>OZ010599.1:1231019-1286019 GCA_963932145.1 Acanthosepion lycidas | reverse complement strand
AATTTGGCATAGGACATAGTTTCGATTCCTGTCGGAAAATGCATATTTTCTACGAATTATCTCGAATATTCAAGTCGGTAAATGTAATTAATACAGTCGTTGGTATTTCAAAAAATGCACTTGTTCGTAATATAGTTCTCAGTGTGAATTCGGCTTTGTTTGTAATTACCATAAATCTGGTTTCGATAAAATATATTATTATTGCTATTATCTCAGCGAACTGTATAATTACTGTTTAATTTCCAGAGAAACATTTTTATTTCTCTGTTTATAATGGAATTCCCGAAAGTATTATTGACTCGCGTTTGTTTTACGTTAATGCAAGTAATAAGCTGCGACAGAATAAAATCCCATGTACTCTCATTAGGAAATCTTTTCAGTAAGTTTCAAAGAAACATATACTGGAGAGAAATTGCTGCCAAAATGTACAACTACAGTGTAACCCGGATATAAGAGAGTTGTCGGGACCGGAGAAGAATTTTCTTATATCCGGGTTTGGGCTATTTTGTTTAGGTAAGTATGGCTCTAATTTAGGACCAGAGAAAATCTCTCTTATATCCGGGTTCCTCTTATATCCGGGTTACACTGTATTTGTTTTACTGAATGTGTGGGACAAGAAAATTATAAAGAGTAGTAATTCTAAGCTGTAATATTTAAATTGTTTCATAAAAATTGCTTTCATTACATTTAACCGTCTTTTACAATTAGATGTTTTAAAAAGGATGATAATGGAAGCTAATATTTAATTCGTGTAGACTGTTCTAGTTCCACGTGCCATGTTTTTAATGGATGTCAGTTATCAGTTATCTTCTGTTAATTCACCTCTCCAAGTTCTTCACCGCCTTAACCGGGTATTGAACTCACAATCTTTGGGTCCTGTCACTGGATCTAACTAACGCCTTTATGCCACTGTGCTTTATTCACTGTGTCCTTGAGGACATTTGTGTGTGAATTTCTGGGTATTATAAACCTAATGTCTTCAGCAATCTGCATCGGAGATTGCAATATCAAAAGTTTTTGCTTTGTAGAAAACTTAGATGGTCTAACAAACAGAGACGAACTCATCAGTTTGGTGAATAACTATGATGAAGCATTATCCAAATATAATGATTAATACCGAAGAAGAAAAAACAAACAAACTCATGACAAACAATGAGAAAGAGCTTTCAAGCAAGATAAATGATGTCTGTCAGGAACTTAAATTAGTGACTCAAATTAAATATCTTGTCTTGTTTATCAGCGAAAGGGACCCGGGAACAAAAATAATTTCAAGAGCAGTATAAACAGCGGCAACAGAAGTTAAGTACCATCGGGAAAGAAAAGAACATCTGCCAGAAAATCAAACATCAGATTGTTGTGTATATTGAACGTTTCAATCTTTGTGTACACCTGAAAATTTTGGGATGTTAACAACAGAATTATAGCGAAGAATTCAATTATTAGAAATGAAATGTTACAGAATCATCTCAGACATCTTTGGCATCTCCTCCGTAGACCGCATCACAAAAGACGCAGAGTGAAACACCATCAAGCAAGAAACAAGCCTATTAAGTCATAACGCCATAAGGAACCACCTTAGCAAATTGAAGACTTAGGGGAAAAAAATGGACTGACAACTTTATTGAGTGCGTCCGGTCCACAACCCTCCTATATCTTTTGAACAGGAGTAGAGGTTTATTTCTTGCTTTCTGTTTAGGATTGGGTTTCCGCTTTCCTCTAGAGTCTTCTCATTCTCGTTCACTACCAGTAACCTTTTGCGTCTTTGTGGCATTATCGCCTTGCTTAGGGTGACTTGATAAAAACAAGAAGCAAAAACAATGAAAATTCATTCACAGAGACTTGGACATTGACACGCAACGTAAACATAGGAAAGACGATGGTCAGGTTCTCAACTACGCTGCGAACCTACGAGCACACGCGGAACTGATTATGATGTTTATTATACAGTGTAACCCGGATATAAGAGAAACCCGGATATAAGAGAGATTTTCTCTGGTCCCAAATTAGAGCCATACTTACTTAAACAAAATAGGCCAAACCTGGATATAAGAGAAACCCGGATATAAGAGACTTCTTATCAGGTCCCGACAACTCTCTTATATCCGGGTTACACTGTATATCCTGGTTTCGGGGGCGGGGGGTCTAATGATGTTCAACCAGAGATATAATTATACTTTTGTTTTAATTTCATTTCAGCCCTGAAACGTAAGTGCACCGGTTTACGAAAAAACTTTATTATAAAAGAACCTAAAGATAAGAAAAAGTGAAAGAAATTATAGTAAACCTAATTTGAAGAAGTTAATGACGGGTATGTAAAGAGAAAGAAAAGGTGCAGAATACTGGATAAAGAGATGAAAGCAATAAACCTAATCCTTAACATTAAACCTACCACCTTTAGATAAACATCACGAAGAGGAACGTGTATCTTGTCTGAAAACGTCTATGAAACTGATTTTTAAAAGGTATTTTTGTTTTGCCGTGCTTTGCTAGCATAGAACAAGTTAGAATTTGGATTCTTTATAGAAATACTCAAACAACATGACTTAGCTGAAAATAGTTTTCAGATGATGTAATTTCTTAAACCCGTATTATCAGTAGCCGAATTATTGATGTCTTCGATAATAATGATGGTGTTAAGATAAGTATTAAAAAACCTTGGATATTTTTCACTAGTACCGGTCACAATCAAGGAGCTTTAGGCTAAAAAGTACATCCATGCCAAAAAATGCTTCTATTTTTAAAACTGGCAACTGCTCACCCTGCCAAAAAGATATTTTGCAGTAATTTTTAACGTCAACTTGAGAATTTTCTTGTTAAAACGTTGAACAATTTTAACATTATGGATAAAAAATAGTGAATGTTATACAGTTGTTTTTTGTTTTTGTTTTTGTTTTTTTGCGAGAGTTAGCACAAGCAAAACAAATTCACGGATTTGGTCGATAAAAAAGACCCCAGAATGATGTTAAAATCCTCAAAATGCTTTTTTGATAGTCATTTGTTTTAGTTTAATTTGTAACGAATATAAATGTAGAAAGAAAAAGGTAAATGTTAATGAGAGAGCTAGGGTTAGAAACCACTACCTCAGGACCCCCAACCAGTCTCCCCCGCACATAATCGATGGGTTCAGGGTAGTACGCGCCGGCCACTGGCATAGTAACAAGACGTTTCTCTTTTCACTCCTGGAGGAATTCTTAGGCCTCAACAAAACACATAACACATTGCATACATCACTATCACTACAGTGTCTCCTGTTCCGAAAAAGATTAATTCGACCGCAATAATATCTCCACTACAATCTATAACACACACACACACATACACACACTCACACACGCACACACGCGCCCACACACACACACACACACACACATATATATATACATATATATAAAGGGAAGAGATTATAGTAGTTCCAACGACAGAAATGTATATATATTAAAAAGAAGAGAGAAACCGCAAATGTTTTGGGTTGTAATGTGGATTTAAAAAAAAAATATTATGCTTTATTTTCCATAATTCTGCTACACGTGTTTCCGATCACGCGACCTTCATCAGGCAAAGCGTATATGAAATTTTCCAAATTTATCAAACGAATCGACGCCGCTTTATTCATGTATATATTTATTAATCATTTCACCCCAAGAAAGGCGATAAAGCCACGAAGACAGAGAATGAGAAAACTTTAGTAATAAGAAAAGACAATAAAAGAACATGAAACAGAAGATAGAGTTGTATTTAAAAGTCTGAGGATTGTAGATGTCAGAGATGCAAGAAACCGGAAGAGAGTTCTAGTGGCAGGAATTGTGAGAAAGAAACCATTAGAATGAAACACATGGCTACATGTAGCTAGTTCAAAAGTAAAATGGTGAAATTTAGTCTCTAATTTAGTTCCATCCTTAAGTTCATGAAGTTGAGGCACAAAAGAGGTTCATCAGAACAATTGCCATGAAAATATTTGTAGAAAGGACACAGGGAAGCCATATCATGGTGGTGAGAAAGTGACTGAAGTTGAAATGGACAGATTACATGACAGCCCCTTCTCTAGATTTTGTCGAGAATCTCGAGGTATATAGGTGGAGCACCGGAACATATATGGCAGAAAAATAATATATCATAAATATTATTGCAACTTATGTCTTTTGAATTGATTTATTAATGAAATTTTATGTGCATATTGTTCGCAAAATTAGTTACATTCCCAAAGCAAGTGGCTATCATTGCCTGGCAGAAACTTTCAAATACTTCCACACGGTGTCAAATGGTTTCGCAGACCCCCATGATAGGTTGATAAAACGTCTCTGCATTATTGATGAATGTTGCATAAACCAATTGTATTTGGTTGTCCCACAAATAAAAATCTAAATGATTGAAGTCGAGAGAACGTGCAGGGCATGGAACCAGTCCTCACCTACCTATCCATCATTCATGGTAGATGTGATTAAATGTGCTGGGGCCCCATCATGCATGAACCCCATGCGTCTTCGTATTAGCAGGGGTACATCCTCTAGCAGGTGTAGAAGTGCATTCGAAATAAAGTCCCGGTAGGTAGCTCAGTAAGACGTGATGGGAGAACATATAGATCTACCAGACAGTCACCTATAATTACAGCGCACACATTAATTGTAAACTGATATTTGTGTCTAGCCTGTATTGTACAATGGGGATTCCGAGCCGCCTACAAACGTTGGTTGTTTGAATTTGTTATTCAATCTCTTCCAAAGACAAACAATTGATCGGCATCAAAAGTTCTCCCGTGGTGAGTGATCAGAGGGCGAAAGACCCTGTACACGTTGCAAAGGGTACGGATCCAAGAGCTGCTCTTGAATTACTCGCCACGGGGTGCTATGAGTTATACGACATGCTTGGGACACTTGACGTGTGCTGATATATGGATCATCTTCGACAGCCTGTAGAATGTGTTCTTCGGGGTCAAGCGTACGAGCAGATCTTGGTTTTCCTCGATCCATAGTTTGTGGTTCTATTTCAGCAACGCAGCGGTAAACAGCAAGAAAAGTTGGATGACTCAGCTGTTTTCAATCTGGATACAGCCGTGCAGCCACGCGTCCCTTACCATTCACGCGGTCGTATGTAAAAGTCATATCTGCCTGCTCACGATAGAATATCCTGCCATTGTTAAACGGAACACTTCTCAGTTAACTCACTACTACGCACCTTAAACGCTAAAGACAGACTAGCCACAAATGTAGACGAATGGAAATTGTAATCTAGTCTAGATGGCAACACATCGCCATCTACCATAAACTTTCTTTAAATTTAATAACTCAGAAGTGATAGATTTGAGGACATATGATTATATGAACTTTTGTCCTTGTTTTGGTGTGAGGAACTCGGCCTCAAAATTTATAAAAATATTTTTGATACACCTTTTATATATATATATATATATATATATATATATATATATATATATATATATATATATATATTTAAGTTATAAGGAACTTGGTAAACCGAATTGGTAAATCCAAAGAGGATGAAATCCTGAGAGCTCAATGTGAGGACAGAGCTAATATGGTACCTTAAATGGTACCTTAAAGTGGTTTGTTTTTCATTACATATATATATATATATATATATATATATATATATATATATATATTTTCTGTAGTTTAGTGCTAGCAGCAAGCAGAAATATTTCTCCTCCCGATGATGGCCATTTCGGCCGAAACTAGTCGAGGAATCTAAATGGAATAATAATAAAAAAACGAAAGAATATTAATCTACAACCCAGTGTGTCTGAGGATTTTAATTTTTTAATTTTTATTGTTCAAAATATATATATATATATATATATATATATATATATACATATATATATATATATATATATATATATATATATATATATATATAAGAAAGTATGTTTTTATATAACTCAGGCAAGTAAAAATATCAGAAAAAGAAAAGAAAATACAAGTTTTCAAGATTATTTTGAATACCGGTGTCACAGTTGTATAATTTTTAGAAGTTAAATTGAGATGGAGAGACGTGTATCTATGCCACGATATGTCTTCCTATCTAAACTGTAGTTGCAACATTCTTTACGTTTTATGACAATAAAAGTGGCTCAGATTTCTATTTGTTTAAAATTCAATCTGATTGTTTGATTATAAACACCGGATCGGGTATAGCAATTTTGTATGCCAAAAATTGTTTATCATAAAATTCTATTGTCAAAAATTGGGAATGCCATAGTTCAATGGGCGCGACTAATTACAACGCCTAAAGCGACTGCAGCAAAGTAGACAGAATAGTGCGACAAGGACGTGCTTTTTTATCGGATTTACCTTTTACCCACTGAGATAATTCTTAGACAATTACAGAACCTACTAGGATTTCATTATGGACGAGAAAGAAAAAATCCGTTAGACTTCTGGGATGCGGATCCTCCTGTATGGTGGTGAAAGCTGAGCAATTTCGTTACAAATAAAAACAAAAAAAACAAAAAAAAAAAAAAAAACGAGAACGATGTAGTATCTGTCTATATTTCTGGGATGAGGTATTATTTACACTATTTACTTTAGTCGAACTATTGTCCTCATCTTTGTCGCCATATTTATTACAACGTTTCGGCATTTCAGTATCTGCCTATATTTCTGAGATGAGGTATTATGTACACTATTTACATTAGTCGGACTATTGACCTCATCTTTGTCGCCATATTTATTACCAAGAAGAAGGACGGATCGTACAACGGCCGAAACTTTGTAATAAATATGATGACAAAGATGAGGACTATAGTCCGATTAATGTAAATAGCATATATACATACATACATATATATGTGTGTGTGTGTGTACATGTGTGTCAGAGAGTCAATGCGAGAGAGTGATGGAGAAAGAAACAGTGACATGAAAGTCTGAAAGTCTATATCAAGGTAATATGAAGACATTGCGAACAGAATTTTGATTGGGTAAAAGCGTATATTCATGCTAATTCTAAAATTGCTTTTCTGTCCTAAAATAAACGAAGAAAATGAGTCTTTCCGAATTTCAGGTCCCGACACTTGGAAACATTGAAACTTCGAGTGTTTTATGATGTAAAGCAAATTCATATACGGAAATGGCTTCAGTCGAACTAAAGTCAAATCCATTACATTCACCCATGTGCTAATATCCTTGGGAAAGGTACGAATCCTCCTCTTCTCCACCTCCCAGCTCTGGATAAATAGCCGGACAGCCCCGATTCTATACCCTTGGATGGCAACTGGTCCAACGCAGAAATAAATAGCAACCTACCGCGCGAAAAATCTGCCTCGTCAGTCATGTATCAAAAGATACATGATCGCCTAAGCGTGTATCACGCATGGCACATAACTGACTGAGAACTAAATTGATTGACTTGTATTTGTCCAGTGTGTATTTGATTGTGTAATGCCCAGTCACACGATTTCGTATAAATCCACATAGATAGATAGATAGATAGATAGATAGATAGATAGATAGATAGGTAAAAACAGAAAGACAGACAGAAACAAAGAGAATGAGAGGGAGATATTCATACGTTCGTTGATGATGAGCTATGTATCTATCTATGCCTGTGGCTGAAAGAAAGAAAGAAAGAAAGAAAGAAAGAAAGAAAGAAATGAACTGAATCTAAAAAAAAGAAAAGAAAAAGGAATTAATAGATTGAGAATGAAACAAACTAACAAACTAATGGAATGAAGAACGAATACATTGAGAAGGAAAGAAAGATCTGAAGACAGCGAAACGTAAAATATAAAATGATGCTGAATGAAGATAAATGAGAATTTTCGAATCTGAATTGAATTAGCCTCATTTTTCTGTCGTTAACAAATCTCTTTCCGGTGAAGCTTTTGAGTCCAATGCAGTTAAACATTACACGATGCTCTTCTTCGTCTAATTTAACCTAATTTAGTTGCCAACTGCCAACATCGGCCTTCGTTTCAGCTTATTCCGATCTGTGAACAAATGGTTTAGCTAACTTCATACTGGCAAGGCATTTCGCTTACCATAAAGAAGTTGTTATCAAACTAATTTCACAGACTTTTACAGAGTTTGATCCGAACAGAGTGTCTCATCCTTGTGTCCCATGTACCAGACATGGTTGAGCTTAATTAATATTGATTGGGACATGAGGAAATCAATCAAAGCAAAAATATCGATTTAAGCCAGCCGGTCATTAAATCCGTGATAAAATGGTAATAGGCGAATTATTTGTTTATCAAAAATAAAAATTACTCTTGCTGATATATTCTTCGTTCGATGTATTCGATAAACTATAACGCGAACAAATTTTTAAATCTTTGGAAAGCCTGATCGGCATGAAAAGGATGTATGAAATATCCGCAAACTGTATTGGGAAAAATAGCTTAGATGTGAATTGAGAACGAAGTGTGCGACAAAGATTTTTTTCCAAATTTGTTTTACCCGAGAGATTTGGAGAGAAGTAAAGAATTTACAAAAAATACCTTAACGGACATTATCAGACAAGAACATCGATGAAAACAAGAAGGAACAACTAAGCATCAATTGTAAGATTGAACGCAAAGGTAGTAACGAAAAAGAGATCAAATCAAGTAGCTAGTGTAATTCAGCTATCTGTACAATATAATAATAGACGATGGATAATGTTACGCAGGAACTTTAAGACGTATTGGAATAGCCGAATCTGTTTCAGGAACTGATTAAGGTACTTAGGGATCAAAAGATAAGATTTTAAAAGAGTTGTGAAATTCGATGTAATCTGCTATATAGAAATGAATACTAGAAAGTTCTTCAGAAATAAAGAAATTATTTGACTAGGCCGAAATCGGGTTCTACTGAGAATTCTCTGGACAGAGCATGTGAGAAATGAGGAAGTATTAAGGAGAATGAGAACTGCAAACAAACAAACAAACAAAAAAAATGCACGTTGCTAATAATCAGAAAACGACAATTGAAACTTATAGGATATATAATGAGGAAAGAAGACTTGGAGAATGTAATTCTCACACAACATGCTGAAGGCAAGATAATCAAAGAAAAGAAGCGAGTAAGCTACCTTACAATTGTGAGTAAATTGGGGAGGGGCGCGGAACATGAGACACAAAATGGGTGTGGTAATAGACCAAAGGGAAACTGGAGAATACTGATCACCCACGCCCTAGAGAGATATGACGCATTTATAAATAGGCAGACACACACACACACACACACACACACACATACACACATACATATATATATATATATTACGAAATGGACAAAGTCCGACAATTATTTTAAGACATTTTCATGTTTATACATTATTTTTATAGATACACATATTTAAGTAAATGCTCTGTTTATAATAAACACTATTAAATAACATTTACCGGCCTGACGAATATTTTCTGTGAAAATTTCTCGGACATTCAGGCCGGTAAATGTTGTTTAATATTGTTTATTATAAACAGAGCATTTACGTAAATATTTGTAACACTAAAAAGAATACCCGCTCGGCCCGGTGGCTTGGATCAAAGTGTAGTATCTGCGCTTTGTGAGCTGCCGGGTCGGGTGTCTGTCGAACTCTCTGCTTGCAGAGAGGAACCCGGACGAAGCTCCGCCGAAGAAAAGGGTTTTGTTGGGGGAGGTTGACGGAACTGGCCCGCCTCGGCGGGTTTGGATGGTTATTTATTTTTGGCTGGGCCTACGGGCTCGGAGATACCCACATTAAAAAGGCCTTGTGCCACATTCGATCCCCGTGGTTGGATTGATAAATACCATCTATAAAAAGAATGTATAAACATAAAAATGTCTTAATATATATATATATAAGGTTGGTGCAAAAACAATGACGTAATAATGTCGATTTTTGACGTTAAAAATACGTCAAAAAACGACATTATTACGTCATTATTTTTGCACCAACCTAATATGTGTGTTTGTGTGTATATATTCAAACATATATTGTTAAATATAACAGACAACGAATGTCTGCTATGTTTGATCATGAACCATTCTAAGCTTATAGTGGCTTTTTTTTTATATAGTGGCGTATAGTGGCTTCAGATTCGGGAGAAAATAAAGACAAAACTGTCCAACATTTGGATAATTTTTATTATGCTGTTTCTCGATCTAAGCTTTCGGCTCATATGAGCCATCATCAGAGTGGTTATATGGACATTACAACAGAGATGTTCACCATCAAAGATGATATCCTGGTATGTTTACATAGAAGGTTGCTACTGAAGACAGTAGGTTTATATTAGGTTGGTGCAAAAATAATGACGTAATAATGTCGTTTTTTGACGTATTTTTTAAATTCAAAAAACGACATTATTACGTCATTATTTTTGCACCAATCTAATAATACGCAGAAATTCCTATACAGATGTCCTCAAGGACACATGGTACAGCGGGTAAAGGTGTTAGATAGAACCAATGACAGGACCCAAAGAGTGTAACTTCAATACCCGGCTAAGTGGAAAACTTATAGAACTGACATCAATTAAAGATGGCACGTGGAACTGGAAGAGTCTACCCCAGTAAGCGAAATAAAGGGTTAGTTCGGCATTCCAACCATTGACATTCCAACCATTCCTGAAGAGGGACAGAGCATACAAAAGCCGAAACGTTATAATAAATATGTCGACAATGATGAGGACAATAGTCCGAATAATGTAAATAATATGTTCTGTGTTTCGTTGAATTTCGAGCGTGTACCAGATGGTCTCGTTGTGGACGGTGACTCTACTATTTAATAATCTTTATTAATGCTTTCCTTGCGTATTAGGGGCTTTATTTTCTTGCTTGGCGTGAAATGATTAAAAAATTAAATTTATGAATAATAATGTTTTTACATAGGTTAGGTGGGCCTGAATTATTTAAAATAATTACGCTAGATATTTTAAACTTTTATAATAAAGAATTAATCTGATATTTTTATTGCAATCATTAAGTGATACGAACCAGTGGTTTTTCCGGGGTGGTAGATGACTTTTTCATTTTGTTTATAGAGTTCATCTGGCTACAGTAGAATGAGTTAATAATGTTCCTATTTTTGCTTTCTTTTATATCAGGAGAGTTTCTCGTTACTGTCATTTATTTAAGTTCTTAAATTTTATTTGCTTGTCACCGACATGGTTGGAGAAATTTCTGCTGATAAATGCTTGCCGTATGTTGCTCAATTCTTTATAAAATAATATGTGTGAAGAAGAAATCTTTTCTGCTCGGTTAATCATGTTTTTATAACATCTGTTTTATATCTACGAGAACATTCACTTTCAGAATTAAGAAGCGAAGTGTTTATCATTGTGAATATTTTATACGGTGAAGTAGTAAAGTTATGACAATTAGCATCTACTAAGACTCAAAGAAAATAATTTTATTACTGATGTTAAATTTCTGTCTATCTTTCTTAGGTGAGGTATTATGTACAGTATTTACATTATTCGAACTGTTGTCCTCATCATTGTCGCCATATTGATTACAACGTTTCGGCCCTTCAGTATCTGTCTATATTTCTGAGATGAGGTATTATGTACACTATTTACATTATTCGTACTATTGTCCTCATCTTTGTCGCCATATTTATTACAGCGTTTCAGTCGTAGTACGCTCTGGCCTTATTCAGATGGTTGGAATGTCGAACTGAACCGGTTAAGCCAGTGGAGAACTTGGCGAGAGGAATTAACAGAAGATAACTGATAACTGGCATCCATTAAACATGGCACGTGGAAGTAGAACAGTCTACCCCAGTGAGCGAAATAAAGGGTTCAGTTCGACATTCTAACCACCTGAAGAAGGCTAGAGCATACAACGGCCGAAACGTTGTAATAAATATGGCGACAACGATGAGGATAATAGTCCGAATAATGTAAATAGTGATGTTAAATTGTCAGACCTTTCAGTAAATCCGCTCTACAATCGATCAGAAACAATCGATAATATTAAGCAATATAAAACATTTTGATACATTTATAATAACAAGTTGAATGCCGTTCCTTTTCTATAAAAAAAACCTAACGACCCACTTTGGCTTTCATTCTAGTAAGAAGTGTAATGAGGGCAGACATGCCAACTAACAACTCAAGAAAATAGCATACGTATCGAATAGAAAATTGTATAGTTGCTATGTTGACCTCACAGAAATATATGAATACAATAATTAAGACATCCTCTTCTTATCCATCAGATATGTGACTCCACTGAATGCCTTGATCTTTTTGTTTAATCATTTCACCCAAAGCAAGGTACTAAAGCCACTAAGATGCAACGGGTTAATGATTGTGATAGATTATGAGAAAAGGAAAACATTATTAAGGAGAGAGAACAATAAAAGAACAAGAATTAAGTAAACGTAATATAACGATTAGTCCTGCATTTACATTTTTAAAGATCAAATCAAGAAGCCGGAAGAGAGATTTATCAGCGAGAGAAGAAACTAATTTGAAGCCAGAGTATCTAAAATTCAATAAAACATTAAATCACGGAGAATTTTTTCATAAATCTTTAATATTACTGAGTAATTAAAGAATAATAAAAGAAGGCGCTCATGTTATATTGCTCAAGTCATTTTTACAGATATATCCACTGTAGAAAAAAAAAATAAAAACAAAAACTTCCGTCTCTCAATTACGCTGTCATGCTGTCAACATTTTAAATAAACAGTTACCACATTTGTTAAAAAAATGAATTTCTGCGATATTTTACGCTTAAAGTAATATTTCTTCCAAATTGGATTAATTAAAATTAAAATCCGCTAATATTTCTCAAATCAAGTTTGAGAAAAAATATTTTATCTTTGAAATATTTTTAATAAAGAGAATAATTTCATTCTGATGAAAGATGGCTATAAATTGCAGTAAAATCAGCGATTTTAGCAGTCAAACAAAAACTACTTTCAGTCAATTTAAATAAATTTTGAAATACAGCAAAGTATGTTGCTTATTGGGGGTATTAAGTTTAATCTATTAGCTTGAAATTAAAACTAAAATAAAAACTTCAATAATGATTTTTGTTTTTTAAAATTTTATACCTTAGGTATCGCGTTTCTGTGGAAGTCCCTGGATAGATAGATAGATAGATAGATAGATAGATAGATAGATAGATAGATAGATAGATAGCAAATCTAGGGTTAGCAGTTATCTTTCCTTGATATTCTCATATACTGCATTCTTTCCCGCCTCCTATTTCCTGCGTCAACCTCAATCAGTAACCCCTTACATTGATCGGCTCTTGAGCCTTGTATCGGAAGGATAATTAGTAAAAAATATAGAAACAGACTGAGATAGAAAGCTCGATAGATAGGAAGCAAATAACAGAAAGATATATGAATACATAGAATGATTTTCTTTTAAAAGAACGGTTCGTTCTTTGTCGTTTCAATTTATATGTTTGTCGGCTTGTCTAACTTGTTTGTTTATTAATTCCATGAGTTTTATCCCGCCGTTGTCAAGACAAATTGAGGTGAGTGTTTAAAAGACCCAAAAATGGAGGCGCGAATTAATGCCCCGTGACATAAATGAAACGAACGCACACAAAGAAAGAAATCAAAATGAACAGAGAGAAAACAAAGAAGCCACCTGTAAAAGCGTTGACTGTAACAAAGAAGGTGTCAAAATGTCGTTCACAGAATCAGGTAAATAAAGACGATTTAGAAATGACAAATCGTTAAAATATTCCAGATCTGTTGTTCAAGGTATTCAAAAATACGTTACACCGGACTTCTTTCTTTCTTTCTTTTTTTCTTTCTTTCTTTCTTCAATGGCTGAGAGGAGAGATGTATTTGAAGATATTAATTTAATATACTGCCTGTGCTCACATCTGCTATAAATTTTCGAAGGTTTTTGCATATTTATAAATCTACCATTCTTCCATGCATTGAATAGTATTGCCAAATCTGGTCTGGTGTTCCTGCTGTACATCTCAAGATTCTTGACAAAATCCAAAGAAGTGTCTGTAATGTAGTCGACCCTTACCTGTCATCCCGATTTCAGTCATTTTCACACCAATGTCACCTGGCTTCACAAATGTTTTCATGTTAACTGCTCTGATGAGCTTTTATTCCTGGTGCCCGACTAATTTAATTAAAGCGTACTACTAGATTGGCAAGCTACCGTTTTACTGTTGAAATAGTTAGATGCTACCACCACTTCTAATCTTAACAGTTTCTCTTCTCGCACTTCCCACCTGCGGAACTGTCTTCTGATATCGTACTTCACTGATAAATAAAATCTTCAAAAAGTTAAAGGCAACGTCAATCGTCATCTTCTGTTTTCTTGCATTCTGTTCCGTTTTTATCCTATTCTCAATCCTGCCCACTAAAGTCTTTTTATTCTCTTTCATTCCCAGTAACACCCCTGTGTCTTAGTGGCATTGTTGCCTAGCTTAGGATGAAACGATTAAAAAAAAAACGTATTTCTGATACAAAATTACTAGAAAAAATGCCCATTTTCAGATAAAAATATTTTCAGATAAATAGATGGATAGATGTGAACAGGCTGAGATAGATAGATAGATAGATAGATAGATAGATAGATAGATAGATAGATAGATAGATAGATGTGAATAGGCTGGGATAGATAGATAGATAGATAGATAGATAGATAGATAGATAGATAGATAGATGTGAATAGGCTGGGATAGATAGATAGATAGATAGATAGATAGATAGATAGATAGATAGATGTGAATAGGCTGGGATAGATAGATAGATAGATAGATAGATAGATAGATAGATAGATAGATAGATGGGCATTAATGTTGTCTGATGTGGGGTTGATATGATGCGAGTGGTTTTTACGTCATTTCCGTGAGGGACAAACATAATCAGTGTAAAATGAAAGAAAAACAGAATCTAAACAAGGTAGAAAGGAATGCTGATTATTTAGAAAAAAAACTCGTAGAAATAAGAATTGCATTTATCTAAAGGAAAAACACTTAACCGGCAACATCTTATGATTGCAGAACAAAATATTGTCGACAAACCTTGTAACACTTGACTGACTCAGGAAGATCGCTTGACATGCAAAATTTGCCATTCCGTCGTGCACATGAAAAGTTGTAAAATGGAAATGTTCTTAAGTTTCTTAAGAATATTCATAAGCTTTAAAATATGTCCATGTTTTTTCTTATCCTATCATGAATGAATATTCAAGTCAAGTAAAACATAAGGAAACAATGATTACCAACTGAGGAAAAGAGATTTAAATTAGCATATACAGCCGAGCTTATAAAGCAGTCATTTTAACGAATACATTCTCAGCCAAATACAATTCAATTATTTTGAATTGTAAGCATCACATCGAACAAATGACAACGATTGTAGTTTTTGTTAATGTTGGAATCTTTCTACTCGGCTTTTTGTTAAATGTTAAAATTCGGAGTGTCGGTTTTTCGATAAAAATAACATAAAATTTTGCTTCGGGATTGCCCGTAATTTGGCCATTTTGAATAATCCTACGATTTTCATTCCAGGAATAAAATTCACTAGAAAAGACAATGTACTATCAACAAATAAACATTAATTTAATATAACGACACGAATGCAAGAAATTGGTTATAGATTTGGAAGTAACGCGTCTTTTTGTTTTGGTTAATAAAGATCTGGAATAGAATATAAATTGTATTTGTGTATATATGTGAGATGTTGAAATGTTATATGTGTATTTGTGTGAAAGAGTCAGTACGTGTGTGCGTGCTTAGTTGTAACGGGGGATACAGGAGAGAGAATTTAGTTCTGACTGTGAAATGTGTTGCCGTTTTTTAGAGCGGTCTTTTTGTCAGCGCGGTAGCTTTTAGAGCGTAATCGTGAATGGTGTTTCGAAGATAAGCAGCTAGAGTGGCATGGATCTTGGTGACACCTGTGCGTCTCCTGTTTGGGACCGAACTTCTTGAATTTTATACACTTTTCATAAGAAGATCAGCTTCAGAAGTATATTATTTATTTGGCCCTAAAAAGCCACGTGGTATCTCTTGTACTACGTCCGCACAATATTTTGGTAGTATTTACCTAAATTGTGATGTAATATATTATTAGATATTTTACTGGGCACGACAATGTATTCAATCACAAAGTTTGAAGTTATAATATTTTGGTAATTTTTATTCTAAAGTTTACACAAAACAAGGCTCAGGGGACACTCAAGGTAGAGTAAATACTGTTAGAATTTTTGGGTACCCTGATGTACTAGTGAGCCAGTCAAAATGAGCTGACTCATTTTATAGTTCACCAATAGAAGGGTTAACCAATCAGAAAGCACAAAATATTCAATTCGACGTGTATAAAGGCAGCCATTTTGTTTTTTCTCCCAAAATATCTTCACTGCTAACCTATGATATTGAACACATTTCGGACTTCCCTGGATTCCATATTCAGAGACTACGGCAAACATGGTCAACAAATACTGTTAAAATGTAATGTTGATTGAGGTACGATATGAGTGAAAGAGTAAGTGATAGGTAGTGAAGATTATGAGAATAAAAAGGATAGAAATTGATTGTCCCTGAACTTGAAGAGTCAAAATATTGTAGTGTTCAGTTAAGCGTCAACGCTGGAATCTGTTGGGCAAAATAGCAATTGTTGGAAAAATGCTGAGTGGAACTTTCTCCTTACACCTGGAACACGTAGGACATGTTCTAACTGTAAAGATTTAAACTGGTGAATCTAAACAAAATCATCTGAACATTTTCTATGGAAACAGCAACAGAGCAGTGATGGGTTGTGAGAAAGAGGGTGAAGAGTTGGCGGAGAAAATGTCTTCCACCAGAAGACCACATATTGAATCCTGTAAAGGCTGGAAAGTGAGCATTGAACAACTCAGATATGGCAATAATTCTCCATTTTTACTTTTGTATAGTAGAAGGAAGTAGACTGAAGTAATGGATTACGAATTCCAGTCGAATTCATTACATTCACTTACGTGCTAATACATTTGAAAAAGCTATGAATCCAGCTATGGGTAAATATCAAGACAAACTGGGTTCTATAGCCTTGGGTGGTAACTGTTCTAGGAGAAGGAAAACTCTAAATTCAAACCAGTCTGTAAAATCCGGAGGTAGTTAATAACTCAGTATTATCTGTTATCTTGCTTTCCCTTCCCAGGCGCAACACACTTGTGTGCTCCTGTAGCAGAAGGAAGAGGTTGTGGTTCAGCGCAGACCATTGCAACCATACCAACCTATGTCAGGCACCTAGTTGTGTTAGGCTGGGTCATCATCTAGAATCGACGGACTGCTTTGAAGAGAAAAAAAAAGGGTCAGGAACCTCATGTAACCGATAATTTTCCCAACAATTTTAGCAAGGGATCGTATATATTCATTTAACGCGATGGGGATTTGGATCTCAATTGACGTTCAAAAACTCATTGAGTGTGTTAGCGCTCATCATGACTGAAGGATACTTGGGATCAGATCGCTGATGATAAAACAATCCAGATTGGTTTTGTGGTATTGTAAGTTACTCCAAGTGCATTTATATCAGAAATGTTTTGGGGAAAATTAAGGGATTTAACAATGTAAAATCTACAGGCCCTAGTTTAGAAAATTCTTATTAACCGAATATATCTTACATATTTATGTGTGCCATATCTTTGAGAGAATCCAAAGAAGAATCTGCAATTTTGTTGATCCTGACCTGGCATCTCGGCTTCAGTCAATTTCCCATCATCGTAATTTAGTTTCCTTGTGTCTTTTCCATAAATACTTCCAAGGTAATTGTTCTCATGAACTTCCTTCTATAGTATATTGATGAATTTAAGCGCAGTACTAGATTGTCAGCAAGGTCTCATCAATTCACAGTTGAATTGGTTAGTTGTAGCTGTAACTTCTATGCTAAGGGTTTCTTCTCTCGCACTTCTCACTTGTTGAAATCTTTTCCGGCTTCTTGCTTTCCAGTCAACTTTGATCTGCAAAAATTTAAATGCAATGTCAATCGTTATCATCTGCCTTTTTAATTGCTGTTCTTTTGTTATTGTTGGACGGGTTCAATGATTGTTAACTAGAAATTATAAAATACACATGCTAAAAAATTCTGTTAGCCCCAAAATCAGATTCTGTGATAAATATCCAGAAACAATTGACCATTTTGTATCAGGCATTGGCACTCACTGAATATAAAACACGGCACGACAGAGTTGGCCAATATCTGCAGTAGAAAATCTGCAACTTCTACAGAAAGGAAATTGAAAGAAATTGGTATGGACACCACCCAAACCCGCTGACGGAGATAGGATGTGTAACAATTTTATGGGACTTCACAATACACACAGACAGAACAATCAAAGCTAATCGCCCTGACATCGTCATTGGAGACTGCAAACAACTGTTATTGATATAGCAGTCCCTGTAGACTGCAATGTATCACTGAAGATCTTCAAAATGTTATCAAAATACAAGGACCTTGAAATCGAAATATCAAAAAACGTTGCACATAAGAACATGAACAATCACTGTTGTAGTTGGAGCCCTCAGATTGATTGGAAAAAGATTCCGATAGACTCATTGAAGGTATTTTTGGTGACTCATGCCTTAAAGAAATACAAAAAAAAATGGTTCTCACGAGTACAGCCGATACCTTACAAAGGGCTTTATCTATGTAAAATATATATATTTTATTGCTCAGTGAATAATATCATGATGCCATTTCTGATCTTAGATCTCTGGGCGTGACCCGGAAAGAAATGAGCACCCACAATTAATCAAAGGATAGGACCTGTTACAATTCTATGGGACTACAAAATACACACTGACAGAAAAATCAAGGCCAACCGTCCAGATACTGTTATTAAAGACCAAAAACAAAAACGCTTCTTCTTATTGATATGGCAGTCCCTGCTGACTACAATGTATTTTTGAAGATATTCAAAAAGCTGTCAAGATACAAGGACCTTGAAATAGAAATCTCGAAAATGTGGCATATGGGAACGTCAACAATCCCTGTTGTAGTTGGAGCCCTAGGACTGGTTGGAAAAGATTGCAGTAGACTAATTGAAGTGATTCCTGGAAGTCCATGCCTCAAGGAGATACAAAAAAAATTTTTTGTCAGTGGAAAGTGTCATGATGCCATTTCTAACCTTAGGTCCCTGGGCGGGATCCGGAAAGAAATGTGTAAACGTCAGAAATCAAAGAAAATAAAAAATATTAATAATAATTAAGAAAAGAGCGCGATTTAAGAAAAGATAAAGAAAATAAAAAACAGTGTTTGACAATGTTAAACACAGGTACCTCCACTTTTTTGGCATAAATTTTCGATACCTAAGTTTAAAATTGTTTTATAAAATGCAAATAAAAAACATTCTTGAAGATTTCATTTCAGATTTAATTAAAAGCTTAATGATTAAATTTATTAATTCCATTCAGTAAAAATTATGGTGTATTTCAGATAGAAATTATATAGATTGGAATGTCAAATTTAATTTCGATTTCTTAAAATTTTCTTGAAAGCGGCCATTTTCTTAATTTTAATAAATCTATAAACAAACAAAAATTCATCGATTTTAAAATTATTTGAAAAAATTTCTGACACGTTCTTTTAGTAAAATTAGAAAATTTAAAGTTAAATTAATCTGATTTGAAAAAAAATATTACTTACTCATAGCATAAAAAAGTAATATACAACCAATTATTAACGATTTGTCCTGATCATCTGATCCAGCGTTTGATGGACGAGGCGATGACAGCTACTATGGATAAATGACATAATTTTCAGAAATCTACGTGAACGCACTTTTTTTTATTATTTTTGGGCTTTTAACTATCTAGTAATTCTTACAAATGAACATATTTTCCGCAAATTTTATTGACTTTTATTTACCTTTCGAAGATGCAAAAATAAAAAAAAAATTAAAATACTATTAAATTTTCTTCAATTAATTTTATAATTTAATGACACAATATTTCAACAGAATGTCTGTCTTCTTCAAGTTATATTTAAACATTTTTTCAAGTATAAAAATATATAAATCAACAAAAGATTATAAGTCTTTGTATAAACGTTGCTTGTCTTGTAATGAAAATCGGCTGAACTGGTAATGAACGCGCCCAAAATGCCGCTTAATCTGATGGTCATCTTGTTGATCGTGAAATTTTCCGTTGGTTGATTAGTTTCAGGATACAAAGCAGGAAACATAACATACATAAGTAGTAGTAGTAGTAGTAGTAATAATAATAATAATAATAATAATAATAATAATAATAATAATTTTCCGCACTTCGTTTGTTAAGCCAAAATAATAGAAATCCTAATTGCTCTCACACTGCATTAAGGCAACGAAGACGCTGAAAAGTCCTGCCTATTTGTCAAAATCAGTTTTCTAATTTTTTGTCATTGAAACACTGACTGTGGGAAGTGAGTCGATCTGAGAACTTTTCATCACTCGATTGTCTTTTTTCTTTATCATTCAACGATTTGCTGGGAACAGTGGACGCGATGTCATGTGTGGACTCGTCAAATAGAAATCTTAACATTACAGACTGACCTCAGACTCGACTACCACCGAAATTGTATCGTTGCTAACTGAAGCTGACCCCTAAAAACGACAGTTTTAATTACTATTTCAATCGCTCTTCGTAGGGCCCCCCCCCGAGTCTCAATCAGGTAGTTGTAGACAAAGACCCTGACAAAAACTAAATGAAAACTGGTGAATAAAATAACCTGCCATTTGCTGTTTTTATTTTATTTATTTATATTTTCTTTTTTCGCCGTTGGGGGCAAATCTTCTGACGAGAAAGGCCCACCGTTAATTGACTGTCAACGGGCAAATAGGTTTTAAGTTACCCTCTCTCGCACTCACCCGCGCGCACACGCACACAAAAGTCACATACATATACATTCATACACTGACAAATTCACATACACAGCATTTTGACTTTATATTTCTAAGAAGGTCTACCAGTGGACAATTTTGTTACAAGTAAAAAAAAGTCTTGAAGCGAAAGTGGGGTATAGTTTATAGACAAATTTTGAGAATGTCATGAACAGAACAAGTGAGGATTGAAGAACTTCCAAGGAAAATACTATTTCGAAATAAAAAATAACGAAACAAAGAAAGCTGGAGACTACAGAAGGATGCTGAGAATACCATGAACACATAATGAAGAAGGAGAAATTTGAGACTTTGACATTCACAGGGCATATCGAGGTCAAGAGGGATAGGGAGAGAAAGGCAGCAGATCAGTTTGAGTAATGCTGAGGTAGGAGGGGGAATCAATAATAAAAGATAGGAATCGATGGAAAATTACCAAAATTACAAATTGTAAGTGGAATTTGATGGAGGAAAGCTTGGAGAATTTGACACTCACAAGACGAGGCAGTGTCATACAGGGACACATTTTGCCGAAAGCAAGCTGTGGAGACCGGTGGCACATAAGCATAAAGAGAGTTTTCAGCCGATTATTTTTGGACTTCTAATTAAATCACATATATTCACTGAACAGATGTAATTGCCAACCCCAACATATAGTCTAAAGTTCTTTAGATGAAAACCAGACAGTTATGTTAGGCGAACATGACTAATTTTTCCATTGGATTCTAGCGGGGAGAAGAAGAGGATTCATATCTTTTCCAAGGGTATTAGCACGTAAATGAATGTAAAGGATTTGACTGGAATTCGAACTCGGCTCTCCAATTCCTCAATCCGAGCCGCTATTCATTACTCCACCGTGCCTAGTGGTAGTTCAATTTGCTTGACTTTCACTATTCCGTGTTTTTGGGAATTATCCATTTTCACCTCCCTTTTCCCAATATGCGTAACGTTTATATATGATCTTTGAGAGGCAGTTGAAATTTTAAGGACACATAATGAGGAAGGAGGGTTCGGGAGATTTAACACCCACAGGGCATATTGAAGAAAAGAAGGCAACAGTGAGTTTCCTACGTAACGAGTTTAGATGGCAATACAAACACTGGGAATTATGGTAAGGGAAGCAAAACATTGCTTAGAATTAAAACAAAAAGGAGAGCCATGGTCGTCTATATCCCTATGCGAGGCGGAAACAATAAAAGTGACGAATATAATGAAGCTGTAGAAAGTCCTTTCCACCTGGAAAGAATAGTCGTCCATACTGACACTTGAACGGAAGATAGCACAAGATGGGATTGTTAGCAAAGATTTTCTCCGTTTCGTTTCATTTTGAGGACCATAACTTCTCCACAGCCAACATTCTGAACAGTGATGAAGGTGTAGTCTGTGGAGATGGCCTACTATATCTGGTTTTGGGTCAGGGTTATGTTTACGCTTAGGGTTCCGATTTTTTTTTTTTTTTTTTTTTTTAACTATTTTTCATCCAATACAAAACCTAAGTGCCACTCAAGGTAGAGTATTACTGAATGAAAATCGTGTAAAGCTTATAGGGAGAGAGCAAGGGTTGCATGTTATGAGAATATATAGGATAGATAACGGCTGATCCTCGACTGATAAGTGAAGCATCCTCTGAGGAAGAAGCTGTCTGAGTGGAACTTCCTCCTTACCAATGGAATATGAGTGAAGCAGTGAGGACGAGTCATCGTAGTGTACGCTGCATGACGTTTCCTGGCTGTGAAGGTTTGAAATGATGGAACCAAGGAATGTAATTCGCCCGAACATCCGTCATGAAAATAGTGATAGAGTACAGAAAGTCGAGCAACGTTTCATTTGTAGTCAAAAGTGGGGAAAAACTTGTCGCAGAAAGGGACTGAGTTTACCTAGTATTGCATTTCTCATGTCATATGAAGCAAATTCAAATTATAATTTACATGTAAAAAAAAAGGCTAAGTACCGTAATTTCTCGAAAATAATACGCATTTTTTTTACTGTAAATTACAGGTTATAGTATGGGTGCGTATTATAAATAGGTTTAAAGAAAAATATGTTTTCGTTATTGATTTATAAGAATAAATACGTACTTGTTCTAAAATAAGATACATATTATCCCAATTTTCATTTTAAATCCAACAATAATAATTGTAATATTTTTTGTCAATAAATTCATGTTTATCAGTAACCGCATTTTTTTTATTTGACGAAAAACTAAAAAAATCTATAAAAAGGCCAATTTTCAAGAAAAGAGGATATCAAGTTAACAATTTATTGAAATTTTAATTTTTATCATCACCACATTCTATTAGAGAATCAATATCTAAATTGTTATAAAACCAAATTGTCATTCACAATATAATCTTCGGCCTGTTCAAAATTATCTTTGGCCTCTGCCTTCTCTTGCCAAAGGATGTCATCTTCAAAGCCATCCATGGCTGTCATGAGACAACAATTCTTGAACACTTCTCACACGTTTTGACGACATTTTGGCGGTAAAAACAAAATGTTACATTTATCGGGAAAACCGCGATGGTAGTTTTCAACATTACTTTAGCCACTTTGTTTCAATTTTATTCTTAATGTCAAGGTCGACAAAATATCTTCGTAATTATTTTTTGTTTTTTTACAAAATTTATAGATGCGTATTATACACAAGGATAGATATATATATTTTTTAATCTTTGGGTTATTTGTTGGGGTACGTATTATTTATTTTCGAGGAATTACGGTAATATTTCTGCTGAATCACTGTGTCAGTAACAACAAAGATGAATATTCAGGATGATACCTGAATTAATGGAAACACTTTATCTCTCAACTTAAAAAAGTAAATGTACCGTTTTACTTCTGAAAAAAGCCCTGAATAATGGATGTGCAGGTGGTGTAAAGGCTATAGAATCGTAAAGTGGAATCAGAGAGCCGAGTTCAAATTGTGAGTTAGCCTGATGAGTTCATGTAATTGGAAGAATTATATTAAAGTCACCGCCGATCAAAGCTAATGGCCGCCAACAAGCTTTTTGAAATGTTTACCCCAAGTAACGAAATCTAGCGGGGGTCTATATAGGTGCACCTGAGACGCCCACCATTGGTCAAAGAAGAAATTTGTATGCCTTGCCGATTTCTTTACCCGACGGCGTGAGGCATGGCTCAGATTTTGAATTTCGGCACAGAAAACACTTTGACGAGAAAAGTGGTTTTCATTGCTACAGTTCACTTTCGCACAAATACTCTTTAAGAAAAAATATTAATCCGACTCTTCTTCACCTCCCCCCACGATAAGGGTTAATTAGCAGCCTACATTTTACTCTCTAGCAGAGAAGGAAATCTCTGAATTCTAAACTGTGGAAATGCAACGGGAACCCACTACTACCTCTTTCTTAAGAAGGCATGGCAATTCGCAGATAATTAAAAAAAACAAAAAAGAAAAGAATTCATGGAGATTCACGAGCGCCAACGTCTTGGAGAGAAATAGCATTAAAAATAACATTAAAAATGGATTTAAAAATTGACACTAAAAATGCCATTAAAAATAGCATTAAAAATTGACATTAAAAATGACATTAAAAATGTCATTAAAAATGGCATTAAAAATTGACATTATAAAATCCTAATATATGAAAAATCTATCAAGTAATTTATCTAAATTACTTTTATATTTTCTTTACACTTTAATAAAAACATGTTGACAAGTAGAGATTTTTAAGACTTCCTTCATAAAATATAAATAATATTTTTAAGACGCTAACTTAAACTACAAAGTGCGTCAGTTTTTTGAGAACACGTGAATGAATTAAGAAAAAGGCGCATAGCGCATAAAGAAAAGCTTTATCTGAATAATTCGGGCAATTAATCTTGATAATCTTTTTATTTAATGAATCCACCTTTAACCTCCATGGCTGCTTCGATACGGAGTCGGAAGTTTTGATATACCTGAATCAGATGATCTTTATCAAATTTGGACATAACGGATTTGAGAGATTTTATGAGGTTATGGCAATAAACTAACCGTTCTCCCGTCCTCACCATACACATAGTTGTCAGTGGAATCGGGTTTGGTGAGCTAGGGACCTATAGTTCAGTGAATATAATCGTGGAAATTTTCACGCGTCTATTCTTGCAATGTCTTAGCCATATGAGACGGTACCGTCTCATATGGCTTAGACATTGCAAGAATAGACGCAAGAATAGACGGTGTTTTGTTAGAAAACGTACGAGCTTCTGTTGCGTACACTGTCTATCCAGGGCTTCACAACCCTCCTCTATACCTCCTGATAGCGAAATTAACTCTTAAGCCCCAAGGAAAGAAGTGAAGCGAGGAAACACGGTATCTCTCTCGATGCTGACTACTACCAGAATTATCTGAGGCCGAAGTATGCATGACCCTTGCAGCCTCAGTCGGGTCCCTGGTTTTCCAGAGATCTTATCGATTATTTTCTGGGCATTTTGTACAAAGTTATGTGTTCTAATAATATGAGATCCTTTAGTATGTGTTTAGCTGCTGTTATTTTCTGGACCTTTCTTACAAGTTATGTGTTCTAATATTATGAGATCCTTTAGTATGTGTTTAGCTGCAGTTACTTTCTGGACCTTTCTTACAAGCTATGTGTTCTAATAGTATGAGATCCTTTAGTATGTGTTTAGCTGCAGTTATTTTCTTGACCTTTTGTACAAAGTTATATGTTCTAATAGTAGGAGGTCCTTAGTATGTATTTAGCTGCAGTTATTTTCTAGACTTTCTTACAAGTTATGTGTTCTAATAATATGAGATCCTTTAGTATGTGTTTAGCTGCTGTTATTTTCTGGACCTTTCTTACAAGTTATGTGTTCTAATAGTATGAGATCCTTTAGTATGTGTTTAGCTGCAGTTATTTTCTGGACCTTTCGTACAAAGTTATGTGTTCTGATAGTATGAGATCCTTTAGTATGTATTTAGCTGCTGCTATTCGATTCCCCTCAGCAGTTTCCCGCTCCTTTCGAACTTTGATAATGAATGATCGGACAGCAATTACGGTGTGTCTTTTCATTTGCCTAGACAAATTGTTACCTGCCATTGTTTATGTGAAAAGAGATTTTAATAAAAATCAGAATACGGAGCTCTTGAAATACGTGTCCTCTCTGTAATTTTTAATAGTTTATTCCAGACATTGGCAACCTTTTTCAAGCAGTGGGATGCAGGATCTATGGCTCATCACGAGGCGGGCCGCACTAATAAAAAGATTTTTCTTAGTAGTTACCTCAGCTACTTTCACTACAGAAGAACATATGCGTAAGTATATACCTTAGAAATAGTAGTTTTTTTTTAGAAAAGATTTTTCATAATTAAACAATTGAAGTCTTGTTTTAATATTATCATTGATGACAGTGTGATTATCAAATTTCTCTGAATGAGATTTGTTTCTAATTTATTCATTTGAAAATAATAAAAAAAACCTTTCTTCTTTAGAGAGAAAATCCTTATGAGCGTTTCCTGTCTCAAGTGCAAAAGTTGTTTATACGTATGATCTTCCTTAGTGAAAATCGCCAATGGTTTAAAATGCTGGCAACGTTACTGTCCCCGCAAATTTTACAGAATTCAAGAAACATTGTGCTTAATCATTGTCTGTGTATGTGGTTATGCATGAGAGAGTGTGTGAGTGAACAAGTGAGAATGAAACAAAATAAAATGTTATTTTTCTTATGAAAGGCTGTTGAAAAAGAACAAACAGACCTCATGTGACCCGCGGACTGTCCATGATTGGTTTATTCTATGCAGTTGAATATAGTCCTTACAGTCATAAGTTAGTCACAGTTTTTAGTCTTTAAATGTATAAATATATAAATCGATTGCCACTACAAGGGAGATAACTCTAATTCAATGACATTTACATTTACAGATATTACAGACAAAAGAATATTAAATAACAATGGCGGATTAACTTAGTTGCAAAAGTAGCAAAAGCTCTACAGGTCCCGCATTAAATACTTTCTCGTTAGAATTATTGGCCTCATATTTTCTGCATTTGATAGAATTTAAATATTTACCTGTTCTATAAAATCCAGCACTATGCTAGTAAATTATTTTTTGATTTAATATTTATGTGTATTTTTTTATCAGTTTAGGGCTACTTTATAACGGATTCTACAAGCTTCACAGCAGTTTCATCCAGTCCTGAAAAATTTACAAGACGCATTCAAGAAGTTCGTGGAAAAGGCGTGTTAGATGAAAACTCTTTTATGACGATGGAGTAATTGATAGCGGTTCGGACTGAGGAATCGGAGAGCCGAGTTTGATTTCCAGTCGAATCCATTACATTCACTTCCCTCCTAATACCATTGCGAAAGGCATGAATCCTTTTCTTCTCCCCCCAGCTATGGCTAAATAGCAGAACAGTTCTATATCCTTGGATGGCAACTGGTCTACCACAGAAATAAATGGCAACCTAAGGCGGGAAAAATCTGCCTCGTCAGTCATGAATCGAAAGATACATGATCGTGTAAGCGTGTATCACGCATGGCACATAACTGACTGACTGAACCTAGATGAACCGGAAGTCATAGATTCATGTTTATGCTAGTTTAAAAACAGCCTTCTTTAGTGTAGCATGAATCCTGTCAAAAGAGAAACAATTATTAACGTTAAAATGTATGGTATATCTTGGCTAAAAGACTTGTCGACATTATTGATGATTTGAAAAAAGTTTAGAATGATAATTTCTGAAATAAAGAATCAGCAATTTGTAAATGAATACTGCACTTCAAACATGTACAAAACAGAGTTGAAAATGACGAACGATTCGGTGCTGTTCGAGATTCGTAGTCGACCGACGATTAACTTCAGGAATAATTTTGCTAACACCCGAGGAATCTCTGATGGCACAAATCACACAATTTTATCGCAAAATTAAAGCTAACAAATTTTCTGCTCGTTGGATACCAAAACTGTTGAGCTCAGATTAGCAAGAGTAAAAAGAGAAAATAAATTGGATCAAACTCCTTAAAGGTTTTGTAAGGTTAATTTTAACTTACCAATAAGTCTCTGAAGATAAGGTTCCGTCCAAACAATGCTTACCCAAAGGTGGAAAGCAAAAACATTCAGGAAGGGTTATGGTGATAATTTTCTGAGATATGATCCTTTTACTAGTTGACATTTTTGAGGAGAAAACGAAACATCAACATATTATTATGAAAATGCTTTCAAAAAATTAAGACGCAAAACTGTGCCATGGAAAGATTCATCCGTGGATACTTTTATACAACAACAAACAATACCTCGACCCATTTCTCTCCTCAAACAGAGAGAACATTGCGTGAATTTCTATAGGGATTCTTTAAATATCTTACAGCCCTGATTTAACATCTGAGGTTTTCTTATTTCTTATCCCTAATCTTGTTTGAGAACATTACTGACAATAAAATGGCAACTTTGACCTAATGAAACTCTCAGGACCTTAAATTCTCCTGCGATTGTATAAATGGCTGGCATCATGGCTTGCAGAAGTGCCTTGATGCTGATGGAGGTTACGTGAAGAAATAAAGTTTATGCTTAGAAATGTTTGCACGTTATTTAAAGCCAGAAAATATTTTTAAATCGTAATAATTTCTTTGTTGAGATACTAATTAACCCATAGTTGGGGGAGACGAGGTAGGTTCATACCTTTCCCAAGGTATTTGTGCGTAAGTTAATATAACGAACCCAAATGGCACTCCGATTAAGAATTCCGGTCCATTATCCAGTATATATCAAAGTTTAGTGCACTGGATATTCCCAAGCGGTTACCCATCTCGGTAATGACCAGTCACAGCGTTGCCTAATTTTGGTGATCGTAAGGGAACTGGTGTTTCAAAGCTATATGGCCGTAAGCCTTGTATTATTTAGAAAGTCTTTAGGCGTCAATCTTACGCACAAAATACAATTTAAATAAACAATTTAATATGTCATTTCATACAAAATATTTACTAAGAATTTTTAGAGTGACACAAGGCTACAAGGAGGGTTTGCCAAGGAACATCGAATCTTCTTCAGTAGTAATCGTCTATATGTCAAGAATAATAACCATTGCACCACGAGATGAACAGATCCTTGTTACAACGTGTAACATTTATCTGAACAAAGCCGAAAATATATATCGACACTGATTTGCTTCGCAACAAAGATGAAGATAACCGTCCAGAAAATGTATGTGAAATCACGAAGAGATTTTCTTTGTGAAGAACATTGGGAAGAACAGAGAAGAAAAGATAAAGAAGTGAATGAAAACACCGGAAGCAAAATGTAAGAATGTTAGGAAGGCAAAAGACAAATATGTTTCGCGAATGAAGAATTCTAGGCGTTGTCTCGGTTGTCTTTGAGGCACAGACTAGACCGATAGCATGTCGATATAAACAGTGAATGATTAACCAAACTGAAAGATGATCTCATGCAAAAAATGCTTAGGGAGCAAACAGAATTTTCTTTTGACGGGTTTTCGACAGTTGTATTTTCAGCTTCATTTAATACAGCAAGATTTGTCTTGCATAAAATTCCTTATTTTTATTTATTTATTTATTTATTTATTTATTTATATCTGAGACTTTACCCGAATAGACTATATTGAATCCATTGCTAGGTCAACAGCTAAAAAAGATGGTTCATTGTATCGTGCGAGACAATTTTTCTCTCCAGAATCTATCTTACATATCTATGTCTATCATTCGTTCATGCTTAGAATATTGCTGTCGTATATGGTTCGGTATTCCTGCTATTTACCTAGAGCTCCTTGATAAAATCCAAAGAAACATAAATATTATTGGCCTTGCTCTGGCAAGTCGGCTTCCGTCTCTGTTCAATTTTTTTACCTCTTTCACCTGGGCCATTTCTATAAATATTTTCATGGCAATTTTTCGAAGCGGTTCTTAGCTATGTTGGCTAGACTTTAAAAGTAATCGTTGTACTAGTCTGGCGTTGATGTCTCATCAATTTACAATTGAGTTGGCTAGATGTAACCGTAAGTTCTATGGTAACAGTTTCTTCTATCACACTTTTCGTTGGGGAACTTCGGGCTCCATGCTTTCCAGCCAATTTTAATGTGCAAAAATTTAAATGCAATATCAATCGGAATCTACTAGCCTTCTGTTTATTCTTTTGTTCTCGATCCTTAACAATTTTTATGTTTCTAATTCTACAACAGCCAGTAACCCCTAGTGTCTCAGTAGCTTTACTGCCTTTCTTGGAGTAAAATCCATTTGTAAAATGTCGTTCTTCTGATAGCCTACCTAAGATAAGACTATGAAACAACGATTATCGGCAGGTTTTATAGAGGCTAATCGATCTGTTTCGTATTTAATTTTCTAGCGAAATTGACAAGCACTGATAATCCAACTGTTTATCTCAGAATTATCATTAAATCTGCGTACATGTAAAATCTATGATCTCCCTATTTTGGCGAGGACATCTTGGTAATTTCGACAGCTGTATCATTGATCGCATAGACGGTGTTTGATTTCAATTTAAAGCCAGGATTTCAAAAATACATTTTCAATATAAGTGAACTGTCTCTTTAAAATTAGGAGTGGAAGCAGTGCCATCTGGTTACGGCAGATGTAAAGATCACCATTTGGAGAACATGAAACAATGACTTCACAACATTCTTCGACACGGGAAACAGGTTGTGCTATTGCAGAGCTTCTTATCCTAAATTAAGTTTGAAGAAGAGAAGTATTTAATGTCAGCTTGCCATGGATTTCTTGGTAACACGCAAGTACTAAGTTACCAAGAGTTCCTGAGGATATGGGATGCCGAATGTCAATCAAAATTCACTTTATCCACTTCTACATTTAACTTCTTCTCTCTGAACCTCAGAGCAGTGAGTGAGCATGGAGAAAGGTTCCACCATGATATTACTAAGATGGAAAGAGACTACCAAAGAAAGTGTAAACTCAGCATGATGGGGTGGGGACTTCTACTGCGCGACATAACGGATGCAAAGGACACGAGATCGTTCAAAAAACCCACTTCTGTCTGCTGTGATATGACGTGTGTGTTTGGTATTATCCAAGTAATTTAGTTTCGTCAATATGCTGTATTCATGCTGTTTTTTATTTGCACTATGCCTTTGTAATTGTTGTGGATTCCGCGTGAAAAATCGGTCTCCAATAAATGACAAACGCATGTATTTAAGCTAAGAAATTAAATGTATTTACACAAAATACAAAAGGTAATGCGGTTAGTAAAATCCAGGAACGCCGGTTAGTATTAATAATCAAAGATCGCTATATACAGTCTCGAAGTAAACTTCCTTAGAGTCGGGCGTCCTTGTAACTGACTTCTAACGTCAACTCAATCACAGTGTCTATGTACTTTCCACTCTCTTTCTCCACCCTGTTCCTCCACACTTCTGTTCCTCAACTCTCAGTCTCCCTGACTGTGGCTATTTTATGGCAGCAGGACGAGTCCATTTATATCAGAAAAGGGTGGACCCCATAATAGTAATAGATAAAAGAAAAACATTACATTTTGAAATTATACACAGTAGAAAAGAAAACTAGAGGTGATACAGCAAAACTGTTAAAAAATTTGAATTCACCACATGAAAATAATTAAAAAAACATCTGTTCATATGGTTGCCTCAGAAAAAAAAAATGTAAACTAGAGTAATCAGCATTTTCCATGCACAAACTTTAGATCACTAATTTGGCCAGATTGGAAAGATTTTTTTCCGATTTGAAGGAATATGTCCACAACCAGAGCAAAGGCCGCAATAAATAAATAATAAAGTCAGCAATTTGCTAAGATTGTGTAAAATTCAAATAAAAATGTTGTGTATCTGTCTAACATGATAGAAAACATTCTACAAAGAGGTTTTTGAAGAGGCAAAACGCATAAATGTTTGATTGATTTCGTATGTCGCCGGATTTCAATCCAGTTGAGCATTTACGGAACCCCAAGACGAGAAAAGCTATGTTTTGGTTAAACAGGATAGAAAACATTCTACAAAAATGTTTTTGAAGAGGCAAAATGCATAAATGTTTGATTGATTTCGTATGATGCCAGACATCAAACCAATTGCGCATTTACGGATTTTACTGAAAGGAAATATCGAAGAACAACAACTATCCAAACAGACAGTTTTGTAAAAATTGCAAATTGTCAGAGTATAAACCATTCCTCTAACTGTTTGTGAAAAAAGAATGTAACCAATACCGCCAAGAATATAAACAGTAAGAGAAAATAAAGCTGGTCACACCAAATACTGATTTTTAAATAAATATTTTCCTTAGAAGTGTATCCATCTTTTAACAATATCTTCATATTTTCGGAAAAAAGAATTTAAATAATGTAGAGTTTGGTGAAAATAAAACCTGATAATATCAGGTTTTATTTTATAATGTACCACTAGAAATAATGAGAACTATGGTTGGTTCAGAAAAGTAAATTTCTATAATAACAAGTTTCACAGCCGCAATCATTTATACTCGAATATATATATATATATATATATATATATATATACACACACACACACACACACACATATATACATATATATATATATATATATATATATATATATATATATAATCTATTTTTTAGCATATGAAAACATAAACATGTTAAAAATCTCTGCACAATTGCGATCGCATTTCAACGCATATCAATGCGTCTCCTCGGGCGATTGTAAATTACTAGTGAGTGAACGATTAATTTAATTTCAAAAGCGATACCTGGATATATATATATATATATATATATATATATATATATATATATATATATATATATATATATGTGTGTGTGTGTGTGTGTGTGTGTGTGTGTGTGTGTGTGTAGCTTATGCAAAATTAGGTGATCCGTATGGGTAGACCCAAGGAGGATGATATCCAGAGAGCTCAATGTAAAATGTAAATTCAGAGCAAATATGTTTGAATAAAAACAGATCACTTTAAGGTTCCATGTAATAAGTTATTTCACCACAACCCTTAAGTGCCGTCAGGCAACATAAAGATCGCCGAAACAGTAGACAACTCCTCGCAAACGATACTAAAATACTAATAAAATGAAACATTAAAAACAGACTTATGATCTTTGAAGAAATACAAAACAGTCATTTGTAAATAAAACATTTATAAATGATGAACCTGCTTCCTTAAATGTATGTTACGGAAAACAAAAAAAAATAAAATAAAAAAAATGAACGCACACATATCATACCCCACCTACGTCACTACTTGTTCATGTCACTATAATCACGTGTTCTTTGATTCTAACCATTCTAATGGTGACTGGCAGAATGAACTTTGGACAATTTTTGACGAAATTTCTTCTATATCTAAGAATGATTATTCGTAATTTGGAAAAGATGATCAAGAAAATTATTCGACACGCGTCTGCTTTCTTTAATAAAACCTGCCTTAAAGAAAATTTGCTGCTTAAATAAACACACGATATATATATATATATATATATATATATATATATATATATATATATATATATATATATATATATATATGTGTGTGTGTGTGTGTGTGTCTGTGTGTGTGTGTGTGTAAATGTATAGAAAAATAGTTAGGTAAATAATCCCAATTCTTTAGTATTTTTGTTTTTGTTTTTAAAAAACAGTGCTCAATACAAAAGGAGAGCCTAAATTATAATTATTATTATTTTTTTTTATTTTTTATTCTATTTTATTTTTTTTTAATATGATTTCTTCCCAAAGGGCGAAGGAATCATATTTAAATAAATATCTAATCCATTCAAGAATCACCAAGAGAAAGCTGAATAAGTTTTAAAAAAGTGGGGACAGTAAAGAGGAAAACTGGATGAGGCGGTCACAACATAAAGAGGGATCATCATTTCACCCTACAGTTTACGTGATCATTTAAAAATGACCCAACTCAATTCATAAGAGGTGAGGCACGTAAGGGGGGATTTTGACAATCCCAAAAAGCAGTGAAAAAAAGTCTTGAAAATGAAATCGTGCGTGAAATCTTTGGGGCAACTTGTAACTCCAGGACAGAAAGTTAGAAGGTTAGAGAGAGCGAAGATCATCTTGTATAAGTTGGAAAATTATCCTAGAATAATATATATATATATATATATGTGTGTGTGTGTGTGTGTGTGTGTGTGTGTGAACTTTATTTAATTCCTTCGTGAGCTTCCGATCCTGAGCTATGATTAATTAATGATGAGCATGTCATTTTCGTTTATGATCGATTTCATCACGATTCTTCTGTTACGGTTTAAAAGTAATTAAACATTCTTATTGCTCAAGGTAGAGTCCAATAGAGTTAGAAAAACCTTGGAGAATTCCAGTAAGATATTTCCAATCGTCTCTAAGATACAACGATTCAGAACTTCGTCTAACAACTGAACAATTTTGTTGTTAAACCCGGTATATATACATACATATATATGTGTGCGTGTGTGTTTTGTGTGTAATTCTCTGTGTCTTTGAAATTCGAAACGATAGCATTTTTAAGTAGTCTTAAGAACATTTGCTAGTAGTTCAATGTCGTTGCTCCAGCTGACCACACTAAAATCAAAAAAAAAAAAAAAAGAAAAAAAAGAAAACGTGAAAGACAAAGAAATAAAGAGAACGTCCTCTTTTGATTGTTGTTCAAAAGATGAATTTCAATATCGTATTCATTATTCATCTTTTAAAATTCAATGAAAAGGTAGATCCTTTCAAATTTTCACTTAATAATTAAGACAATGAAAATATTGAGAACATTCTAAAGAATTTCTAAATTAATCTTATTAATGTTGCAAAGAATTTGGAAACATTGGAGATTCGTGCAAAGTCTGTTATTATTCAGACAATAACAAAATTAAAATCACTTCACACAAAAAGAGAAAATTTTGGAGGAAAGTTTGATTCCTTTGTTTGTTTAACGACACATCAACACTTTATGAGTCATTTCATGCTGAAATTTAATTTTCTTGGGAGATTTGAAGTAATAAAAATATATGTTATTTTGCTTTCACAATTGAATACATGGTAAATAATTCTCATCTTTTGTGCATATATATGTTTGTGTGGACTAGATCCGGTGATATGCGTTTTATGTTGTAGTTGCTTTGAAGTATTTCAGAATACGCTTTGATTTCTTTAAGAATTTGTCAGATTTTATATGGATTAATATCACGAAAGATTTCTTTTATGGTGGTTATTTGGCTGGTCAATTTTGTTCACGGAATGTCAACCACTATGTGTTATTTAATGCCGAGATCGAGATATTGTGAACACAATTTTATGCCTTCACCTAAATAGATTTTGAATGCAATTGTATACCTTCAACTACACCAAAAATGTATTATTGGTTATTTTGCTACAAAAAGCATTGCTGGTCATTTTACTATAAATGTATTTTTACATTATTTACAATATTCGGACTATTGTCCTCATCTTTGTCGCCATATTTATTACAACGTTTCGGCTGTTGTATGCTCCGACCTTCTTCAGATGGTTGGAATGTCGAACTGAGCCCATTGTTTCGCTCACTGGGGTAGACTGTTCTAGTTCCACGTGCCATGTTTCATGAATGTCAGTTATCAGTTATCTCTTGTTAATTTCCCTCTGAAAGTTCTCCACTGCCTTAACCGGGTATTGAACTCTTACTCTTTGGGTCCTGTCACTGGATCTAACTAACGCCATTATCAAGGACACATGACACAGTGGCACTTTCATAATGTTTTCCTTTTGTTTGGGTGGGGGTTCGCTATTTTCCCTTAGCTGGGACCCTAAGTGGTGCTACCACCCCAGGTCAGGGTGGACCTGCGAACAACAGCAATTAAAAGGTGGTTCCACGCTCCTGAAGATTTCCAATACCCCGATCAGCGGCCTTGCTACCGGATGTAGTTTATCGTCACACCCAGGACTAGGAATGAGGAGAATTATTGTTACTTCAACTCAATGAAAAGCCTCGCAAACAGATCCTATTACTGTCACATAATCAACTAACCCGAAATGCAGGATCTGCGGAAAATATGATGAAACTGTCGACCATATTTCTCTCAGGATGTCCGGAACTAGCAAAAAATGAATATACCCACAGACATAACAAATTGGCGACATATTTGCATTAAAATATATGCCAGATGTACAAAATTGAAACCACTGAGAGACAGTATAAGCACCAACCAGACACAGTTACCCAAAATAATGATGTCACTATCCTCTGGGACATGCCAATTCAAACTGACAGGGAAATAAAAGCCAACAGACCTGAAAGTATTATAAAAGACAATAAATTCAGGAAGGTTATGCATATTGAGACAGCAGTACCACCTGAATCAAACACTTCCATGAAAATTATCGAGAGATATTCCACATACAAAGACCTGGAGATCGAGATTAAAAGGATGTGGAAAATGAAGACTGAGATTTCTGACAATAGAAATCCGATCTCTGGGCCTCGTGAGAAAAGGAATTTTACGAACATTGTTCCAAGTAACATCAACATACAAGTTGCCCAGAAGATCGCCCAACTAGGAACATCCCATATACTAAGAAAAGTGCTATCATTAAAATGATAATTCTCTAATAGGGTCTGAGGACTATAGTTTGGACCCGACTCTAAAGGATAGAAAGAAGGAAACATGACATGCACAAATAATAATAATAATAATAATAATAATAATAATAATAATAATAATAATAATAATAATAAATTATCAAGCTCATATACTAAAAATTATCAAGCACATATACTAAAATATTGTGTCAGCCCAAAATGCAGATTCTGTGATAAATATCCAGAAACGATTGATCATCTTGTATCAGGTTGCACGATGTTGGCACCCACTGAATATAAAACCCGACATGACAGAGTGGGCCAATATCTGCACTGGAAAATCTGCAACTTCTACGGGAAGGAAACTGAAAGAAACTGGTACGAACACCACCCAGACCCGGTTACGGAGATAGGACCTGTTACAATTCTATGGGACTACACAATTCACACTGACAGAACAATCAAGGCCAACCGCCCAGATATTGTTATTAAAGACCACAAACAAAAACGGTGCCTCCTTATTGATATGGCAGTTCCTGCTGACTGCAATGTATCTTTGAAGATATTCAAAAAGCTGTCAAAATACAAGGACCTTGAAATAGAAATCTCGAAAATGTGGCATATGGGAACATCAACAATCCCTGTTGTAGTTGGAGCCCTAGGACTGGTTGGAAAAGATTGCAGTAGACTAATTGCAGGGATTCCAGGAAGCCCATGCCTCAAGGAGATACAAAAAATTGTTCTGACAAGTACAGCCCACACTTTACGAAGGGCTTTATCTATGTAATTTTTTTTTTTTTTTTTTTTTTTTTTTGTCAGTGAAATGTGTCATGATGCCATTTCTAACCTTAGGTCCCTGGGTGGGACCCGGAAAGAAATGTGTAAACGCCAGAAAGCAAAGAAAATAAAAATAATAATAATAATAATAATAACAACAGGACCAATGCTTGCTAACTAGAAATTACCAAGTACATATACTGAAAAATTGTGTGAAACCGAAATGCACATTCTGTGATAAATATCCAAAAACAATTGACCATTTTGTATCAGGTTGCACGGTGTTAGCAACTGCTGAATATAAAACTCGGCATAATAGAGGGGGGGATACTTTCATTGAAAAATATGCATCTTTTACAGGACGGAAATTGCAAGAAACTGGTATGAGCAGCGTCCAAACCCAGTTACAGAGACAGGACCTGTAGCAAATGTATAGGTCTTTATAATACACACAGACAGAACAATCAAAACTAATCACCAAGGCATCGTGATCAAAGACCACAAAAACAGAATGTGTTTTCATATTCTCATGAAATTCCCTGCAGACTGCAATGTATCTTTGAAGATCTTAAAAAGCTATCAAAATATAAAAATCTTGAAGTGGAAATTTCAAAACTATGTCACATGAGGACACCAATAATTCCGGCTGTGGATGTAATCCTCGGATTGATTGGAAAAAGCTTCTGATAGGCTCACTGAACGAATTCCTGCTAGCTCATGTGTTAAAGAAATACAAAAAATTGTACTCAAAAGTACAGCTCATAAATTATTAAGAGTTTTATCTAAGTATAATGTGTTTGATCTTAGGGGAGGGGGTTGTATATAAAAGGATCATTGGAAAATGTCATGAAACCATTCCTTATCTTAGGTCTCTGGTTGGAAATGATTTTACCACAGAAATCAAAGGTAATAATAATAATAATAATAATAATAATAATAATAATAATAATAATAATAATTTCATTTTAACTCTCGTTGACTTTATTTAACGTTAATTTTTTATTTAATTTTTTTATTTAATTTTTTTTGTTTTTTGATAGTCGTCAATGTAAAACTATGTTCACCTCTGACACTTCATCTGGTAGTGATCATTGCGACTTATACTTTAAAACTTATTATAGTCAATACCATCTCCATGCCCCTATGCTACGCCCAACCTAAATACAGTACTCAATAATGAATTCTTGAACCAGGGACATCTGAATATAATCACCCTTCTATCCCATGAGCAGGACGAGCTCTTTAGTCGGCAGTCGTCCTAGAGCTGGTAACTCGAACAAAATTACCTCTTGGCGGTGAAGGTTAAAATGCAAAAATTACAAATCTCATTAATTACGAAGAAATATTCACACCGGATCTGCTGTCACCCGGGTGAACAAGAGTCGCATATCTCAGAGAGAAACTAGTCAGGAGCCGAAAAATCGGTCACTATAACAAACGCTTCCGACAACGAAGAGACACTTGGTCATTAAACTCGGACTATTTACAATCTTGGACAAAGTGACTCAATACCAAATCAACTTATAAAAAGAAAGCTAACAAAAATGGCCAAGAGAAGAGTATCAACAAGACATGACATCTTATTTCACTGCACTCGAAAATCCACAAAAGACCACCACGAATCAGGCATAACAAATATGGAGAAGTATGGTAGGAAGAGGAATAAGACTCTACCTCGACCCAAACGAGCTCGCCCATGTCCGCAGGGATATCGTACGAAATAAAAGACTCACAATTGCAGAAATAGATAAGATAAAACTAGATATAAGACAGAATACAATAATCATCGCTCAAACAATAAAGAAATGAGAGTAGAGATAAATAATATGAGAGAGAATGAGGTAAAAACTAAAATAAATGAGATACGAAATAATAATCTCCCAGGAAATAAAACCGAAGAATCTACCTGTGACATAACCTTCTGTTATCCAGGTTGTCACTGAAGATGAGTCCAACTATATTAGAATTCCTTAAAAACAACAAAGGTGAAATCACTGAAGCGAAAAGTACTTAGCAGAGTAACTCTCACGCAAATATCAGACACAGATTGGCTCCCAAATTTCATATGAGGAAGTCTAATAAGCACACTGTGCAAATATGCAAACGCTTCATGGAAACACTGTTAACGGAAAAGCCACTGGGGAGCATTACAGAAGTTAATAATTTTATATACACAACAGCTTTAGCAGAAGCTTGGGGTCAAGACAATGATAACAACAAACAACAGACAAAGACAGACGGCAAAATTGATGCGAGAAATAAAGGAAATCAGATGTGAGATTTCGAGACAAGATGAGATCACAAGAAACGCAAATGCAGAAAAATCAAGCGGAAATATAAAATTAAATCACTGAATCAAGTTCCCTCAGTCAAGGAAATGTCAAAACAGAAACTGCTGTTAAAGGCACAGTGAACTAGACGATACGAAGTCGTAGTTTTTATCGCCAAAAGGAAATATGCCAAACGGACCGTAAGAAATTTTACAGGGAAATTGGAAAAACAGCTATACATGTCAAAAAGCCACCATCTATTGACAAAGTGCAGAAATTTGGGGAGAATATTTGGAGGAGCCGAAAGGAATATAGCCCCAATGGAGAATGGAGCCAACATGAAAAATAACGAATGCTGGATAAACCTCTACAAGAGTGGGAACATATAACCATGGATAATGTTAGGCAATCTCTAACGAAATGCCAAATATGGAAATCCACAGGAAATGACAAGGTGCACAATTTCTGACATCAATCCATAAAACTCTGGCACAAACTCAATTAATAATCCCAATGAAGTCCCAGAATACAGTTTCAACATCCTTAACTGGACCATAGCTGACAATAAGCGAATGGACGTCAAAATAAGAAAGTTTTTCACTTGCTACAGCATGCATCAACCCAAAGTTGATGTTGATTGTCTGTGTGTGCCCACATACGAAAGAGTTAGAGAATTAGTTCAAATGGAATTGTCTTACAAAACTACAACAATTGGCCTTCAAAGATACTTGGAAACTACAGAAGACCGGAAGATGATATGTGTCAGTGAACATGAAAGCTGTAAGAAACTTTATTCAGTAATAAAGAAAGCCAACAATATCGAAATGGAATTTCAAATGGGTGAAGAAATGCAACTAAAGCACAATACACCGACTGCAGCTACAAAATACTTAAAATACAAAAGGCAAATGCAACCGACCAGATGCAGAAACGATGGCAAGATAAAACGCTTCATGGCCAATACTCCGCCCGTACCAAACAAGCTGATGTAGACAAACCCCGTATACATCAGTGGCTACGTAGTGCAGGGTTAAAAGCTGAAACCGAAGGTTTTATTCTTGCTGCACCGGGACCAATGCTTGCTAACTAGGAATTAACAAGCGCACATACAGAAGAATTGTGTTAGCCCAAAATGCTGATGCTGTGATAAATATCCAGAAACAATTGATAATCTTGGATCAGGTTGCACGATATTGACACGCACTGAATATAGAACATGGCATGAGAGAATAGACCAATATCTGCATTGGAAAATCTGCAAATTTTACAGAAATAAAACTGCAAGAAATTGATATGCACACCACCCACACCTGGTTACGTAGATAGGACCTGTAAAAATTTAATGGGATTTTATAAGACACACAGACAGAACAACTAAAACTAATCGCCCATACATTGTGATTAGATACCGCACACAAAAAAAAAACACAAAAAGTACCTTCTTATTGACATAGCAGTCCCTGCAGACTGCAATATATCTTTGAAGGTCTTCAAAAAACTATCAAAATACAAGGACCATGAAATCGAAATGTCAAAAATGTGGCACATGGGGACATCAACAATTCCAGTTGTAGTTGGATCCCTCCGGATTGATTGGAAAAGGTTCCAATAAACACATTGAAGGAATTCCTGATATCCCGTGATTAAAGAAATACTAAAAAAATCTTCTCACAAGTGCACCCCACACCTTACGAAGGGTTTTATGTATGTAAAATATATGTGATTTTTTAAAATCTTTTTTCAAAACTGCCCAGTGGAAAATGTTATGATGCCATTTCTGACCTTAGGTCTCTGGTCGGGAGCCGGAAAAATGAGTATATACCAGAAATCAAAAGAAATAATAATAATAAGAAGAAGAAGAAGAAGAGGAAGAAGAGGAAGAAGAAGAAGAAGAAAAAGAAGAAAAAGAAAAAGAAGAAGCATACATTGTAGAAAATGCTGCAGAGAATGCAAAATCAATTATTCATTGAGAATGAGGCAATGGTATAATAATTTGAAGAAAGGCAGGAACCCTGAAAATGCACCCTTGTCCAAACATCTGACACGGTGACATCTAACTTTAATATTACATTTCATAGATTTTGCGTAAAAGTCTCGACTATCCACCAAGTTTACAAAGCAGAGGGGCGTTACTCTCAGTTGGCATTCAGCGACGATATTGTAACGAATATAATTAATTGAGATAGATGGATAGATAGAGAGGTAATGAACAGACTGACATAGATATGAACAGACAGACAGACAGACAGATATATATATATATATATATATATATATATATATATATATATATATATATAGATAGATAGATAGGGGTGTGCGTCTTGCGTAACAGCTATCAGTGCAGAATGTGAAATCCGTGTCTGGATTATCTTGCTTTGGGTGGCATCTGAGTTAGGATAAAGAAAACCTTGAATTTAAAGTCTTGTAAATAATAGGGTAGCCCTTTATATCTGATAGAGCAACTAGTTTAGGAAAAAAACAAAAACAACTATGACTGCCAAACCGTTGCAAATGCAACCGGAAACCATTCCACTATCATCTCATGGCAAATTAAAGATAGTAAAGAAGAGGAATCTTTAGCGAGCCATGAACACCTACGCCTTGATGCGACATAGCATTTCAAATATATATTTCTGTATATAAATAATATATACATACATATTAAGATCTAGCAGTATATACGCATACCCAGTCATACACATGTATATGATGATGTCATACGATGCGATACGTTTGTGATGACAAATCTGTTATCGAAGCAGAGCTGAGATTGGCCTCTATCTCTCCACCCGTAAACTCTTCAAAATTCTCACCCCTACCATCTCCATATGTACCCACCTACTTTCCTACCCAACAAACGAAACCCTGCTATCAAGTCACTCCTCCCATACACCCCCTCTCTCTCTCTCCCTCTCTCTCACACACACTTTCTCTCTCTACCCCAAATCTTTTACTAAATTCGTATAAATGTCGGTGGATGTGAAACGCACTAAGCGGTATTTCTTCCAGCGATAACCTTTCAAAATACGAAACTCTGCGAGGCGTTGTTTAGCGCCGGCTGTGTCGACTTTCTTGAAGATAGCGGAAACCTGAAAAAAAAAGGACACTTGAGGAACTGCTTCGAAAGGATCCGCATGTTTCACCAAATGGGAATCGTAGATTTTATAAATGAAAGAAGCAACTAACAGGACATTATTCCTTGTATGTCACTCGTCTTAAACGGAAATAACACCGTTTCTGTCGATATGGCTTTGGATAATAAGAAGCAGCAATAGGGGGACCTAGGCTTCTCTATGCATTGCTTTGCCCAAAATAACGCATATAAATGTCGTCAGTTTCTTTTAAATATGTATTTTAAATATGTATATTTCAATGTGAGAAATAGCGTTTCAAAAAATTCCAAGATATAACTGACAAAAACTTTTCTTTATGATTCTTAAAACATTATGTTCTTGATAGACAGTTGAAAATATACGAAAAAAGCAAAACAGAAGAATTTCACCTTGTCATTTGAATTTAATAAATCGTCTTTGCTTGAAGAATTCTTGCTACCTAAATACAAACATGAACAAATAGTAAATACTCACGTCTCATACACAATTACGTTATGAAAGAGTTCGATTTTGAATAGGTGGTCGCATTCACACACACACACTCACTCTCTCTCTCTCTGTTTCCCTATATATATATATATATATATATATATATATATATATCACATACACACACATATATAAATTTAAATTATAAAACCTCTCCCCTTTAAGACTAATAACTTCCACCCTCACCTGACAACTAACTTGTGCCTTTCGTCTAACTGAAACATTGAAATGGATAAATTCTGTATTAATTTTTGTTTTTTTGGAGCTGTTACAGTTAAGTTTCTAATTCCGACACGAACTCGGTCTATACTGGGGTTGAAAAGACGTACGAATTTTTCGTCGCTTGAAATGCGCCTATTCTCCATATGAGGATTTTTTATTTTATTTTATCGTGTATTAATTATTTTCTCTGTAATAATAAATAAATTGAGATCTTTTTGTGGATCAGTTTTAATATTTTATATTACTAGGATTCATTTGGATTATATACCAACGGATTCATTACCTTTAACACACACACACACAGATATATATATATTCTAATTTTTACATACGTTCAAAACAAATTACTCACTATAAAGATGCATTCTTGTTTCGATGTGAATGCATCTCGACTGATGAGAACCAAAAATAACCATTTTTGGTTCTTACCAGTCGATATGCAGGTAAATCGAAACAAGAATGCATCTTTATAGTGAGTAAGTTGTTTTGTCTGTATATAAAAATTATAATAAATAATTATTGCTCTACTCTTGATATTGAGACCTCTTTTGAATTAATGCTGAGAACGTTAGAATTTATATTATTTTCGTTCTCATTACATTCGGATATATATATATATATATATATATATATATATATATATTATAAATTAACTGATTTAAAATATGGTTTTATTGCTACACTGTAATAACCATGTTTCAAAAATGGAAGCGAAAAACTTTAAATTTAATTATATAATTAAGTTAAAATTCGCTTGAAGATGAAACGGAACTAATGGTTTTAATTTTAATTTAATTATATAATTAAATTTAAAGTTTTTAGTTTCCATTTTTGAAACATGGTTATTCCTGTGTAGCGAAAAAAAACATATTTTAAATCACTTAATTTATAATATTTATGCTCGGTAAATTTACATTGAGCGCTGTTTTGTAAAAATAAAAATAAAAACTATCAATAACAACACCGGATTATATATCTTACTGTTCTTTCTTTCTTTATATATATATATATATATATATATATATATATATTTGTGTGTGTGTGTGTGTATGTGTGTGTGTGTGTAGGATTACTACAAATGTAATTTATCATTTAGCTCATTGATGCTTTATTCAGCACCTCGACTCTAGAGTGTCGTAGAGTAATTTTTTCAGAAGGTTTCAGCAATTAACTATCATTTTTCATATTTTGTGTTTTTATATATTACGGTCCCTCCCAAAAAGTAACACAAGGATGTTATTAATGGGAACAATACACTTGCTATCATGCAGTGTCGTCTAGAAAACAGTGCTCAATATCAAGCGATCAGAGTTTTGATGATCATAATAGATGAAATGGGAGAAAATATACGCGCTACTGTCAATTTCCCGTTTAGATGATCCTTGGTAGATTTTTAAACATTCAAATATGGACGAGCCGGTTTACATTTCGTCAACTGGGATGGTTAAGAAGTTACTTCCCCTTATGTCAACACTTGGAAAGTCATTTAATCTTATTCAACAAACTGCTCTTCCGTGAAAATTCTAAGATGCAAAACTATTCTCTGTGGCATAACTGACACCTGCACGATCCAGCTTCAGTTGTCATGTTTTTTTAAATAATTTCACACCAAGCAAGGCAATGAAGGGACGAAGACACAAAAGTTGCTAAGTGTCAAAGAAATACTAAAAATAAAAGCATTAAGATGAGATAACAATTAAAGAAGAGGAAGTAAGAAGACAGAAAATAACGATTGACATTGCATTTAAATTATTGAAAATCAAAGTTGGCTGGAAAACAAGAAACCGGAAGTGAGTCCCACAAGCGAGAAGTGCGAGAGAAGAAAATTTTAGCATAGAACTAACAGTTATCTCTAACCATTTTAACTGTAAAATGGTGAGACGTTGTTCCCAGTTTAGTACTGAGCTTAAATTCATAAAATCTAGGTACCATAGAGCATCAGAACAATTACTATAAAAATATTTATAGAAAAAGAACAGGGACCAATAAGAGATTCTTCTTTGAATTTTATCAAGAATCTCTAAATATATTAGCCAGAGCACCGAACTATATGTGGTAGCAATATTGAAAAACATGGACGAATAGGTAAGATTCTGGAAAGTAAAACTGCCTAGCACGTCATGGTGAACCAACTTTCCTAGCAGCAGACAAATCATTTGATTCAATACCAAATCCTTTTTTTATATATTTTCCATTGCATTTATGGAGTATTCTTGCTTCTGTCGTTCAATCACCCAAAAATGGTTACAGCTTTCTTTATTACAATGATGCGTTCACGTAGATGAAGTTTTATTGTTGCAGAATATTTCTTGCCCCGGTCATTTAACAACGCTAATATAAGACATATTTGGCCCAGCTCTGGTCTTTCTTTGTCTGGCAGACTAGATTGGTAGGGAAAGATTCTCTCCCAGCGAGAGAATGCTTCACTCGCGAGGTGGGAGTTGTATGACATGCGCATGCATTTTTCATATGGAATTCGTGAAAACTAGTTGAATATTTAATATTTTTATATTTTCTTTTCTCGCTTTCTTATTTTTTTCTCAATGAAAATTTTAAAAAGAGTTTTAACGATGTTATATACGGTACGTTTTTTCCATCTTACATACTGTTTTCGGATAATTTTTATCACATATATATATGTATGTATGTATGTATGTATGTGTGTGTGTGTGATTGTGTGTCTGTGTGTGTATCTGTGTGTTTGGGGATTAAATACAGATCAACAATGGATCCGAATCTGACAGAATGATAAGATAAACAACAAATAAAAACTGTTTCTCACTCTAACATATTTTATTTCATTAAAACTCCGCCAGAGATAAGGAGGAAAAAAAAAGAAAGACATTCAGGTACTTTTACTTTTGTGTCGTTTTTTGATTTTCATTGGTTAATCAGGTTTCAAGTGCATTAGACTTGTTAAACAAACGTTACTATAATTTACGTCGTTCCGAATTCAAGGAGTAACGCTGCGTCTCTTCGAAGTTTCAAGAAATTAACAGATTCCAAACCTCACTGAAAAACCTTAAATATTGCTTTATATATTTAAGTGTATAATATTTCTACTGGGTTGGTGCATAATTATCAGGTGTTTTTTAACAATATTTATTATGAAAAAAGAAACATGACAATTCAACAAAAACATTCTTAAATTATTATTTCGGAGTTTATGATTATTGAAAAACATATTTTTAACCTGAAAATAGACTAATATTTTTTATTAAAAAAGTAAACAAAACAGCAATTTCTATTAACAATTAGAAAAACGCCTAATAATTATACACGAAGAGAATAATTTGTCTATGTGGAATTCAGACGATAACATATATTCGTAAGTGTGCTTGTGTGTGCGTGCGTGTGTGTATGTGTGTGTGTATGGGACATTATCTTTGTTGGTTTTTCACATGTTAATTTGGGCATTTTATGACAAAAACCTGTAAACTACGGAAAATAGACCAACAATTTTGGCACCTAAAACTCTTACAATTTAACAATATATATATATATATAGTGGCGTAGCTGGGGGGGGGGGCGGACCGCCTCGGGTGCCAGCACAGGAGGGGTGACACAATGTCACTCCCAACAAAATTTTCCAACGAGTCTAAGGTGTCAAAAATAGTCTGAAAGTGGTGGAGACAAAGGGTTTCGCAGGCGGGCCTATGACCCCCCAGAAATAATTTATGACCCCCCCAGTTTTGTCCCCACGTCAGAAAATTTCTAATAAATTGTCGGGAAATTTGTGAGTAGGAAAAATAGCAATGTTTTCAGCTTTCATGTGTTTCAGTTGCTACAATCTTGGTTACTAACAAGAGATATTGTTGTAACATGATGATAGACACAGCAAAAGATCATAATTCCCGTTTCCAAGGAAACGTGAATTATGATTTTTGCTGTGTCTTTAAAACCCAGTAATTTTAAAAGTTACACCAAAATTCGCTTGAGGATGAAATGGAACTAATGTCTTTAATTTAATTACAAAATTAAATTCGGAGCTTTCAGTTTCAATTTTTGAAACATGGTTAGAAATGTGTAGCGAAAAAAACATATTTTAAATCAATTAATTTATAATATTAATGCTCTGTAAATTTACATTGAGCACTATTTTGTAAAAATAAAAATATCTATAAGAACACCGGATTATATATCTTATTGTTCTTTCTTTATATTTATATTTATATATATATATATATATATATATATATATATATATATATATATATATATATATATATATATATCACCTGTTTTATTGTCTTCGCCGGTCTTTTAACAAGAAGTCGAGGTTTATCCCTTGTTTCATGGTTGGGATTAGTTTTCCTGTTACTTCTAAAATTCACTTCAACTATATACTTCTAACGTTTCCGACTGAATCCTAAATATTTTTACTAATTATTTTTCCTGCTCAATAGATATGCATGTTCGCCTATCGCTCGGTACACACTACTCCCTGGTCTTTTGAACAGGAGTAGTGGTTTATCCCTTGTTTCACTTTTCTGATTGAGTGTCCGAATCTTTTAAAATTCTTTTCATTCTCTTTCACACACTTGCGTCTTAGTCGCACTATCGCCTTGCTTGAGATGAATTGATATATATATATATATATATATATATATATCGGATGCGATGAGAACGAAAGTAATATATAAATTCCAACGTTCACAGCATTAATCCAAAAGAGGGATCAATACCGATAGTAGAGCGATAATTATTGCTTTATTATAATTTTATCATATAGGTGAGTAAAATGGTTCTGTCTATATGATAAAATTATAATAAAAGAATATATATATATATATATATATATATATATATATATATATATATATATATATATATATATAATTATGTATTTGGGAAGCAATCCCTCTTTTATACAAGTTTCTTTACAAACGATTGACAATGTACTGCGGTTAAGTTTTTATTTGATTTTTCTTGTGTTCTTATAATTTTTTAATTTTTATTTTCTAGAAATAAATTATGTAGAAATTGACAGAATCCTTGAAAATGGCTAAAAACATAGCGGAAAGTCTGTTGGACATACAGAACATTCGGACAATTTCTCCATTATTTATAATGGAGAAATTATCCGAATTATAATATTTAAATTTATAAATTATGAGAACGTAAGAAAAATGATATATTTTTCAAGTATTTCGACCTCAGAAGGTATTGCTATAAATCTCGTCGAACATGAATAATGAATCACGTGATGAATTAATTAATGGATCCTTCGTCGACCTTCATTGTTAACAATTCCATGACATGATAAATGCAAATATGTCTCATTTTACGAAACGCCGCTTTATGAAAGAGGCTCGAGAGCTGCCGCAAACTTAAGAAGATTTGCTTCTAACAAATATATCGCAAAAAAAGTATTAAAATACCTAAAGTTGATTGAATTTCTTCCAAACAGAACGTCATCAGAAGAAAACATCTTGAAAGTTATACGCTAAAAAAAAAAATTCCATTACTTCTTTAAAAATTGCATTGTTTACGTTTGGATTCGAAACTAAAGAGGTATGAAATTTTGAGAATCGATAACGACAAGGATTTTGCTTAAAGGCAATGCCCTTCGATACTGAGTCGGTATAAGTTCATCGGTACTAACGACGGTTTCTCTTAAGGGGATGGCGAAGCTATTCTTTAATATGATTATCTGTAGACGATATTAAATATACTGTTTAAAAATAAAAACGCAGCGTCTACTCAAACAAGGGTATCCACTAAAATAACTTTTAACTGATAAAAATATTAGCATTCAAATGTATGCGCAATGTCAGATGTGATTATGTCAAACTTTTCAAAACAGAATTGGTATATTAAACAATTTTGATAAAATTGTTAAGATATAGAGTAAGTGAAAAAACCGCCTTCATTTTGAACAATGTCAACAATAAAAACAGGTGTAAAACTATTTCGTAATGACAGACAACAAACTCTATGCGTTTCGCTAACTTTTTTAAATAGAGAGTAATATTTAAGGGTGGTAATTAAGATCACTTCATTATAACAGTCTGGTCTGAATAGATTAATATATAATAGAAACAGAAGAGGACTTCTGATTCGGGAACCGCGACGTGGTGTAACCATTAGCAAACTTGTCTTGCTAGAAGTAGTGAATTCGATCCTCACTAAGCTGTGTTCTATACTTTCGGGCTTGTGCCACATCGAAGCTACGTTTAGAAAATCACTATACATTACCGACTTTTTAACCACCATACATCCTATAATCTGCTCTCAGACAAGCAATATGGTTTTCGCTTTGCCCGATTTACAACTGATGTGCTCACGGCCATCATTGAAATTGTCTACCAAGCTCTTCAGAATAACGGAGAAGCTCGTGCCGTGGCCCTAGACATCTCCAAAGCATTTGATAGGGTTTGACATGCCGACCTTTTTCGCAAGCTCCAGGGTTATGGTATTACAGGTCGATTGTTTGACTTAATACAATCATTTCTGTCTAACCGTGAATTGAAGGTCGTTCTCAACGGATTCTCCTCCAGATCCTATCTCACGAACGCAGGTATTCTCCATCCTAGGCCCTATTCTGTTCCTCATCTTCATCAACGATCTTCCTGACGCCATTGATTCCCAAGTAGGCATCTACGCGGACGACACTACAATTTACTCCTGCCTCAAAAACAAATCTATTGTCACTGACAAAACTAACCTGGCAGTTCGTCTCGAAAAAGGACTTCCAATCGGTTGTGAACTGGGGCACTATAACCTCAAGAGAAGTGAACTGGGGCACTATAACTTCAAGAGAAGTAACAAAAATAAATTACGATCTGCAGAATGTTTGTTTTTACACTCTCTTACATCTCAATTTTCATAACGTTGTATCCATATAAAATATAAATTTCATTGTAATTTAATTATGTACAATAATGGATCATATGCAATAAAGGTGAACAATTCAACTAGAAAAATTGAAAATAAATACAATGTATCTCAATACAAATGAAAGACATGTTATATTAGATCTTTCCATCTATGTCTATAATTCTCAAAATGTGTGTGCGTGTGTGCGTGTGTGTGTGTGTGTGTGCGTGTGTGTGTGCGTGTGTGTGTGTGCGTGTGATCGGATGTTGTTTATGCATTTCCACAGTTTTCATCCAATTTCGATGAAATTTTTTTGTTTGATAAATAATTCTTCAGTGCCGGTTTTCAGTCCAAATTGTTGGCGACAATGGCTCTCCAGTACTTCCTGTCCATTATAACTCTCAGCAACGTTTTACTATTTACTATTTGTTCTTGGATATATATCTTTTATAAAACTTTAATAAAAAATAAATACTTTAAATTATTACAATAATATTATTTATTATTATACAGTTCCCTTTTCAGGCCCCAGGCCCATTCAAATTGTTAACCCCCTCTTTCGGGATATGTCTTAGTTGCACCTAAATGTTGTTACTTATATTGATTTTCGGGTGGGCTGACTTTAAACTTAAACTGCTCCAATTGAACGGCAAAAATTCCCAGCAATAAAAGACCCGGTCAAAGATGGGTTATTTTGCTAGTCTTCAATAAATCAACAAAGTTTTGTGGCAATTTTTAACATCAACTTGTGATTCTTCTTTTTAAAAAGCTGAATAATTTTATCATATTAAACATTATGGGCAAAAAGAAAATATATGGCGTTTCTTCGACACTTATCATAAGCAAAACAAATTCTCAAATTTAGTATTAAAAAAGGACCCCAGAATGACGTCAAAATCCGCGAAAAATGTTTCATACTTTAATAGTCAGTTGTGCTTAGTTTAATTTGTAACGAATATAAATGTAGGTAGAAATGTTGATAAGATAGCGAGGTTTCCAAAGCAGTGCCCGAGGCCCCCAATAAGAATCCCATCCCTAGGTCAGCGGTTCGGGGGTAGTACGTATCGGCCCTGGTCTGAAATATTCAAGTATTTTGGCAACTTTAAGAAAGCTAAAGAACATATCAGTCGAAAATTATGGCAAAAAATGACAAACCTGAAGATATGGTTTGAATAATATGGAGATTAATGAAAATTATTCATCTCCGTATATCAGGCGTCATTTAAAAAGACCGAAGAACATAGGGGCCTAAATGTTGTACTAAAAGCAAGTAAGGTGAAGATACTCATAAGAATAAGGGAAGTATTTCATGGCGGCATTTCAGACAAGAATGCATGAAATGATGTAAATCGTGCGTCTCGATTTCATGCAATAAGATGATCGCCTACTAAAAGCTCGAGGGAAGAAGAAGAAAGAAAGAAAGAAAGAAAGAAAGAAAGAAAGAAAGAAAGAAAGAAAGAAAGAAAGAAATCTTGAACAGTGGGTGGGGTGGTACTTGTTGTGGTGGGTGGACAGAGTTAAGAGCAAGAGAACTGGGACATTTCTTCAAGACCCGACTATGTTAACGTGGCGGTTAAAATGCGAGAGGGAGTGTTTGTGTAATATGTGGGTGAAGGGATTGGGATGCCCAAGATTTATTTTTTAGTTGGCATGTCGCTCGAGAAGAGGCAGCAACCCAATTACAGTCAGAATTGCGATCTTGCGTCTAAAACCGCCAACTCCCCGCATACGCATCCCCTAACACTGTTCACCCTTATCAAAATGACACTATCAGCTCGTCAGGGGGGAAAAGGTACGTCGAGCGGGGAGCAGATCACGGTGCCCCAGCAATGGTGGTGAAATAGTCACATCAATTTCAGCTTCATCACTCCCTCTCTTACACTCATTTATCTTTCTTTCATACTCTCTCTCTCTCTCTCTTCTCCATCTAATATCTCTCACCTTATATTCTCCCAATTTCTCTCTCTCTCTCTCTCTCTCTCTCTCTCTCAAACTATCTCTATCTCGCATCCTCTCTTTCATCTTATCTCTCTCGTACTCTCACTGGCATCCTCTCTCTCTCTAATCTCTCTCATGTTCTCTTTTTCTTCATATCTCCCATCACTCTCACACATACACACAGACATACACAAATGCTCACTCTCTCTCTCTCGCTTTCTTATTCAGTCTATTCCATCATATCCCTCTCACACTGTATCTTTGATCTCCCTCATCCTTTCTTTCTCATCCTCATACTCCCTCTTTCACCATATCCTATCACTCTCATCTTATTTTTCATAATCTCTCCTCTTTTCGCGCATCGCCCCTCTCTCTCTCACATCCTATCTTTTTCTCTCGTCCTATCTCGTTCATTTTATTCCTAATCTCATTTATAGTCTCTCATTCTATCTGCATGTTCCTATCTTTCTCTTCCTGCCTCTCTCATTTCAGCGTCATATCTCTCTCATAATAATCTATAATAATAATAATCTATAATAATCTATCATCCTCTCTCATTTTATCTATTTCTCCCATCCTCTCTCTCATCTTATTCATACTCTCTAACTTTCATCCTATCTGTCTCACCTTATTTCTATCATCCTCTCTCTAACTCACATCCACTCTCACCTCATTCTCTCTCTCATTCTATCTCTTATACACTGCCTCATTTCTCACCCGCTCTCGTCCCTCACACCTTCTCTTGTCTCTCGCTCTCTCTCTCTCTAATCTCTCATATTTTATACTCTCTCTCTCTTACTTTCAATCATTCCCTCTCTCATCTTCTCTCTCTTATCTTATACTCTTTCTCACACACACACTTTCAATCAACCTCTCCCTCTCTCTATTTATGTCTGCCTATCGGTATGTAATATTGGGCAAAATCTGATAGTGTCAAACTGAATAATTTCCCAATTTCAAATGCCAAACAAAATATAATCGCCGATGCTACCATTTTACTTACAAATAATGTCCAAGACTAAAGGATTTTTTCAAGCTTATTAATGCCAAAATTATTTAAAAAAATCCATGTTAAGAGGTCATCCCACAAGTCATGTCGGAAATCAGATACTCTCTATTTCACAGAGAGATCTCTCTCAGAGAGAGTATCAGAGAGTTAGAGATCAAAGAATAATATTAAAATTGTTATTCCCTAAATTATAAATACTTTTGTCTTTTTCAATAATCGTCATAATATTTTTGACGAATCGTTTTGTGTTCCTGTGAATTTTTAAATATTTTTATTGCAACTATTCTGATGAGTTTTCCTCCTTGATAGCCTTGAGTACATACTACTAGATTGGTAATTAGGTCTCATCGTTTTACTGCTGAACTAGATAGTTGCAAGCGTATATTCTATTCTAAAAGTTTCTTTTCTCCACTGTGGAATTCTCTTTCAGTTTCCATGGAACTTACTATCTTTAAAAATTTAAAATATGATGCAACGCCAATCGCCATCATTTCTCCTCACTAAAGTCTTGTCATTCACTTACTGGCTTGCTTGGAGGTGAAATTATATATATATATATATATATATATATATATATATATATTTATATATATATATATATATATGATAGAATATAGTTTTAATGTATGCTATGAGTTAAGTTTATGAGTTAAAGAGTTCAATATCAGGGATAGAGCATATGTAAATATAAAACATGACATTGAAGTCAACACCCACAAGCAACATGCAATCGTCAGGCCATTTGTTTGTACAAGGGATTGCTTGCAGGGTGAAATCATATATATATATATATATATATATATATATATATATATATATATCATTATTTTCATATCTATCTGTTACAGTCTGATCATCTCTTTCTAAGAAAATCTATGTATGTATGTATGTATCTATCTCAGCTTATTCATATCTATCGATTCTGGTCGTTTACTTATACAGGTATGATTGCGTGTCTTTGACAATGAAAAGAGGGCAAACTTGGACCTTGTTGCCCGCAGAAAAATTGAGAGTCAAAAGGCCGTTGTTCTTTTTTCCACTGACAATGGTGTAATTTAAACTACCTTACGAAGTCGGAAGAGCGACACTAATAGAAAACACCCTTCTCTATGATTCTAAAGGAAATGGTTTATAAAAATTAAGAGAATAGTGAAAACCTATTCCTCCTTATCATTACCAAGAGCGAAGATTTTAATAACTAATTTGATGTTCGGATGGGTCTCTACTTGACATGTCTGCGATTAAGACATGTCAAATTAAGGAACACATTCATTTGTTATTCTTTTCTTCATCAGTTTTTATCATTCGAATGAAGTTTTAGAATTTGCATGAAATCTACTTCGCATTTTTAAAGGAACATTTTCGTATAAATTGAAAATCCTTCCAGGAAGTTTCAATAAAAATAAAGGGGTTTGAACATTTTTCCCAATAATTAATAAACAGTGAGCTATGAATATTTTCTATCGAACGCAGAGATAATTAATTACTTTTGTATGGGAACGAACTGGATTCTTCTTCGGCACTAACATTGATAGTCTTTTATCATCGCAGATCACCAAGTGGTCTATTTTTTTTTCTCAGCAACAATAGGCTTTACACGCAGAGACGGTCAATTTCCGTCTGAACAGCAGCAGCATTTCGCGCTGATGTGGACCTGTCCCTTTCAGCCTTAGCAGTCAAAAATGTCCCTCTTATATCACAAACACGTAATTAAAAAACAACTCTTAAACAAATTCCTCAGGCATTCCCAGATTTACCATTGTGCTTAGATGTGCTTAAGCACAGGGCCAACGTTGACCAGGAAAAGGTGCGTTAGCCAGGAGGGTCCCGTTTGCCAGGGGGTCCCTCTTCTTTCCATGCCTATGTAGGCCGGGCCTACCTCCTTCAGGGTCTCATAACTTTATTAACACACGGCCTCATTTGTCCTAAATCCGTCGCTCTCTTTAGAGGAGGGATTTTACATTTTAGGCTCATTGGTTAAAAAATCAAGTCATCATCCAATCAAATCACGCTCGTTTTCAATTCAAGTTTGTATGGTTTTTCAAAACATCAAAGAGGACCACTCAAAAATCTCACAACAGAAAGTGTAAACCATCTGGCTTCATTTGATAACATAAATTTGGAGACTTTAAAAAAAAAACCTTGAAAC
>OZ010599.1:1185200-1230819 GCA_963932145.1 Acanthosepion lycidas | reverse complement strand
ATCGAAAAACTCACCTTGATTGTTCTAACAAGAAAAGTACTCAGGAATTTGTTGGTGAGGGTCTCATAATCAAATCAAGTGCCTTAAGGAGTCAGTGTTGCCGTGAGTCAAGATGGTGGCAGCTGGAAGAACCTCTGTCTTCCGACATGACTCTGCAGCATGCCACATAAGTAGGATAACTGGGTGTCAGACAATTTCTGCGATCGCATCATCCCCTTATATCTGACCACCTTACTCTGCTGAGTGCAAACCTCCTTGATTTTTATGTGTGGGGTTCAGCTGAGTGAAAGACCAACAAAACACCTTGTAACACGAAAGAGGAACAGAAGGCAAAGATTATGGCAGCATTGAGACAGCGCGTGTGTATGCATGCATATATATATATATATATATATATATATATATATATATATATATATATATATATATATATAGCTACTTTCCTTTATATATTGCAATGACACAGCATGAACAGGTCAGTATTTACGAGTTATATATATATATATTTTGGGAGATCTTTCTGGAAGTATCCAATTGATGACAGCCCTTCATTGTCTAAATTATATGTTCATACGTACATACATACATATATGCATACAAATGTTTACTCGTCATGTATAGCAATTTTGATTTCTATGCCTATATATATATATATATATATATATATATATATATATATATATATATTTCTACACATACACACACACATACACAATCACAAACGTGCACACACCCATATATATATATATATATATATACAGGCTAAATATACAAATATAAAATTTGTTGCATAGATGATTGATGTTATATTCAACAACTCTACTGAAGAGATTCGTAGAAGTACCTTTGTGCAATTGTTCGGTCCACTCGTCAGGAGATATCAGTAAATATTTTTCAATGCTCTCGTTTTCGTTATTTTATATTAAGTTTAAAATATTATGCGCTTTTTATTGTTGTTAGGTTGATATTTCTTCTTTGTATGCGTAGGAGTGTGCGTGCGCGCGTGTATGCATACGTGTGTAGGCCAGCATGTGTACGATGACGTGGTTATTTTTTCTTTTCATAATTTTCTTCTTTCCTTTTACTCTCTCATTATTCTCTTTCATTCTTTTTCTTTATCTTTCGACTTTGAGTATCATTTAACAATGATATATCCAGTGTCGGAGAGCAGATTAATTTTCTGGAATATTCTGAACTTTCCTAAAGTTTTTTTTTTAAATATAGGTGCATTTACACACACACACACACACACACACACACACACACACACATATATATATATATATATATATATTATAGCTGACCATTCGTATTCGACGATAACCGTCTACTTGGGTGGTTAGCCAATCCCTATTGCAGACGCTCACTCAGGCACATTTGTGTTTGTTCAACACCCACTGAGCCCATCTGTAGTTTATAGTGCAACTATGCTGAGCAGACCTTAGTTACAATTTCTCGAAGGGCGTGTTATCAATTTGAACAAGGCCAACACGCTCAAGCCCTCGGCCACGATAACTTGTGGCTTCATGCTAGCACAGCTATCGACGGCCCACAAGATGTATATATAGAGCTGGATCAAGATACTGGCAATTTGAGCATAATGCCACCATATCATGTGTGTGCGATCTTCCAAACAAAACGGAAAAAACACTGAAAATAATAAATAAAATGAAATAAAAAAACAAAATATTAAATTTTTAAGTGGAGTAAAATGTTTTGATAATTTGATTATTAATTCTTTCTGTAATGTTGTGGTGATCAAACACCATAAAAGAAAAACCAATGAGCGAGCAACGCGGACATAATGATCGTTTGTGGTCACCGGTGAGAGAAGCTTTAGTAAACTAAATCTTATAAAAACATAACTGCGGTCGTCTATGACTCAAGACAGATTAAATTCTTTGGCTGTTTTGTCAATAGAAAATGATCTTGTAAAGAAAATCCGTGAAGTGATGTGAAAAGATTTGCAGAAAAATGTCATTTTTTAGCTTGTATTAAGTTGTATATTGTAATAAATATTACAATATACAACTTTATATTACTCGTTAGTCTACATTTTCACTTTTCAACACGAGGGCAGGCCCTATATATATATATATATATATATATATATATATATATATATATATATATATATATAATGCAACCTTGGCTCTCGCACGTCTCACATATCAAACAAATCGGTTTTCTAACAGAATATTCGAGATTAAAATGCCTCGGTTATCAAACAAAATTTTGGTTCTCTAACAACATTGCCAAACGGAACCGATCGGAGTTAATATTGTCTCTTCCTACTCAATTTCATATGGTAAAATCCAAGATCTACACTATTATAAAGAGACGATCATTTGTTTCCTTCCCGTTTTTCAAACAATAACATCTCTTTCCTTTCCCTTCCACTTACGCCATCAACTCTCCTCCTATTTACACTTACGATAAAATTGAAGTGTCCGTCTATATTTTATCTGTTTAGTATTGAGTTTATTTATCTTTTTCTTAGATTTAATGATTTTCATGAGTTTTGTGTATAAACTTGTGCACAAAATATTGTTTAAATAAGCAGTCATCTTGGGACCAAGAACGGATGAGTCCATTCTACATTGACTCCTAGTGGAAAAATAGTTTCGGTTTACGAACGGGCAAAATTAAATTCGTGAACCAAAGAGCCACTATATATATATATATATATATATATATATATATATATATATATATATATATATATATATATATATTAAACATCTATACATTAAACATCTCTCTCCCACTGTCAACCTAACCTTATTTAACAGTAGAATTGTAGTGTTCAAAGTTTGTGCTTTTTTAAATAGAAAGACGCTCACTCGAATTTCAGCCGCGTCCAACAAACAGAAGCTCAGAATAAACGCACTTAATAGATTTCAAAACAACTTAAAAATAAAATAAAATAAAATATTAAACAGACAAAACATGAAGAGAGGATAACAACATCTACCTCCCCCAACAAACCCAGAAAATGGCTATAGAAGTGGCCGAATGGGCTTAGGACAATGGACATTATGGAAAATCTTTATACTCCCTTACTTCTACCAAACGGGAAAACGTAAGAACGCTGGAAAAAACTAAATAAAAGATTAATTAAATATTCCTTGTCTGCCATATTTAAAGGGGATAGAATCCAGGTAGAGCTCAATGTCCAGGACAAAGCAAGAATATAATATAAAAAGCTAATATTCCATATTAGTGTTTGACCCTTTCATATTATCATATTCGCATATTATTTTCTTTCCTTATGAAATTCTTGTTGGAATTTTTGGATACCCTGATACTAGGATATTTATTATGTAATTAGTACAAAATTGTGGCACAAGGCCCCAAAAGGGGGAGAGGTAGAGGCTGGTCATCACTAACTATCATATACCTAGCTACTCGGATTTACCACCCTTTCATACATTACAATTTCCACATTCACTAAAAGAACTCGTCCGTCACCATTCAATCCTCCATGCACCAAAATACCGCATCCTCACAAGGGAGGCCAATAAAACGCGCCCCATGCCATAAACATTTGATGATAATAATAAATACTTAATATTCTATCGTGAAACAATGAGAGGGAAGGAAGATGAACCCAATAATCAACTAAAATATAAACATAATTCAAATTAAACTTTACTGATGTTAGTAGGGCCCGTCCAACCCTCAAAACAGAGAGGCCGCTGTATTCTGCCGAGGGGGAAAGAATCAAGAAGCTCTCTCACTACGGGAGTGGGAAAAGGATAAAATATTATACGGGCATGTGAAAATAAAAAGCTGACCCAGTTGAGATAAAAAGGGGGGCAAAACAAACTGGGGAGGTTGGGAATCTCGACTTGGATCATAACCAAAGAGCAGCCGGGAACAGGTCAGGAACAACATTTACTCACATTAACTAGGTACACAAAAGCTTATCTAACCTAACCAAGGGGAGGGCTCCACTGGAAACCACCCCGATGTGACATAGGTTGACCTTGAATAGTAAATCAAGGCTAGCCCCGTTCAAACGAACCAAGTTCACCTCTTTCAAACATGTTTCGCTAAAGACTGTCGAATACAATCGTTTTCTATCAGTTCTAATCTTCATCTTGAGCTGATGCTCAAAGAATCGAATTAGATCCTGATGAGAAAGACGGTTGCCTCGCAAGACTTCCTCCTGTCGCGTCGTCCAAATCACCATTCGAGCCGTGGCTAGCAGCGTCAGAAACACCATTCGTTTCACCCCGGAACACGGGGGTGACATATTGTCACACGCGTATGCGCGATCAATGGGCACAAGCTTTTCGGGAGCGAGACGAGCCGTCAGCTCGCCGACATGGTCCCAAAAGGGGCGGACCCGGGGGCAATGGCAGAAGGCGTGCGAAGCCGATTCTTCTAAACCAAGGCCACACCCTTCACAGTCTGTCAAATCCACCAAGCCCCAAATGAAAGCCCCATATGAAAGCCTTGTCGTTGAGAGGCAGCCGATTCCGAGCCAATCGCCAGGTAAGCGAAAACTCAGGGTTACTGAGGTAATCCGCCGCTGGCGCCCAAGACCAGTAGGAGCGAAACTCATCCTCCGACAAGCAGAGCGTATCACGTAAGGGATCCTTCGCGGGTCCCTCCACTAACTCCCGATAGAAGACCTTCCTAGGCCGTGAAAGGTCACTGGACCGCGGAACGGCTAACAAGGCCGACTGACAATCACAAAGGAAATCCGATTGATCCCGGGGTTTACGACGGCGCTCAGCCCATGAGATGTTGGGGACTGATAGTAAGGAAAGGGAACGCGTCCTTAACAATCCCCGCCATAATCGGATCTCCTCGTGTCAACGCGCGGCGTAGGAAAGCCAACTTAGGGGCACGAATGTAAGTCATCAAGTGTGGCATTCCTAGGCCCCCATGATACGGACGTTTAGTGCAGACTCGTTTGTCGAACCGATTCCCGCGTCCTCTCCATAAAATGAAGAATAACGAGCGCTCGATCGGCTTCCTGTGGTCGTCACAGAGAGAAAGTACGGACAATCGATAATGAACAAGAGGGAAGATGTATGTAGCACACACCTCCGCCCTGCCCTTCACGGACAACCTCCGTCGACTCCAAATCTGATCAGCAGCGTCGACCTTTGCTCGTACTTCAGACCAATTTTTCTCCATCTGAAGGTCCGGTCAAAACCACACTCCAAGAATGCGGACAGGACCGTCCGTCCAACCGAAGCCGGCCGGAAAATCGACCCACTTCCAGGCACCTAACCGCAAGCCGAACGATTTTTCGTGATATATCTTGGCCCCTGTCATTTTCTCGTACCGATCAAGCGCCTTCTGTAGCGCCTCAATGTCGCTGCGGGACGACACGAAAGCATATACGTCATTGGCATACGCAGAAACCCTGGCTCGAGCCCCTCCAGGAACGGCGGTTCCACGTAGGGCCGGACTGCTCGTCTCGTCCCTCAGCCGGCGAAGGATAGGCTCCAACGCCAAAGCATAAAGGAGAGGCGACTGTGGACAACCCTGACGAACCGACCTAGACAGCACAAAAGCATCCGACAGCTTTCCGTTCACCTGTACCACAGGACTGGGGAAGAGATGCAGGAGGCTAATCCAGCGGCAGAAATCGGGTTCGAATCTGGCGGCCTGCAGGACAGTAGCATGGTAGCGATGGTCAACCCTATCAAATACGTTGGACTGATCCAAATTGATCAGCGCGGCCTCATCGTCGTCTTACTCCCTCTATGATCGTGCGGATCAGATGCAGGTTGCTCTGAATTGTTCGGCCCCTCACAGAACACGTCTGCTCAGGACCCAACAGAGACTCGGCAACTGACTGCAAACGCTCCTGCAGGATCTTGGCCAAAATATTTAACTCTGTGTTTAGCAGAGTTATGGGCCTGTAATCATCTAGTTTTCCCCCAACACACTTGCCTTTTTTCAACAGAGTGATCACACCCCTGGAAATCCGGTTGGAGATGGACCCCGACCGAAACCAGCTGTTGAACATTGCAGTCAAAATTAGGACAAAAATGTGCGACAGCCTCAAGTACAATTCATAGGGCAAACCATCCAGACCGGGCGACTTGCCTCTGCTGACCTTCTTCAATGCTGCGTAGACTTCGCCCTCCGTGATCTCTCCCTTGCAACTAGCGGCTTCAGTCGGCGAAAGCCGAGGAAAGTCAGCTAAATAGCTGCGAAACTCCTCCTCACGGAGACCAGGCTCCTTAGTAAACCGGCTCTCATCATGCCACCGAAACGCCTCGCACATGTCGTCAATGGCCCGAAGAGTACGTCCCTCCGGGGTATCGACTTGACGAATGTAACGATCGCCACCTCGACGAACCTCTTCCCTGCGCAAATTTGCGCCCACGTTCACAGTTTCGGTTCCTGCTTAGCGTATGTCTAATTACCTGGCCCATGTAGCGATCGCTATTCGAACACTCCAGGGCCTCCCTAGATAAGGCTATCTCTAGGGGATCCCCCGAGCCACCGCCCAGGAAAAACTAGACTTAAGTGTATTCACCTTTTCAGCTCTATGTAGGGCGAGCCGTTTGCTGAAATCAGTGGTGAAAGACCTAATCCTACACTTAAGTCGATCCTACCACTTATTCCCGATAACCGCCCCCACTAGCTCCCGCTGTACTAATCTAGTTATCTGCTCCTGGAAGTCCCGCCTGTCCTGTAAGGACAGATTGAACTTCCAGTAACCAGCCATTCTAGGCCTATGGTCTAACGTCACACGGGCACAAACAAGTTTGTGATCCGAATAGCCTACCCAGTGGAACGTGGGACAATCTATCAGATCTATGTCGGCTCTTCTAACTAATATTCTGTCAAAATAGCTTGTCAAAGGCCAATTAAGAGCCGACGTCCACATTTCACCCCCGGGGTGATCGACCCGGTATCTATCGACGAGACCATAATCGTCAATAAGATCAACCAGGCTACGATGGCCCCTTCTCCCGCTAGCACCCCGCCCCCTATCTAACTTGAGATCTAGGATGGCATTCCAGTCCTCCATTAGAACTAAGCGCGTTGAATCCATTAAGAACGGCCCCAACCGACGAAAAAACGAAACCCGCTCCTCCCGGTCGTTGGGCGCATAAACCGCAACGACCCAAAACGAACCACTTTTCACGGCAATATTGGCCACGATCAACCAGCCCTCGGCATCGGTATGCACAAGGTCCACCTTCACATCAAGATTACGTCTAACCAGCAAAGAAACTCCTCTGGCAAGTCGGTCCGCATATGCTGAATAAACGACAAAGTCGTTCTACAGCACACACGCATCGTCGCTGCAAACAAAGCGGGACTCTTCGATCGCGGCGACCTCCACACCAAAGGACAAGAGGTCCCGGAGCAATCGGACAGCCTTACCCTGATCCCTCAAGCCCCTCGCATTTAGAGTAGCTATCTTGATAGACATCTTCTAAGCCTGCAAAAAATAAAAAGGAGAGTAAAGGCAAAAAACCTACTCACATACCGGGCGGAAATCTGCAGCTGAAAGGACCCCGACGGATTGTCCCAGGCTTACTATTCCCAATTCCGTCGTCATTCGCCCGCCCAGGACAATTCCGCCGACGTCCGTGGGGTACCCTGATAATAGTGACCCAGCCAAAACGCGACTCATTTTATAGTTCACCAATAGAAGGGTTAACCAATCAGAAGGCTCAGAATATTCAATGCGACGTGTATAAAGGCGCCCATGTTTTTTTTTTCCGAATAGTCACTGCCAACCTCTGATATCGAAGACTGAAGAATTACGAAACCGCTGCTGGTGAGTGTTAATCTTTAACGTTGTTTCCTTGAACAGATTACGTACAGCACTGTATTCTATATTTAGAGACTTGGCGAACATGGTCAACAATTCTCTCTTTAATTTTTCAATTTTTTCATATATGTGTGTGTGTGTGTGTGTGTGTGTGTGTGTGTGTATAAAGAAGTTAATGGTCAGAGTTGAATAAAACCAGGACCAGTAGTATTAAAATGTGCTTAATGCACATATGAAAAAGATAAAAATTAACATATAGAGCTTTTAAATATAGAAAATTAGGAAATCTGACGATTCCGCCATCTTGGTTTCAATCTTTCGTTATCTTCAGGCGATTTTGGTCAATTTATTTCCTAATGCTTTATTTTATAAAAATAAAAATTTATGAACGCTATATTAAAAAAAATAAAATAAATAAGCGCACGATATGAGGCGTGGTAGAAGGTGAAGAGGAGGAGGAGGAGGAGGGGGAAGTCAAATATATTGGAAATGTATCGGTGGGGGATGATTGAAATCGCCTGAAGAAAGTTTGAAACCAAGGTAACAGAATCGGCTAATTTCCTAATTAATTTCCTTGTAAAAAAAAGATTAAAAATAATGGAAGCTTTAATAATAAAAAAGAAAAAGCCAACTCTTAACAATATTAACTACGAACAAAGCCACAAATCACTAACCGTATTCGGAAATTGACATCTCTACAACACACTAAAACATACACATAATACACACAATTAAACTGAAGAATCGAATCTTCCTCGATAACGGCTAAAGGTATAGCCGAAAGCGCTCGGAACTATAAAACATTTTGACAGTTTTTACACACCCTGTCCAGAAAAGAAAGCTCTTGTTCGAATACAAGAAAAAGTAAATAAAAAGCTTAACCGTAGTACCTTGTCTATCGTTTTTATTGAAACATGCATATATATATATATATATATATATATTAGGTTGGTGTAAAAATATTGTCGTTTTTTGACGTATTTTTAACGTCAAAAAACGACATTATTTTTGCACCAACCTAATATATAATCTTAATTTCAATACTTCATGACCTTCCAATCCTTAACAATTAATATGCCATTTTCGTTTATAATCGAATTCATCATAATTCTTCTGTTAAGTTTGGAGAGTAATTATACAAGATAGAACTTATTTTATTTTCTTGAAAACAATAGAGTATAGTAATTCACTACTTATCTAAAAATTATTTATTTAAAAATATTGCAGTGGGGCTTAGACCCCATAACGCCGCCATTCAGAATGTACGGCCCTGGTTTTGTTATAGTGGGGTTTTATCTGGACTGGAACCCATAATATTTTTAGGTAATACTTACTTAAACGTATCGTGTGTGTGGGGGGGGGGAAGGTGTAGCCCCTTCCAAAAAGCACGACAGTAGTATTGTTGCAGTGGGGCTTTTATCTAGACCTTCATAGTTAATATTTTTTTTAAATATTTTTTAAATATTAGGTAAGTGGTCCTAGCCTACTATGCCCCACTTCTGCAAATGCGGCACTGGTATTGTTGTACTGGGGTTTTATCTGGCTCCCACGATTTTCAGTTATTTAAAAATATTGGGGAGGGGACTTAGCCTCCAAATCCCCACACCAGGACAGCCCTAAAATTCATTTTCAATCAACTTTTATTTCACTAATTTTACCCGAATTTTCCTACCTTATCAAAATTACCGAATTTTCCGTTACCGAATTTTCCGTTACCGAATTTTCCGGGCACTGAAAGAAATCTATTGAATCAATTTCTAAGTCTTCAGCTAAACAACTAGTTTCACCGTGTCGTGCTAAACAATTTTTATCTATCTGACATATTTATAAGTCTACCATTCATCTTTGCTTTGAATGTTGCTGCCACATGTGGTCTGATGTTACTGCTATATATTTAGAAATTCTTGATAACATCCAAAAAATGAATTTGCAATGTTATTTGTTCTGAGCTGGCATATCGGTTCAGTCCCCCCGCCGTAATATAGCTTCCCTGTGTCTTTTCTATCCGTATTTATTTTATTATATTAGTCTAATTCTTATTATTTTATTGTCCTCTCTCCTTAATAGTAGTTTTTCTCTTATTCTCTAACAGTTAGTAACTTCTTTGCGTCATAGTGGCTTTATTGTCTTACTTGGAATGAAATGTTAAAAATTATTTAATAAAAACATATAGAATTAAAAAAATATTCTTAAAATATTGGTTATATAAAGTTAAAACAAATGTATTTTTAAAGATTATTAACAAATTCTTGGTGATTGCACTGCTGGTTTTTCGTATTCTTTTACGTTTTATTTTTACTTTTTCGCTCACTTTTTTTGAACATGGATTGAATTACAATATTTTTATCTTGTCCTTTAACCAATCAGACTACCGTGCCTAAATAAAAAAGTTATGTTCATTTTTTTTAAGCAAAATATAGGCATTACTTTTCGAAAATCCGGTAAGTTACTTCTTAAATTTACGAATAGATTTCAAAACCAAATCTCTAGAGCAAAAATTAGATTTTATGGAGAGTTTTAAATTTGTTGCTTACATTTTTCGTATACAGTGGCTGTTCGATGAGTGATGAAATGCTTTAAAAGTGCCTTAAATATATTTATCTAATTTTTCTTTTGATTCGGATTAATTTTAGGTCATTGTCTTTCAAATTGAACTGAAATTTAAGTTCAATGTAAAATTGAAAAATTCCGTGGCGGTACCAAAATTCAATGACATAAATGAAGATAAATCAGCGACATAACCAGAAGAAGGGATAAAAGATGGAGTAAAAGGTTGTCTCATTGGGGCTAGGTCAAAAATAGACCCTCCCCCACTAAAAAAACAAAACGTAATAAACAAATAGATTGGAGTTGGTGATATGAGACAGCGGGAATTTGCTGGTAAGACATAACAGAAAATAACATAGTCATAATGATTCTGGAAGAATTCAGGAAAAATCCTTTGTCCTGCAGTGGACGAGAAATGATTGCTGCTGCTGCTGTTGATACTGCTGCTGCTGCTGTTGATACTGCTGCTGCTGCTGATGATGATGATAATATATCTAGGTGCGCACAAGTATCTCAAGAGAAGAAAGAAAACTGACTTTTATATGGAAGAATATGGAGAATATGTGGAGAAGGAGTTGGGTTGTCTTGAAGAGAATATAAATGCCATTATTTAGGAATAGTTAAGAAGAAAAGAAACTAAGATCTGAAAGCGACTTCCTATCGAAACATAAGCAAACAGTCGCTCATCCATTTACTAGCGAGAAAAGACAGGAAAAAAAAAGAGTAACTCAAGTAAACAAAATGAATAAACTAAGAGAATTACATTAGGCAATCGAAATAATAAAAAGCAAGTCGTGACGAGAGAGACAGCAAAACTGTTCTTTGAGTGCCTCTGTCCATAAATGGGCGGCATTAATCTTTAGCACTTGAGAAAATCTAAACGATTAAAATAGCCTTTATGAGTTAAGCTCAACAGCGTCTTCTTACAGTCTGGAAAAGCGTCTCTCTTTCATGTGTCTGGCTATAATATCTCTCAGAGCGGCTTCTTAGTCATTTAATTTGTTCTGGTTTGCATTCACATATTCTTTTCGTTCCTTTCTCTCTTTAATTTTTCAACTTTTCCATATATATATATTATATCATATATATATATATATATATATATATATATATATATATATATATATATATATATATATTTAATTATAATAATATGAAAAAAAAGTACAATTATTTTTATAGATACAAATATTTAAGTAAATGTTCTGCTTTATAATAAACAATATTAATAACATTTACTGAATGTCCGAGAAATTTTCATAGAAAATATGCATCCTCCGACAGGTATCGAACCTGCATCCTATACGGAACCGTCATATAGTCTGACATGCTTTTACCGATTGTGCCAAAGAGGATCGTTCTGTGGTCAAGATCGATTTTACCGCTTTTAAACTACAATTCTCCATGATTCTCTCGCGTACATTCATATCGGCTCAATGCGTATCCAACTGTGAACAAATGTTCATGATATGGACAAAGTCCGACAATTATTTTAAGACATTCATTCCAGTGCATCCATTCCACATTTCGACCAGCACATCATGAACGACCAATGTACAATTATCAACATAAGACAAATATTAGAAGATAACACCAAAATATTCTACATACCCAATACAAGGAATGACTCAAAACTCTAGAAGTATACAAAATAAACAGTCCACATTAAATAAAATATCATTCACCACAGAAGCTATCTTGAAATGAAAAGCATCTTTTTATGCAGTTTCGAACTTTCAGGTAATTAAGTGCTCGTTGATTAATTATCAATTAAAACTCTTTATTCAATTATTTCTTTTCATATACATTTTGATTTTTGAATTATAAGTTTTGCCTAACGAGACTTGACTGGTATGCTTTATTTGCAAAAAGGATGTCGCCGGTGCAAAAAACGTCGGAAATCTCTAGACAAGAGACACCTGAATTTAACCTGAGCTGAGTTTTAGGCGCCGGTAAGAAATACATAACTCAGCCAAGCCTAAGAAGATGATTTCATTTAACTGCTTTAACGTTGTGGGTGAATAGGTTGTTTTTCTTATAAAAGTCAGTGGTCATCAAAATGTTGTGGGGGCCCATTCACATCATAGCAGCAGAAATTAGCTTCGTATTAACGGAGATAAAAGCATATCTGACAGAAAAAATAAAACATACACAAATAACAAGAAAAATATGGTAAATTGTATGTGAATTTCATACGATTTACTTAGATTTTTGTGTGTATTTTTTAGGTTACAATTGTTTTATGGTACATGTTATAAAAGTGGGGGATTTTACTCCGTAGTATTACACGCCATAGAAGTAGGACACGTGCTGCCCGTACCAAGGTTCGTGGCGAAGAGATTTAATTTAACGTCTTTTTGGCGGGATGTCCGTATTTCCGGTAGGAACAGGTTTTGTTGCATGCTGGGAGTAATTTTATTATTATTTTCTTTATTTAAATTATTTTGCAGAACGTTTTTAGGTTATTGTTTTATTTTAATTTTCATTATTATTATTATTATTATTATTATTATTATTATTATTATTATTATTATTATTATGTTCTTATATATATATATATATATATATATATATATATATATATATATATATAAGTATGCCCATATCCTCTTCTATCGTGTTTTAGTTATGTTAGTCTTCTCACTCGCATACCAAGAAAGTAAGCAAAATATAAAAATAATAAAATAAAAGTATGTGAGAGCGTACATTATCCTCCCAAGCAATGGCATCAAGTGGCTGCAGAGTTCATTGTTAGTTTTGACAGGTGCTGTGCTATTCTTCCTTCACACGTCTGCTGGATTAAGTCAGATTCAGGATATCGACAACGTTCCCTACTCGCCTTAGAAAGAATACATTCAGTAGCAATGCTTTGTGAAGCCAACAACTGTTTCAAGGTAATGCTTAATCCAGTTAGCATTGTGTTGTTCACAGAAAGATTTTTCAACATTTACTATTTCGTATTTAAAATAAAAAATAAAAAATATGTCTATTTTTAGCACCTCCATTTTTCAGTCTTTTAGTCGTGTTTCGGTTTCTAAAGTTAAATTTAGCTCCACAGTTTATCTTCCTTTTTGTTTTTCTATGTAAATAAGTCATTCTTACACATGCGCAGATGATAGATTATTTGCGTAACGTAATACCAGCGGGACCTCCGTAATTCTTTCACCAGGGGGATCGGGCCGGCGCCACAAAAAATATTCATTTGCACTTGAACATATGACAAGGCAAAAGTCAACTAATGTTATAATTGGTTAATGGTTTGAAATTAAATTGTATAAATATCCATGTTAAGTAAAATATATCCAGTTAACAATTTTAAGTTTTTAACTAATAACAATGTTTTGAAAGAAATAAAAAACTTAATAGAACAAAATGCGCCTCTAAACGCCCTTCTGTTGATTAATTGAAGTTAATTTCTTTTCAGTAACGTACATATGCAATTGCTTTGAGGTTTACTTGTGAAGAAATACGATATTTTTAGTGTATGTTACGCACATTTAAATAAATGAAAAACAATCTATTTGATAGACCAAATCCTGAAATAGATAGCTATAAGCTAAGGGTATTTGTTGATATTACATTAACTTTTTAAGCGTAATGTAGCCCCTACTTGGTTACGCTTCAGGGATAAACTCAAGTACAATATAAATGCTGCTGAGTTCGAAGTTGCTGTTGAAAACCGAGCAAACTGGAGAAATACCTGCCATCAAGGTATAACTAACTTTGAAAAGAATCGTTTCAACCATCTGAGAGAATTAAGAACCAACACTAAATCTCGTGCCAATACATCATATGACGGTCAAGCCTTCAGTATGTCCCTCGTGTAGACTTGTTTGCAAATCCGCGCCTGGATTGTTGTCTCATACGAAACATAAACATAAAAACTGAACTGAAAGACACTCATACGTCGAAAACGCCGGGAGAGTTCTTTATATATATATTGTGTATATTTAGGCAGCAATTTTTCATTGATGCATGTTTCATTAAATAATATAGACAAGTTTTTTTTCTATTTATTTTAAGTAAGTTACTTTAATATTGTCTAATAAGCTTAATAACATTATAATTGAAAAACGAAAGGAAATCGCCATATTGATACATGTTTAAATCCAATCTTTTGGCTTACATAAGCCATTATCAAAGATGACAATTACTTTTACTTTTTCATTTTTAGAGTGTCACATTTTCGTGTCTTGACGCACGTTATGTCGGGGTTTAGCTCTCTAACTACCCGACGCTTCTGCTTCATCCCCCCTTCTCTCTCTCTCTCTCTCTCTCTCTCAATATTACAATCCTGTTGTTCTCCACGGGCTCTTTTTAAATACCTCTCCCTCTGTACTTACCTCAGTTTTACTCTCTCTGTCTCTCGCTTCGTATCTCAGTTTTCGCAAATTACCGCCAACTGTTCTTATCTATCTCTCTCTCTCCATATATATATATATATATATATATATATATATATATATATATATATTTCGCAGTCCATTCATATCTATCTATCTATCTATCTCAGCAAAATCTCTTGCCAACGTGACCAGTTAAGAAGACGCTCGTATCACGGCAACGAAAAATATTTACGACTTTGTGTACATAACATTTCTTATCATGGAGTAACTGACTGGATGGCTGCCCATTTGAAGTCCATCTATTGACTGATGCCCTTGAGGTCAACTTTTATCAAGGACTGAGAGAAGAGAGTTATTAAAAAACCTCTTAGTTCCAATAAAACACGGCCTGTCTTTTGAAGCTAACAAAAAAAAAAAAGAAAAAGAAAATATAAACAACATTTCTTCGACTCTGATAAGTTCTAAATTAGGGCTGGTCGGCGGATGGGGTCTTGATGAACTTGAGGGGAGTGGATGGGTGTCAGACTTAAAAATAATACTGCGCTTGTTATTTATTAGCCTCCTGATCAGGGCAAAGACGACACAAGTCAAAAGTTCAAATTTCCTCGGAGGCGCGACTGCTTTTATTTCCGATTCACGTTGCTGACTTAGAATTGTAGAAATATAAAAAGGAACGAGATTGCTGCGGCAAAAAAAAAGACAAACAAAAGTTTAGATAAAGAACAACTGGGAAAAGTTTAATGACAATTCGTCATCTAATAAATTAGATTAGAGCAATTCAAATTTAGCTGAATATGGCTCAAGATAAAATTTAAAGAAATGAAGGATGAAGATCGTGTTACGCCAATTTTCTTTGTAAGCATGGTGACAATGACGTTCTATTATTATTATTATTATTTTTATTTTCTTTGCTTTCTGGCGTTTACACATTTCTTTCCGGGTCCCACCCAGGGACCTAAGGTTAGAAATGGCATCATGACCCTTTTCACTGACAAAAAAAAAAAAAAAAAAAAAAATTACATAGATAGAGCCCTTCGTAAAGTGTGGGCTGTACTTGTCAGAACAATTTTTTGTATCTCCTTGAGGCATGGGCTTCCAGGAATCCCTGCAATTAGTCTACTACAATCTTTTCCAACCAGTCCTAGGGCTCCAACTACAACAGGGATTGTTGATGTTCCCATATGCCACATTTTCGAGACCTCTATTTCAAGGTCCTTGTATTTTGACAGCTTTTTGAATATCTTCAAAGATACATTGCAGTCAGCAGGGACTGCCATATCAATAAAGAATATTATTATTATTATTATTATTATTATTATTATTATTATTATAAATAGAAATAAAATAATAATAATAATAATAATAATAATAATAATAATAATAATAATAAATGTTAGTAAATCGTTATTAAAGACCACAAACAAAAAAAGTGCCTCCTTATTGATATGGCAGTCCCTGCTGACTGCAATGTATCTTTGAAGACATTCAAAAAGCTGTCAAAAAACAAGGACATTGAAATAGAGGTCTCGAAAATGTGGCATATGGGAACATCAACAATCCCTGTTGTAGTTGGAGCCCTAGGACTGGTTGGAAAAGGAGATACAAAAAAATTGTTCTGACAAGTACAGCCCACACTTTACGAAGGGCTTTATCTATGAAATATATATATATATCGTTCCCAAAGGAAATTCTTGCAAAATAGGATAAAATCTTCTTGAGCTTTACTGGAAATAGATAAATTTTAATTATTTCAAGCAAGCCAAGAGTCATTTTCACAGATTTCAAGATAACATTTGGTTCTCATGTTAATATTAATAAAATACAAGTCTATACACTCAAATACTCGTATTAAAGATGGCGGCATCGAACGTTCGAGAAAAATAAAGAATATGTATATAAGTAGGTGTACCTTCAAAGATTCGCTAAAAAATGAGCATACATGATGAAAAAAAGGCCGAAATTAATAATCTAAATAATCTAATATTTTATTTAATTTTAGGTACTTTGTCTTTATTTTTTAAGACTCTTGATTAGAAAATTACGAATAGCTTTTAAATTTACTATAGTTATCGCTCTTGTTTTTTGATAATGTCGTGTATGGACATCCTTATGTTTATACGCGCGTGCACACACACATACACACACAAAAAAATCAAAATTCTTTTTTAAAATACTGGGGCTCAGTGGATTCTAGTAAGCTTTTCCATTTATGATTAGTAAATATAGGTTTTATTTAATAACAATATCACTTATCCGTTACAAATTAACACAGAATTTTACAAAATTTAAAACTTTATAAATTATTATAATTAAAATTTAACAAATTAAAACAATAGCCTGTAAAAAATTCATTATTCATCGAAAAAAAGTTTTCTTAAGACATCAGTGTCCATAATATAACTTCTAAAAGCTTTTCAAATTAAATAATGCATTAGTTTCAACGTATTTTTTATTTTACGATTCAGAGCAGATTTTCTGTAACTGGGGGTCCGGTTTCACAAAAAGTTGATGATTTAAATTCTCCCAGGACATATTTTTATATCTAATATAAACATTAAACCCTGCAAAGAAGAATTTCGCAAAATTTCATAAAAATTTTCATAAAAATACATAGTGGGTAACAGATTTTTTTTCTTCTTACCAAAATTTTCCAAAAAGAAAACATTAGTAAATAATTTAATTAATCTGTAAATAAGTCCTGAAGGTTTTAAAAAGGATTAGCATATATAATTTAATAACAAAAAATCCTTTGGATTTTCTGCTTAATAATAACATAAAGATGTTGACGATAAAACTTTGTTTTTATTAAGTTTGGATCATTTTTTCATCATATATGCTTATTTTTTAACGAATCTTCGGAGGTACCTATATACATACATACATACATACATACATATACATATATATATATATATATATATATATATATATATATATATATATATATATGTATGTATATATATCATAGTTGGCCACTCGTATTCGAGGTTACCCGTTTATTAGAAACGATAACCAATCCCTACTGCAGACGCTCGCTCAGGCACATTTATGTTTATTCAACACCCACGGAGCCAACTTGTGGTTTATACTGCAGCTATGCTGGGAAAGAGCGTGTTATCTAGCGTGATCAACAAAGTGAACAAGGCCAGCACACTCAAAATGTTGGTCACGATGACTTGTGTCTTCGAGATAGCACATCAATTGTCCCCCCCACGGGTTCCGTCTACCCAATTTCACTCACAAGGCCGGGTCAGCCCGTGGCATGGTTTTCACTGAGGCTGTTTACAAAGGTGCCTGCAGATCCATAATATCAGGAAGTCTACTTCCTGACAAATCAACCGTGGTGAAATTCGAACCCGAGTCTCATATATATATATATATATATATATATATATATATATATATATTAGCAGCATGACCCGGCGTTGCCCGTGCTTGATTCAAAAATCATACGACTCATACAGCAATCGCTATCACTTGTCTTAAAATATTTTTGCCCTTCCTTGCCTTTAAAGGAGTGCCCTTTGCCGTGCTGATGTTGCTACTTGCCTTACTTCTTGCCTATCTCACACTGAGAATTTTTTCTAAGCTCTATACTAAACATTAAATCTGTTATGAAAAAGAACTAAACAAAATGAACACAAAACGCCCAGCCTTAAAAAAGGACACGTAACTGGAAAAACCGAATGAAAAAAGAATGTTAACAACAAATACTTTTTCACACCGAACCCAGTTCTGCGGAATCAGAATCAACGTTGAGTTTAAGCAAGCGAATGAGCCAACTGGAGTAAAGTGCCATGCAGATTTAAATTTTTGCCACTTATGACGAATGTAGCTATCGATTTTTTCTGCATGCTAGCATGCTAGTTAACATTCGTGTCAGTCAGCTGTCACGCTGGCCAATAGAATCTTCCTGCCTATTCGTGGTAGCCAGTTATAGGCTCTCACTCTGGCCAGTACAAAATGGCCGCAAACTACATGAAAACTGCCGTAGAAACATGAAAAATCGATTATTTCCACTATCGATGGGAGTTGTGAAATGCAAAGTTGGTCTTGGACTTTCCGCTAACTTGGAGCATGTGCATGTAAATTTTGGTGCAAATCACTCGAAAATTGCTGGCCGTGAGATATTCATGGAAGATTGAAGTTTGTAAGCAGTAAATTCGACCTTGCCAAACGAACGATCATTTGTGTCTAATCGGTAAAGGCAAGTCAGGCTCTATGACGGTTCCGTCCAGGATACAGGTTCGAATCCTGTCGAAGGACGAATATTTTCTATGATAATCTCTCGGACATTCAGGCCGGTAAATGTTATTTAATACTGTTTATTATAAACAGAGCATTTACTTAAATACTTGTATCTATAAAAAGAATGTTAAACATAAAAGCATCTTTATATATATCTTTTATAATTGAATTGAATCAATAAGCGGGCAGATCCTCATACGTCGAAACCGACGGGAGAATCCATTATATATGTATATATTTAAACACTCACTGACTTATACATACACACAAGAAGACGAGTCCTTTTAAAAAATCAAAGCAGCTTTTATTCACAACGGAAATTTTCTCGTGATAAATAAAATTAAAAGGCAAAAAAGCGAAACAAAGAAAATACTTAAAACAGGATCAAATTCGAAATTAGCCAATTAGGAATTGAGGAACGTTAGCCGAAACAAACACGGCTGAGCAAATATCATAAATACATAAAAAAAATGAGAGAGACTTGGACAATAAAAGCAAAGAGACAATTATAAAGGCAGCGGTGATAAAAAGACAGGAAAAAAAAGGAGTTTTTGTTGGATTTACAATATGACGTTCTCATGTTAAGTAAAGTATTGTCCAGATATCATTGGGTGCTTAGCCATTATTACTTGACGTACTTAAGGTTTGCAAAAGTTGGCGTCAATAATATATACATAAGTATATAAAGAGGGGTAAGTAGTTTAATCTTTCTTCAGACAAGCCGGCGCCATCAGAGAAAAAAGAAAAACTTTTACGGATCAAGCTTTATGCTGGAAATAGTTTTATAACTTTTCCTTCAAAACATAACTCAATTTAAAAAGTGCAGAGCTATCTATCTATCTATCTATCTATCTATCTATCTATCTATCTATCTAGATATTTATCTGAATAGAGGAATAGGTAGAGATAGTAACATGTTCAGAAAATGTAAATTTATGCTTAATATGATAGTGCCAAGAATATATGGATAATCTCGACCTTACAATCGGGTCATTTACTGTGACCTTGCGTTAATCTTAGTTACTACTCTATATAAAATACATGCATCGACTAAAAATAAAACGTTACAATAATAATATTTATCTCACGCACAACAAACACACACACACACATATATATATATATATTATTTTATATGCACAGTACTTATTAGTAAGCTCTCAATATCAGTGATAGAGTTAACATATTCAGTTGTAGGGGTATGAGTTTGTGATCCTGTGTTTCACACTTTTCTTATCATCAGACAAACTCTGATGATCGCAAAAGCGTAAAACACAGGTTCACAAACTCATCTCCATACAAATGAATTATTTTTATTTTGTATGAGCAGTACTTAGTGGAAAGTGCTCAATATCAATGATCAGTCAGTTATCTGCCATGCGTGATGCACACTTAGGCGATCATATATCTTTCGATACATGATTGATGAGGCAAATTTTTTTTCTCTCGCAGTAGGTTGCCATTTCTTTCTGTGGTAGACCAATTGCCACCCGAGGCTATAGTCTGTCCTGCTATTTTCCCATAGAAGTGAAGAGGATTCATACCTTTCCCAAGGGTATTAGCACGTGAGTGAATGTAATGAATTCGACTGGAATTCGAACTCGGCTCTACCATTCCTCAATCCGAGCCGCTAATATAATCCGTGCTAACATATTCAGTTGTATGATTATGAGTTTGTGAATCTGGGTTTCACGCTTTTGCAATCATCAGACAAACTGGTTTATTTTTTAAAAATTGTATCTATTTCTGCTTGTTTGTGTTTGCGTTCGAGCAGACATACATATGCATAGAAATAGAATTACAATTGCGTAAAGAGTCAATCATACCTTGAATCAATTAGCAATGATTATCAAGCTATGATTAACTCTTTGTAATACAAAAAAATATATGCTGCCTATATATTAGGTTTGTGCAAAAATAATGTCGTTATCTCACATAGTAACATATGTGAGAAAACGTCATTATTTTTGCACCAACCTAATATATATGAATTTAGGTAAAAATGGCAAAAGTGGATAAAGGTAAAAATGGCACCGGTAAAAATGGCAAAAATCGATAAATAAGAAAAAAATGGCAAAAGGAAAAAAAATCTAGATGAATATCTCACAATGAGTTTAAAATCTTGGATACAATACATAATGGAAAAACATGAGAAGTTTGTCAAATTAAAAAGAATATTCAGCTAAAGCTCCCCCCTCCCATGAGATTTTACTTTTTAGGCGATTACGTCTGAACACACTGAAAAACTTGGGAAAAAAACAATTATAGGTCCACTTGTTGACGGCTTCCGGTATTTAAATCAGAAACTGACATTAAGCGGTGTTTATCGGAAAACAGTTCCTCGTCAGTTTTGTACACTTAGAGTTGTTTTTTTCTTTTTTTTTTTTTTTTTTGAACACGTGGGAATCAGTTATGCAGTCGAATAAAGACACAATATATTGGATACATTATTACTATGACGTTTAATATATTTAAATTTTGTTACATTCTATTTATAAAAAAAAATCTATTAGACTATTTAAATAATAGAATAAAGTATTTCAAAATGTTTTCAATATAAACTTTTAACTGTTTAAAAAGTATTTTCACACAAAAAGAAAACATTCCAATTATAAAAAATAATAAACAAACTATTGAAAATATATTTTCAAAGAAAATATTCCTATTATAAAAAAGTTTTATTTAATTATTTGTAAGAAAAAACATTCGAATAAAAAAAAAAGTTTTATTTTAATGGGATACCTAACCTTCGCCTTTGCGATTTTTCCGATTCCGATTAATCGTCCCAACACTAATATATATATATATATATATATATATATATATATATATATGCATATATACACTAATAAACTTATTATATATATATATATATATATATATATATATATATATATATATATACACTAATACACTTATACACTAATACACTTATTTTATATATATATATATATACACACACTAATACACTTATTTTATATATATATAAACACTAATTATTTTATATGTATATATATATATATATATATATATATACACACATCTAATCCTAATGTCAGCTATCAATTATAAAATTAATTATAGTCATCAAATTCATTTAAACACGCTACGATTTGTGCTTTTACTGCAATTAGGAGTAGGAACCTAGCCCCCACCCCTAAAACTTCTAAAAATCCCAATCGAAAATTAAAAAAAAATGTTTATAATACTAGAACCGGAACTTAGCCCCTATTTAAAACAAGATGAGAAGGGGCCTAGCTCCCCCCCACTAGAGTAAATATCTATTTAAAATTATTTATATTAAAATATTGAGTGAGGGACTTAGCCCTATTTTAAACTAGAGAGTGATGTGAGCTTAAACCCATCCTTCTCCAACGGTCATAATTTTCTGTTGTCGAATTGCCATTTTTTCCTATTTATCCACTTTTGCCATTTTTACCGCTGCCATTTTTATCGAGCACCATATATATATATATATATATATATATATATATATATATATATATATATATATATATATATACATATATATATATATATATATATGTGTGTGTGTGTGCTCGAAAGCATGGATGTGTATCTGCGCCTAATCTCGCATTGTTTATATGGGTGTATTTGTATGAACTAAAATGCGAACATCTCTATGTATGTATGTCTGTGTGTATAAGAGTGTCATTCCAAAGAGACACAGAGAAGAATTTCCCCCTTCCACCACCAAACATTATCATACACAAACAAGCAGAAATAGATTCAATTTTTTCAAAAATAAACCAGATTGTCTGATGATTGCAAAAGCGTGAAACCCAGGCTCACAGACTCATATATATACAACTGAATGTGTGTGTGTATATATATATATATATATATATATATATATATATATGTGTGTGTGTGTGTGTGTGTGTGTGTGTGTGTATTAGGTTGGGGCAAAAAAAATGTCGGTTTTTGACGTATTTTTTAACGTCAAAACCTAATATATATATATATATATATATATATATATATATATATATATATATATATATATATATGTCTACCACCAAAATGGATTTTTTCCTAAATGAAAGCAAAAATCGCTACCCCCGTTTTAAAATATTTTCTAAAAAAACAAGGAATTATCTGATTCATTTATTTGGATTACATACATATATATATGTGTGTGTGTGTGCTCGAAAGCATGGATGTGTATCTGCGCCTAATCTCGCATTGTTTATATGGGTGTATTTGTATGAACTAAAATGCGAACATCTCTATGTATGTATGTCTGTGTGTATAACAGTGTCATTCCAAAGAGACACAGAGAAGAATTTCCCCCTTCCACCACCAAACATTATCATACACAAACAAGCAGAAATAGATTCAATTTTTTCAAAAATAAACCAGATTGTCTGATGATTGCAAAAGCGTGAAACCCAGGCTCACAGACTCATATATATACAACTGAATGTGTGTGTGTATATATATATATATATATATATATATATATATATATATATATATATGTGTGTGTGTGTGTGTGTGTGTGTGTGTATTAGGTTGGGGCAAAAAAAATGTCGGTTTTTGACGTATTTTTTAACGTCAAAACCTAATATATATATATATATATATATATATATATATATATATATGTCTACCACCAAAATGGATTTTTTCCTAAATGAAAGCAAAAATCGCTACCCCCGTTTTAAAATATTTTCTAAAAAAACAAGGAATTATCTGATTCATTTATTTGGATTACATAAACAAATGAACGACTTCTGGCAAAATAACCGCCAAAATAAACTACCCACAATCTACTACTGACTCGTATATATAAATAGCCGAGAAATAAAAACAACACTCGTGGCCTGACGATTGCGTCTAGAAGGAAACAGCCTGTCGCATCTAAGTGTTGACTTCAATGTTCACTTTTATATATACACACGCTCTATCTCTGATATTGAGCACTTCATCCCATAAATATAGCACTACTTAAGAGTATATTTCTTCATATATATATATATATATATATATATATACATATATATATATGTGTGTGTGTGTCTGTGATATATATATATATATATCTATATATAAATATATATATATATATATACATTATCTGTACTTGTTATAAATAACTACTTTGTTTGTTCCACGGAATATTATAGTAAACAAAGCACTTATGATACTACAATATAAGCAGCGTCCTCTTCGTTTTATGGGGACCGGACTTTGGTACGACTAATGGCGATTCATTTCACTTGCTCCTAAACCACTTGCTTTCTATGTTGATTTAAATTATCCACTTTTCGTCGCTCCTCACGGTGTGTTTCGAAAAGGAAGTCACGTGCAAGTTACGTGGAATTCAAAACTAACATTACCAAAATCGTGCATTGGTTTCTCTCTGAATTTCTTGGATGGTGAGCTATCATTAGTTTCTTTATTCACATATAGACTATTTTCCTCATCTGTTGTTATTATCACAACGTTTCGGTCGTTGCGCCGTTCGGCCTTCATCCGATGTTTGTCGATCTGCGTAACCTTAAGGGAATTGCAAACTGAATCATTCATTTAATTTATGAGAATAAATTTTACTTTTCCACTTATCATGTCTGGAGTTATTATTATTGCTCGCCTCGTTGCCACTTCACTACTGCCACAACAGTTACAGTAGAAAAAAGAAGCATCACTGTGTACAATCAAGCGTGTCAAGTAGCATCTTTCATCGGTCGGCAGCTTAGGCTTAAGACTCCATGTTTTCTACTCAAAAGTCTCATAGAAAATAGCCTAGTCGATTAAATCATTAGTTCCTGAATTTGGTAACATAGTAATTTTGAGATCACTGTCTGGGTCGGTCAGTGTGAACTTCGTCACGAGTCAAGCAATCACTGCACAGTACGAAATAAGAACAATAGTTCGCGTGTAAATAGTGAAAATAATCCAATACTGACGCAAAGGACTTTTCGCCAGTTAATGCGGATATCTCGAGTATGCTTGCTCTCTCCAATGCAGCTTGATTTGATCACGTTAATCTTTGATTCCAGAGAGTCGTTAAGAGAGAAATCTCCAGCATAACACTTCACAACTCACTTTTGACATGTTTGATCAGACGCAATACCTACTTCGTAAATTGCACAAATACGTTTTGGAGTTTGAGTTACAGTTTTCGCTTTATTAAAAAAAAATGATGGTTATTTACTTCTGTCTTCAATGTTAAAATCAGTGAACAAAAATACATCAGTTTCGGAAATTGATATTTAAAACAAAATGAACTTACAAGGCTTAATTTATCGATGTTGCTTATTTTTTCTTCAATGGTCAAAACGTTTTATAAAAATGTACGCTGATATTAGAACTGTAACAGTAGGATACACCTAAACCGTCTGTGTGTCATCTTATGGCAAACATAAAATGAAATTTTTGGCAATCCCAATAAAAGCGAGTGAATCCATAAAGGGAGATAATTCACCGCAAACACCACCTTTGACCTCATGAATTTGCCTTGTTACGTACAAGTAAATATCGACAAATTAAAACTGTTGAATAATGACGCCGCCGATTTTGATAATATCCCCGCGAATTTTTATATGAATAGAAGAACAGCGGAAATCATTGACTTGTGCGGTTTTTCTGGCTTGGCCGGCTTCTCGCTTCGTTGATTCTTTCATCCATATTCTAATGAAGGCAATAAAATAGCAACAGAACAGACAATGCCATTTATTCCGACCCTCCTATTCTGCCATAGCGCACGTAACACCCGCTCGTAAATCATTCTTGAAAATATTTATTAACGGAATATGACATTTTGATATTCAGTCATGTTTAACCATTTGGCAAAAATAATTCTTTTTCGTTTTGGCTCTCTAACATGATAAAATTAAAATAAAGATATAACATTTATGAATAGAAATAGCTTATTTCTAAGCATACAAGTTAAGCCCATCTCCAAATATAAATATCGCGAGCAATATTTAATCTGATAATCATTCAATATTACTACTACTAATACTACTAGTGGGAATAAATTAATCAAAATTAAGATGTAAGAAATGCAAGTGACAAAATAATAATGGTTAACAATGGTCCATGTCATAATAATAGGCACCAACAAAATGGATGTGTTTTTCCGTAATGAAAGCAGAAGAAAAAAAGAAAAGCGCTAACCTCTGTTTTAAAATTTTTCCCCAAATCAGGAAATTGTCCGATTCAGAGGAAATACTTATTTGTATTATTCAGTGAATTGTATAATGAATAGTTTAGTTTATTAGAAAACTTTGTCGAAATATCTGAAGTCACTTTACCCCCAGTATCTCTTATGTACTTTAAATTTGAGGGATTCTCGCGAAATCTTTTTACAGTGATATAAGGAAAAAAACCCGATGATGCTATTTCTGTAAAAACTAAAACTAAAAAATATAATTCAATATTAAATGTTATCATACTGAAACGTCATCACGAACTTGGCGAAAAATAATTCAATAAAACTAAGAGTATTTTGTTGAGAGTTAGTGCTTGTATAATTTAATATAATACATTATTTTCTTTCAGATTTCACAACAAAAAATTACCCCCAAAATTTATTTCTAAAAACTTTACTTTTAATTTTTCAGTAGAATTTTGAAATCCATCGCTTTGTTGTTCGTAACAAGTATTTTTATCAACTAAAGTAATGTTCAATGAATCTAAATGTGTAAAGTTTAATACCGTTTTCGAGTGTTAACATTTTTTAAAAGATTTTATTAAATTTTTACAACTGTTAGATTATTCCTTGTATGGAAATTAAAAAAAAATAATTGTGTGGCTACAAGCAACAGTAACAATTTAATGTGTCATTATTAATTTTCCCCCTTTTTGTAACACTTGCTTTAATACATTTTAAAATCAGAATAATTGAAAAAAGTTCTCATGGGATGCAATTAAATATTTTATAAAATCAAACAGATCAGAAGATAATAAAGCATCAAAGTAATGAATGGAATGGAAACTATGATTCAACTAGTTTTTAATTAATTTCTTTTCATGCTTTTAATGTAGTTGAAATGAATCAAAATTATATTATTGAAATATTAGAGATATAAGGTTAAAGTTTATTTATTTTTTAAGCATAACTAATACCACTTTCTAGATTGGAGTCCTTTTGACTGTTCGTAAATCTTAAAATTTACGTGAGTTACAGAAAAGATTACATGCTCTGTAGGTTTGCAGTAAGAGACTACTGTAGTTAACCTATAACCTTGATAACAGTATATGGGCTGCCGTACGTAAATGAACGTTATTTTCGCTGTTTTAAGCAGAAATTCTATTGGTGTCATAATAGATTGAAGATGACGCACAAAGCTTTACACACAGAAGGTGACTTCAACTGGATGTATGTGCAAAGGAAAGAGAGACGAAGCATTCCAAGTCTTTATTATGGCTTGTGTCGACAAAGGAAATTGAAAACTATACAAGGCAGAGTAATAAAAGATTTATTATAACAAGCAAATGTTGCAGTCGAACTGACAACAGGACAATTTTGGGATCAAAAACTCCAACGCATAGAGCAAGATAAGACATAAAAAGACAATCAACTGCTTCGATATTTTAAAAGACAGTCATAAAGAATTGAAGGTGAACTGACATCGAGAAGGATAAGAAGCGAATCCCAGTTTATGGTGACCAAGAAGAATTCTAGAAAAACAAACAATATTAGGATCAGACTAGAACAGAAAAATTATATTTGTAGGCATGACTGGGCAGGAAGGTAGATTCAATGGGAACAGTGCAATCTACTGAGAGTTGAAGCTAAAAAACAATTATATATGCAGAAATTAGAATATGGTCATGGTGGTATATAGAAAATTCTTTTTGATTGCTTTCCTCCGATATCCAAGATTTCATAGCGAAATAAATTTTAAAAAAAATATTCATTTCGTTACTGATTACTTTGTGTGCCATAATAGATTGAAGATGATACACAAATTTTTATCCTCTAAAGTTTACGTTGGCAACTAGACTTGATGAAATTTACATTATTCAGCCTTTTTCAGGTGGCTGAAATATCGAACTGAACCCTTTTATTTCGCAGGTGCCATGTCTAATGGATGTCAGTCTTCTCCTGTTAATTCACCTCTCCAAGTTCTCTACTGCCTTAACCAGATATTGAACTCACAACTCTTTTGTCACTGGATCTAACCAACGCCTTTATCCACTGTGCCATATGTCCTTAAAGATACCTGTGTATGAATTTCTGGGACTAATAAACTTTATGTCTTCAGCAAACATTTTTACCAGTACTCATATTGTAATTTTTGTAATTTTTGCTGTTATCATTGCATTTTTTTTTTACCAGAGCTCATACTGCAATTTTCTTTGCTTTAATTATTGCTTTTCTCTGGCACTCCTTACTACTGGTTCCCATATTGCATTCATTTCTATGCTTGGTCGGCTCAGTAGATTTTTGTGGCCTAGCATATGTGCTGATTCCATAAGTTTACGAATTTTCAAATGATGTTCTTTGTCTATGATTTCAACTTGATCCCACAGAGGGCAGTGATATCCCTTTTCTCTCCATATGTGGTCAGCCACGCCTGGTTTTTCTTCTTCCCCTCGTATTACAGTTTTATGGTCTGCTTGGAGCCTTACCTCCCCTTTATATTTCTTTCCGCAGATGCACGGGATGGAGTACACACAGCCTTTAGTCATGTTCTCCTCGATGGGGGGGTCTTACTCGGGAGAGATATCTGCGAAGTGTCGTCCAGCATTTGAAGGTTGTCCTGATGTCATATAAACCACAGATCCTTCGTATTTTCTCTGATAACCCCTTCACATAAGGCGGGCAGACTGTTTTCTGACTGTTGTTGCCCTCCTCTCATACCCGCGTATCACAGTTTATTGGGGCTGCTGTCACGTACCCAGGGTAGTTGTTACATTGTAGGGTATTACTTATACTGACTAATTCTTTATCTAATATCTCTGGGTCGCCACCTATAACTTTTACTCGGTGTTGGAAGCAGCAAACGATCCCTTTCTTTACGCTGTATGGATGGTAGAAATTGAAATTGAGGTACTGTCCGGTGAATGTCGATTTGTGGTATACGGATGTCTTGAAACCATGCCCTGTTCGATATATTAGAACATCCAGTAATAGGAGTGTATTGTTACTATTTTTCTCCATCGTGAACTGTATCGAAGTTCTTATTGAGTTCACGTGGTCCATTACAGCCTGGACATCTTCCTGGTATGGCCAGAGTATTAAGGTGTCATCTATATATCTTAACCATAGATTTGGCTTTAGAAATATAAACTATAATGTCATTTCCTCAAAGTATTCCATGTATATATTCGCCATTGCTGGTGATAATGGCGAGCCCATTGCTATGCCCTCATCCTGTCGATATACAATATTTAAACACAGTTGTCTACATTTTGAATATTAACGGTATCAATGCGGATGAAATTGTAAGTCCTTTACATCTCTCCAAAATTCAACCGATATAATTAACTTCAATAATGATTTTTTTAAAACTTCAGATCTCCCAAGAAAAAGTCACATGGACTAAATAGCCACATATGGCTCTGTAGTTGCGAGTTCCAAAACCATAAAGCGTGGTGCCTTACATTAGTAATTAAAATAGCAAGAGGTCTAATCCTTGACCAGGAATGTAGCAATCACTTCACCCGCTACAATCTATAAAAATGTAGGGCAAAGTTAGCTATTTATCGTTGGTAGCACAACCAATAAAGGAAAATCGGAACGATGAATTCAAAATTTCAGCTAACACATTATGGTTTACCATTACAGAGTAAGTTATATATATATATATATATATATATATATATATATATAAAGATAGATAGATAGATAGATAGATAGATAGATAGATAGATAGATAGATATCCATGCTTAATCTGTGCACTTGAAATTGAAAAAGTCAATTAGTTTATTAATTAAATCTCCATTTCCGGCCTTGGCAGTCGTTAGGAAAATTCAATTATGAAACACATGGTGAGAAGTTTTGATGTACCAGCGTCGAGTTTGTAATAAACAGGCGAATTCGTATCCAACTGAGTGTTTTGCGTGCAGACGGGGTTAGCGTCCAAGAAAAGTATTTGCCAAACACGTTGCCTCGTACGCAAAGTGTACAGAAGGACGTGCTGAAAAGTTCTCGCCCCGACCAACTTTCCAAAATCTGATCAAATGTGCAAAGCTCAATTATTATTATTATTATTATTATTATTATTATTATTATTATTATTATTATTATTATCATTATTTGACCGCTTACGTTACTCCCTGCCAATGCCACATCCATAATGCACTATTCAGTAATGATGGCGAGGAAAGACGGAAAAAAACAAATCAGAGAGACTGATTGGTTTCAGTTTGAAAAAGGAAGGAAAAAGAAAGAAAGGAGCAAACGAACGAAAGGAGATGATGATAATGCTCTCATATGCCAGCTTCAGTGAAATTTGTCAATTTTGAATCTTTTCATTTGTACCCTCTTACTTCTTCAAGTAATGATCAGCATTCATACTTATGACTGCTATTGTAATAATTTGTCAAAGTCGTGAAGCTCAAATATTTGACGATGGAATAAGGGAAATTCCATGGGTATTTTAGAATCTTAGAAATCGCAAAAAATAAGGTTCAGTCATTAAATTAAGAATTATGATTCAGCATAAAATTCACTATTTTTTAATCAATTTATTCCAAGCAAGGCGGTAATAATGTAGTTTCACAGCATATAAACATTTTTGAGTTGTTTAATATCGAGATAAGTTTTTTTTACGATAAGGAGGCACGGTGGAGTAATGAGGAATCGGAGATCCGAGTTCGAATTCCAGTCGAATCCATTACATTCACTTACGTGCTAATACCCTCTTCTTCTCCCAGACCGGGTTCTCTAGCCGCGGATGGCCTACCGCAAAAAGAAATGGCAACCTACTGCAGGGAAAAAATCTGCCTCGTCATTCATGTATCGAAGGATACATGATCGCCTAAGCGTGTATCACGTATGGTACATAACTGACTTACGATGACGTTTGAGTTTGTACTTGACTTGGGAACAGGTAAATATCGATCGTTTATATTCGTGTCTATAAAAAAACATTGGTCACGTATGCTATAGGTAAATACTGATATATATATATATATATATATATATATATATATATATATATATATATATATATATATATGTAGTTAAACCTAGAGGGCCAGACAAACCTTAGTAGTTTTAACTAGGTCTGCTCTACTTACTGTATCGAGCACTTTACTTAGTTCTGGTTAACTTTAATGCCTCCAAAACAAAACTGCTCTGTATTAATCCCCACAGAGATCCTTCCCTGCCCCCCACCCCATTAGAATGTCTGACGTTCAACTTCCCGAGAGCACCTCTCTGCGGCTGCTCGGTCTCACCTTGTCTACTGATCTGAGATGGAACAAATACATTGAGTCTCTTGCTTCGTCCACCGCAAGGAATGTTGGCTCCTTCTGCCGCACCAGGAAATTTTTCTCCCCGTAATCGATCCTTCAAATCTACAAATCAACCATTCGCCTTTGCATGGAGTATTACTGCCATATATGGTCTGGAGCCCCTACTGTTTCTCTCGGGGTTCTTGATAAGATCCAGAGACGGATATGCAATATAATTGGCCCCGATCTGGCATCTCGTCTGCAGTTGCTCTCTCTGTCTTTTTACAAATACTTTCATGGTAATTGCACCGATGAGCTGCTCTCGCTGGTTCCCAGACTTCGCGAATTCAAGCGTGCTACGAGGCTGACATCCCGCTCTCACTCTTTCACTGTTGAAACTGTTAAATGTAGCCGTTTCTTCTACTCCAATAGCTTCATATCTCGCACCTCTCGCCTGTGGAACTCCGTTCCCTATTCCTGTTTCCCTGATAACTATAATCTCCAACTATTCAAATGTAATGTCAATCGACATCTCCTGTTGCCTTGATCTATCCACTCCTATCTGCTCTCGCTCCAAATCCTCTATAACCCCTTGCGTGCTAGTGGCTCCCCGCCTTGCTTGGGGTGAAATGCTTAAAAAAAATTTTGCCTACTCGTATCGGTTTTTTTTTCTTTGTGATTTGGACTTGCATGCTAGACAATTATTTTCGGCTAACGTTCATGTTCTTGGTTCTTTCTTTTTTTATATCTTTTTTCCCTTTGGTATTGGCTTGATTATTTGCAAATCAAAACAGTGAAGGTTTTCCGAATGAGTATAATTTCTTATAAGATTACTACTACTACTACTATACATATATATATATATATATATATATATATATATATATATATATATATATATATATAACTACCTTATAGACCACCAAATTAGACTATTTCTCCCCAAAGCAAGTAAAAACGAAAGCGAACACACAAATTAATTACAAACAAGATGAATCTTCTCTAAAGCATATTATAAAGAAATATACTACTCCAATTGATCCGAATAAAAAAATCAAATTTATTATCTATTATAAAAAATTTAAGACAGCCAACCTTATCTTCAAAAATAACAACACACCAGTTAAGTCAAAATTACAAAGAACGAACATTATCTATGAGTTCAAATGCCCCTTAAGGAACTGTGTTCCTGATCAAACAGGACTCATCAATAATTACATCGGTTACACAACCACATGCTTATCCAGACGTCTTACGCTACACATATCTGATCACAGCTCCATTAGAACCCATTTAAACACACACAAAATTTACCCGACTCCATTAGGAACATACTAGTAGAAAACACAAATATATTAACTGCATCCACTTATAAAAAAGATTAAAAATAATGGAAGCTTTAATAATAAATAAAGAAAATGCCAACTCTTAACAATATTAACTACGAACAAGGACACAATGTGCTAACCGTATTCGGAAATTAAAAACATCCCTACCACACACTAAGACATACACAGAACGCACACATTTAAGCTGAAAAATCGAATCATACTTGATAATGGCTAAAGGTATAGCCGAAAGCGCTCGGAACTATAAAACATTTGGACAGTTCTTACACACCCTTTGTCCAGAAAAGAAAGCTCTTGTCAGAACACATGTTAGAGCCTATGGGTCAATATTAGTTTATATAAAAGTCTACATGGATTTAATTGGTTTGAGAATAAGTAAATATTGAACGTTTCCATTTGAATCTGTAAGCATTTACATGTCAGATCATCACTTTCTTGGTGGTGTGTGGAGGTGACATTCAAGTTGTTCATTCAAATTCGCCTCAAATGTCTCAAGAAGCGTAATAGCAAAGATTGGCAATGTTCGATATGAAAAAATTCGCCCCAAAAGATGCAATTATAAAAATCCAATCGCGGTTTTGTATCCACCAGACAGATTATTATAGAAGTCATCCAGAAGTTGCAAATAGCAAATATCAATGTGTAATACTGTATTGGCTATTCAGATATCAATTCAAAAGCCGGAAGTAGAGAAAATCCAAATTTCATACCGTTGGGTAGTCAAAAGATGGAATCAAAAAAAATTAAAAATTCTCTATTGTTACGAATTCAGAAGTAAGCCAAAGTTCGCAAGTGATGACGTTCAAAATTTAGGACATTTTGGACATCAAAATCGCTTAAAAGCTAAAAGTAGTGAAATTTAATATTCTAAGGTTATTTACATTACCTCCCCGCGAGACAGGATGTGGTACAAGGCCGTTTTTTAATGCGGGAAAAACAGAGCTCTTAGACTCGGGCAAAAATTCCCCGTAGGCCCTGTAAAAAACGGGGTCGGGTAGCTGTCTACCGCCCCAAACGAGACTCTGCCCTTCGGCATAGCCTCGTTTGTGTTCCTTTCCGCCCGAAGATTATTTATAAAATTTTCAGGTTTAAATATTAATGATTATGATATTTTCGGAAAATCTGAAGCGTAATTTCTCCGTCCCGCCAATTACACGAAGAAAAGAAGACTACCATGCGGGAAACCACACTAAACAATTTTTTCATAATAATTTATAATTTAATTTATAGCATTTTTATTGTATCTTCTTACATTATACCTATATTAAAAAGTATGCAAATTAGAAATTAATTGTGATTGAGACTAAACTTTGAGGTACAAATTCCATCATTTTCTATAAGTTATTAGATTCGATTAATACGTTTTCGATTAGTGCGTATCATTTAATGTACTCATTAGTCGCACTAATCGAAGGAATCCAGTATGCCAATCCTGGGCGATTTTGAATGCCCAATATACTAAATTTTGATTTTCGCTAGTTAAAACTTCTGAGCCGGATTTTGAATATCCCAAAATATTCTTGATAAAATCCAAAGAATCAGTAATATTATTGGTCTTAACCTAGTGCCTCGGCTTCAGTCATTTCTCCACTGCCCTAAAGTTACTTCCTTGTGCCTTTTCCATAAATATTTTCATGGTAATTGTTCAGATGAGCTCTTTGCTATATATAAGCGTTGTACTAGACTGGCGATGGTCTCAACAATTCACAGATTAGTTGGCTATATATAATAACTCTAAGTTCTATTCTGTTTCTTTTCTTACACTTCTCGCTTGTGGAACTCTCTTCCGGTTCTATTCTTTCTCGTTAAGTTTAATCTTCAAAAATTTAAATGCAATGTGAATCGCTACCTAGTGTCTTCTTGGAACCTCTTCCTTTTGTCTTACGCCTTAGTATGTTTCTTTTTTCTAATTTTTCCATACCAAGTAACCACTTGTGTCTTAGTGATCGGGGCGAATTCTATTAAAAATAAAAATTCAAAAGTCGACATTAAAGTCGCAAATATCAAATTTCAAAACTGAATTCCGTAAAGTCGTAACTGCAAATATGGAATGTTGGATGTAACGAAATTAAATATATATTTTTTTCTTTTGTTAATGTTCAACTAATACAAGACCCAAGATCCACTCACGGTAGAGGCTTACTGTATGGAGTGAAATTAGCGTAGAAAAAAACCCCAAAAAACAAGCGTTAGTACAGAGTTGAAGCAGACTTTAGAAGGGGTCGGAAACCAATCCTAAACAGGAAACAAGGAATAAACCTCTACACCTGCTCAGAAGACCAGGGAAGAGACAGTGCTTACTACCCCAAAACTCTAAACCGCATGGCAGCTCAATACCTACTGGGTAGTAGAGTGGGTCGCAGAAGTGCCAATTTCAGTAGCGTTTATTTTTTTAAAATTGAAATTTTCTTTCTGAACAATTCTTTTAAATCAATTAAGAGGGAAGTATATCTCGAGAAAATCATTTTTATTCTGGGACCATTCACTAAGGAAGATCTCTGATTTTTTTACAAATACGCTACTCAGAAGTCGACGTCTAGTAATTAGGATAAAATTTATACTCTCTATTTTTTACATTTCTAGAAAGAAAAACCAAGAAAATGATCGCTTAAAAAATAAAAATGTTTGAAGATTACAACACATGAAAAATTTCCCCGAAAACTCAAATACTGTTTGTGAAACAAATATTTAAGACAATCCCGTTTGTGTTATGTTGGAATCTTTGTAAAAAAAAAAAAAAAAAAAAAAAATTCAGCGGTGATTAATTTTTATGAAAATGTAAAAACTTACGACTTAAAAATTTTTTTCGTGTAAAATTTAATTATGAAAATATTGGTGGTTATTACAAAAATAATAACATTTACTTAGAGTTTTTAAATCAAAAATCTTATTCATTACAATTAAATAATTAATGAATAGATACTGAAATTTTCATTTAAATTTCATAATTCCTTATTTTAGGGTAATTTAAAAAAGCGCTGCTATTCCATCACAATTTTCATTCGAGGGTTTATGACGTCCAGGTCGGGAAATTTTGAAATCAGCATGTAGTATAGATATGAATTATCTATACACCTGTATATATATATATATATATGATGCAGTACACGCACACGCACACATACATATATATTGCATTATTTTATGCCTATATGTATATATATATATATATATATATATATATATATATATATAAGTTATGAAGAACTTGGTAATCCGTATGGGTAATCCCAAGGAAGATGAAATCCTGAGAGCTCAATGTAAATCCAGAGCTAATATTTAAAAGAAAAACAGACCACTTTATGGTACCATTATAATAATTTATTTCACCAGAGTCCTTTTAAAGGACGCCGGATCATCAGATAGCACTTCCAAAAATGAAATGAAACGAAAAATGAAATTAAAATTGATGGGTATTGTAAGTTTTTTTAATTTAACAGAGAGTGTAAGAGGGATAGTTAAAGAGACATGGTAGAGTATAGGGAGGGATTACTTTCATATCTCTCTCAAGTATACTTTATATTGTGGGAGGAGGAGTGACCAGACCTTGACCTATTTAGATAGTTAACTTAACGGAAGTGATATATATAGAAATGGGAGGGGAGTAGGGAGAAAAGAAAAAAGAAAAAGGAAAAAGAAAGAAGAGGGAGAGGGAGAGGGAGAGGGAAGTAAAGAGAAAGAGGCTGTAATTGGGTTTTAGCAATTTATGTAAAGAATAGATTTTAATGCTTGATAGAAATTTAGATGTCTAAAAAAAAATTGATGTTTGCTATCAATTTAAATATTTAATGTTTTTAAACAAATAGTTTAGGGATTAAGTTAAATTCTATATTTATTAACACATTTATAGAGAACATATTAAAAAAATATTTTAAATTATAATAGTTTGTTTACCCGACCAATCGTACTTTTTTTAATATTGTAAAAATAGTTACGGTAACATCTTTAATAGTTTTACTTTTAATCTAATTTATGAATGTAATTTGTCATTATTTTCATATGGGCAATCTTACTTACTTAAAGTTTAGGTTTAATTATGGAATAATATTTGAGGGTAATATTAAAGATTTTGCTTTCTTCTTATATATATCACATACATATTCATGCAAATCCCATATATACATATGTTTATTTACATGTGCAAATACACACATAAACACACATGTAGCGATATACACAGGTACCTATCCATATTCATACATAATTTACATACACATACATTTAAAAAATAATTACATATATTTTTATATTTGAAATTTATTTAGATTTTTTTTTAATTTCATTGTTAATGTTTAACGTTAGGTGACTTCTGAAGTGTTTAATTATCAAAAAAAATTAAGTTAATATTTTACTATCAATATTAAATAGTTAAAGATTGGTATATTTAAATTTAAGTTAAATTATCAATTTAAAATGAAAATGCCTCCAGATGATAAATATACACTCTCATAATTCTAATTATAGAACATTAAATGAGAAAGTGAGATTATTAGTAAGAATAATTTTAAAACACCATTAAAATGACCTTATGTCCTTCCATTGGAACACATTCTATACACACACACACACACACATATATATATATATATATATATACATATATATATATATATATATATATATATATATATACATATATATATATATATATATATATATATATATATATATATATATATATATATATATATATATAAAGGTATAAAAATGATGTAATATATATATATATATATAATATATATATTGCATAATTTTTATGCGTATATATACATACATATATATATATATATATATATATATATATATATATATAGCATAAAGTGATGCAGTATACACACACACACACACACACACATATATATATATATATATATATATATATATAAAGGCATAAAAATGCTGCATTATGTATATATATATATATATTGCATCATTTTTATGCATATATATATATATATATATATATATATATATATATATATATATATATATAAAGCAAATGTTAGGAAAAACTGCAAAAAGAAGCCCACACATGAAGACCTTCAAAAATAGCAAAACAATAGTTTCAGAATTTGCCAACTGATTTCAAGCGAGATTTGGCACCGGTTATAGTTTTGTTCATTCTTTTTTTTTCTTGCATAACAGAAAGGAACATACAAAAACACTTCTAAGAACAGACAGATGGATTATGAATGCTCTGGTGACTGAGTAAGTTGCATTTTCTTTCGATGCTTCAGATTGAAACGTGCTGGAGTCTGTGAAAGCAGCCAGAATTAAGAATTATTATTCTAAAAGAAGGAATTATTACTCTTCTTTCTTTTCCGCTTGGCTGCTACAGAGAATTCTTAGCTTGATTTATCTCCCTTTTTGGCCTTTTTTTATCTCCATTTTTTTTGGTTCGATATTCGAACCGTGGTATTGCACTCAAATTGAAAGTTGACGTTTTACATGTTAAATAATGAAACAAAATACGTTATTTCTAAATCGTTACCGTTTTATGAGGAAAGGTGTTTAAAGATTAAGTTTAAAATGATAACGTTGGAATTTCATTCTGGTTGATCACCAGAAAGCTTTGTAGGATAATCTTCACTAATTGTATATGGACAAAATGCATGTCACAAGCACATTATAACTGATTCATTGTGCAATCAAATAAGACTTTAAGCATTTACTTCAAAGGAAATTAGACTGAACAATTTATCTATATTATGATGTAATACGTTATACAGTGCATTTGTTTTAGTGTAATGTTCAGTAATCAATGCAAATTTAAAGCATTTTATCGTATAATGTTTGCCTGGAAATATTTATAGTCTTATATAGACTTTTATCGATCTTTTGGTTTTTATTAATTATCATCTAACAAAGGATCTAAAAATCTGATTCATTGAGTAGACATTTTTGTAATCTTTTACAATTATTTCATACAGGTTTTACTTATCTAATACAGTAAAAAAAATTGAATATTTTGCTTGTAATGATTCATAATTAGAATTCTGGCTTGAACATATTTTCCATTCAATGTATCTAATAAAAAATATCAACTTTATCTGGATTTATTCTTGAAATGCTAAAATTTTGAAGTCAGTTTGTAAGCAAAAACCTGCGGAAATTAAGTATTTCTCTACATTTTTCAGACGATATTTAAAATTAATGCTAAAAAATTGTTAAAAGCTATGAATCTAATTTTTACTGTCAATACTTAGCACACAAAACCGCAGCTTTCACATTGAGTGAAATGTTAACTTCCTAAAAAAGTGAGAAATCATTCTGCCCTATTAGGCCTATAAACAGTCAATCATTATCCAAATATGAATGAACACAGTTGAATATTTCAGCAGGGAACAAAAAGCAAAAACAAGCAAAAAGGAAAAAAAAACACACTTTTTCATGAACAAATGCTGATAGGAGCAATTGCTTGTCGATCTGAAGTCAAATTCCTTTGGGCTGAATTTAATGGCGATGATGATTCTCTTCGACTTCAGCTATTTCTGATTTTCATATCATAACAATATAAGGACATTAATATAATAATTATACATAGGAATACGTGATTTCAACGTATGTCTATTGTAAAATCATTGGTATCGCATTTCCATTTTAAATATAACAGCTCCATTATCTCAGTAACGATTACTTTCATTCCCATCCACCGAAAATCCCTTTCTTTCTGATTTTCAGTACATTTTTCATCATAAATTTCTACCTATTATAAAGGATGTTCCAATAACTTGGACCGATTTTAAATGTGAATTAAGTTTAAGTTTAGTTTTTCTTTCAAATTTGATGGACATTTGGGCGATATTATTTTTCACACATAATTGCCATGACTTAAATAACATGATCCAATACAGAAGTAAATAAATTTTCTTCAATAACACTGATTTATTTAATACTGACTTTGATCCATCTTAATGAAACACCCATATATATAACCCGTCTTAATGAAACACTTTTTATAATCACTCTATCGGCGTTGATGGTACCATGTACTATTTGCTGCAAAACCGTGTCATTGTTGATTGAACCGGTTTTCCACAAGGCTTTTCTACACACCCAGAAGGATTAAGGCCGGCGGATGAACATTTTTGTAGGGTCCAGGGCCCTCTAGCACAATGAGGTGAGACTGGGCTCTAAAGCTATGTATGCAACCAGGGCAGCAATAGTACGGCATCATTGGGCGAAGGGATTCCTAGAATGAAGTTCACGGCGAGCGCTGAGGGTTCTGTCGGTGGTAGCAACGATTATGTGTCCATGACCAAGGCGAGCCTTCAAGTTGGAAGGCATCGGTTGAGCGCGCCCGTCTTGGAGACAGGCGCGCTCAGCCGGGTCTACTTGCACACTTTGCATGAATGAATACCTCTCTAACCATCAGCCCAGATGTGTGAAGGGAACAGCTGCGACCACACCCGGTCATAGGATTTATGGTGGTGTCGATAATAATGATGATGGTGGTGGTGATATTTGCCTTTTCATTCGGACTGCTATACTTATGGTTGTAATACATTTTTGTTTTATTTGACTACATCATTTTTGAACAAAAGGTGTTTATCATTGTACCGGTGAGATTTTAGTCAGCCTACAAGCATGAATGAAACATTTGTCTCTTTAACCCAGGACTTTCTTCTTTGCCATGTTGCTGCTAAACGTACCACGAGTCTGTAGTCAACAAAACAAGATCTAGATTTAAAATTCAAATGCTAAGCATTGACTCATTGATCTTGTTAGAAATTAAAAAAGACTCGAATTTACAAACTTTGCTTAACACACACGCAAAAGCGAATCCAAAACAAAACTCGTGAAATTTCACACCTTGATGCAAAATGTTTTTCGGCCAATAGAAAACTAGGAAACACTTAAAAACAAAATTCAAATAATCTTCAATTCTCAGAAACAAATTCTTTTACGGACCTTTTCACGAGCCGACGCGAAGTTTGTTCGTCGTCCAATGGAAAGGCCCGAATCATATCCAGGAGTGAATTCCCAAATGACATTTTCAAGCCCGACAAAGAAAATAAAAGACGGGCAAGTTCGCCTGTCACCAAAGAGAAGGAGACGAGTGTATTAACACGTCCCTTGACAAACGTCAAGCGATCGTTATTATTATCTCTACCTTTCTCCCTCACCTCTTTTATCCTTGATAAACGAACGGAATATTTAAGACTGAGCGATTACTTCAGAGATATTCCTACCCTTCGATAACGCTCATACGTACATCCACACATACATAAACTCATACTTGCAGGGACTATTACGAACATTTTGACGACCTTGTATCAACCAAAATACATTAATTTTATTTGTAAAGACCTTAATTGATTTATATGTATATAAATTTGTTGTTTCACTTTACAATTTGATTTTCTTGCTTTATACCCCTCTTATAGTGAGCTATCTAACTAACAAGGCCAAATCAGACTAATCTGTTTCAACACTCATACACTTCACTGTAACTGATAACCCACTATAAGTCTTCAGGATGGACTTGATCCGAAACATTGAATTCTTGTTGACTTCACGCAGCAGTTATCCTTGAGAAGGACATTGCTGGTTTTAAAGCAGGTATTGGAGATTTTTAACCGTCTATTTGGACTCAAATTCGCTCCAGACCTCAAGTAGAACGTCTATACACAGGATCCATTTCTTAAAATGATGGGAAAATGGTCGGCTTATTCTATCGCTCCAGGAAGTACCTGAATGCTTCTACAAGTGTTATCGTTACAAGAATCAGATGAGAAGAAACATTATTGCTACTATGTCTGGGCTGGAGCTGTCTAATACTTATTTTTTAACCTTGATAGAGTTCATGACCACGACTAATGGAGGAGAATGGTAGACAGCTCAACACGTCAGAGCCTCAACGTCTCCTTCCGGAATTATGAACGAAAGAAGAAGATTTCAAAATCAGTTATTCGGTGTTGTGGGTGTTAGGCTTATTTTGTACGTTGATGTCTCTTTCTCTCAGATCCAACATCGCAAGCCTATCACTACTTTATCCATATTTCTATGGAAAATATTCATATGAGCACCATTCTTTCGTTCTCCCAAACGTTTACAGATAAGACAAGCCATATTACTTTCGAGGAATTAAATCACCCACATTTCCTCCGTATTTCAAATTTGAAGAGAAAGTTTAATTCAGTCTAGTTTCTCACGGACTGCTTCATTGTGGAACAAAAATACACGTTGATGCTCCCCTACTATCTTAAACTCAAGTCAAGGTTCTGCAGGGATACAGAAGACCACTGTCTCCCTTTGGTGGAGATAAGTCGCATGGGCCATGTGACGGACTACTTAGTACTGTCATTATATACAGTGACTAATACGGCAGCCGATTTCAGTTTGTTTACAGCAGCTAAACAGATGGGCTGCTTTCCTTATCTTCCCATGGCTCAGCAGCCTATGTCCATGGTGCCGTTTCCATTTGGGAATATATCTTTCTCCGATATAGAACGAAAATCCAGCTCGCCGTCCTCAATTTGGACAATCCCAAAACTCGCTCTTTCCCCTTTGTGGAACATGTCTTCGCCTGGAACATAGATGTATCGGTACCGTTTGAATATCGAGTCCTAAATAAAGCTTCTCCAGATACAGGAGTATCTCCATGTTTAAGACACTTCTTTTTTGTTTCTCCTTACACTCGGCCCGCTGTGTAGATATATGTGATATATGATTCTCCGCGTGGGACACGTGTTATATATATATATATATATATATATATATATATATATATATATATATATATATATATATATGCAGAAATATCTCGAGTTAAAGTGAAACTGAGATAAACTGTTTCGGCGAGCGCCCAGGTGCCCCTTGTTTTCACCGTTCGGATTTGTGTGATAGATAGATAGATAGATAGATATATAGGTAGATAGATAGATAGATATGGAGAGAGATGGGGGAGGGCAAATTCCCTTTAATAACGGTGATGTGTCCGGGATTATTTTACTTTAGTCAGCCGATGGATGGCGATTAAGGCTAAATTAGTCAACGATTTTATAATTAACTTTCTGTTTCATTACTTCCCCACCAAATGCACTTCATTTGTTACGTTTGCACAAATACAGGAAGTCAGAATGCGGACGCCCTGTAGTCATATGCGAATTAAGAAAGATTAATCCATCAGAAAAAGGCATCAAACCTGCTGACAGAGATAGATAGATAGATAGATAGATAGATAGATAGATAGATAGATAGATAGATATGAATAGACTGGAATAGATAGAGATATAGATAGATACTAATTTACTAGGATATATAGATAGATATTAACAGACTATGATAGATATTAACAGACAATGATAGATAGATAGATAGATAGATAGATAGATAGATAGATATTAACAGACTGTATTAGATAGATAGATAGATAGATAGATATGAACAGAATGAAATAGATATAAGCAGACTGATTGATAGATAGGTAGATAGATATGAACAGATTGATATATATATATATATAATTATATATATATATATATATATATATATATATATATATAATTATATATATATATATATATATATAATTATATATATATATATATAATTATATATATATATATATATATATATATATATATATATATAGAGAGAGAGAGAGAAAGAGAAACAGACAGAGAGAGATATGAACAAACTGACACAAACACGCGCGCACGAACACACACACACACACACACACACACATATATATATATATATATATATATATATATATATATATATATATATAGATAGATAGATAGATAGATAGATAGATAGATGCTACCTGATTAATATTAATGCGTACATTATGAAGATTCTGTCAGAATATCTGAGAAAAAGGGGAAAAAATACAGAATAAAAGTAGTTTCATCTAACCAGACATAGATAAATAGATAATTTTCTTAATTCATCTTTGAGTTTGTTATCCAAACAATCCGAAGTATGAATTCCTACTGAATCTAGCGGAAGTGACGACATGAGATGAGAGTGTACATGTCGTTAGCCGACATAATTCATATCTATTTGGAAAGAAATAAACTCTATATTCGCCGGCTTCCGGGAAATTGACTCATCACCCCTCGCCGGGCTTTGAGTTGATCGTTTTGGAATTTCCCACCATGAAGAGGAACAAAAACTAGGATTTTTAATTTTCAAAGCAAGACATACATTTCTTCATCATTATTAACACTGTCGCCGCAAAACAATCTTCGCACGATGAATAATTAATTTAAAATATTCCTACGTTTTCAGAAATATTCATACGCTTTAGAAATTAGATTCTACATGTCAGTGCGTCGAAAAAGCACAGTTTGTCAATATATCTTCCTTTATCTATCTATCTATCTATAGTTCTTTGTTTTTCATATCTATCTATCTATCTATCTATCTATCTATCTATCTATCTATCTACCCTAGTATATTAGTATCTATCTATCTCTATCTATCCCAGTCTATTCATATCTATCTATCTATCTATCTATCTACTGAGAAAGGAGGTGGGGGGGGAGTTCGTTACTTTTCTTTTATGTGCCGTGTCCCTTCAGGACGTAAGCGATTATGGTCCTCCACCTCCTCTCGTCCCTTGTAGTTCTTAATAAATTTTGTCTTTTTGTTATTTTTGCCAGGACCTTTTCTGCCATTCACTTGCTCAAGCCCATTAAATATGTCACGCGTTGCTTTTCCCTTGTCCCTCTTTCCCACTGTCCGTCCTGTGAGTATCAAATTTTCCAAGCCCTCCTTCTTCAGAAATTTCAGCTGCCTCTTCCTGATGTTAAGTATAAGTTTCCTCTTTGTTTCCAGTCTCTCCCAAACCTCGTGTTCGGCCCATGGTATCCTTAACATTCTTCTGTAGAACGACACCTCTGTTGCCTCGAGTCCCTTCTTTATCTTTGAGGAGATTGTCTAACATTCACTGGCATACATGACGACAGATATTACGTAAAAGTTCCGTACTTTTCTTTTGTTTTCAGCAAAATTTCCCTGTCTCTTAATACTCTGCTTAGCTTTTGGAATACGTCTTTGACCATCCCAATACGTCTTTGGGTCTCAGTGTCGCACTTTCCGTCCCTCTGTCAGAACACTTCCCAGATATTTAAAATTATATACCTTGATTTTATTGTCCCCGACTTGTAAATTGCATTTTGGGCTCATCTTTTTGCTGATGACCATGCATTCTGTTTTCTTATAGTTTATGCTTAGTCCCTTCTTCTTGCTCTCCTTCGCTACCTTCTGTAGAACGTTTTGTAGTTTCTTTTCTATATCTGCTATCAACACTGTGTCATCTGCGTATCTTATGTTGTTAAGATTGTGGCCGCCAATGATGAATCCTGGCAGGATTTCCAGTTCTCTTAGAATTGTCTCGCTGTATATGTTGGATAAGTCCGGTGAGAAGACGCATCCTTGTCTTACACCCCTTTCTATTTTTGTATACCTGCTGAACCCATTTTTAATCCGTGTGTAGACGGTTTGCTACCAGCAGAGATTTTTGGTTATTCTGATATTTTTCTCGAATATGTCAAGATTGCTGAGCAGCTCTAACAGATCTTTGTGGCCTACTTTGTCGAACGGCTTTGCGTAGTCTATAAAATACAGATACTCGTTCTTCTGCATTTGTATTGCTCTTTCTGATAACATTCTGAGCATGAATATCGCGTTCCTCTTCTGGTGTCTTTAATAAACCCGCACTGTTCTTCCTCTATCTCCGGCCTGACCCAAACATTCAGAAATATTGAAATTTATTTTAACTAAAAAAAATGTATTCCCTTAGTGAGAAGGAAGATTCACTCGAATAGTTTCTTCTGAAATATTGTATTTGCGATAGGAATCGATCGAAAACCACTTCTGTAGCCGAAACTTGCCTTCACCAGTTTGGACATGGAGATCGCGTTGATAAAACAAGCTTTGATTTACCGATTCAAGGAATGCATATTTCTCGTTGAAAATCTTCATCTGTTATCTTTCGTAGCCAAAACCTAAACAAGAATATTTTTTAATTTCACAT
>OZ010599.1:1157700-1182700 GCA_963932145.1 Acanthosepion lycidas | reverse complement strand
ATAGTGGAAAAAAAGATTGAGGATAGTAAAAAGAGCGAGGCGAGTAAGGAGTGAGGAGAGTAAAGATAAAGAACGAAAAAGGAGAGAATAGAGACAGCAAAGAAATAGAGAAAGAAGAAGAGATGAATGGAGACGAAAAGAAAAAAGAGAAGACAATGAAAGAATTCTTTTTTTTTTTTAATAATTAATGAGGATGAGTAGGCTTTTTCTTCCTCTTCCTCTTTTGTCGAACTCTCTGCCTCCGGGCGGAGAGGAATCCAGAGGAAGCTATACCGAAGAGCAGTGTGTCGGTTGGGAAGGTAGACACACCCGATACCGTGTATACTGGGTCTACGGGCAATTTTTGCCCGAGCCTACAGATTCGGAACACCCCACGTTAAAAACTGGACTTGTGCCATATCTTGCCTTGGGGGAGGTTGGTAAATAGAAATGATAACTGTAGCAGAAATATTACAGAAGCGGAAAATAGTGAAGAAGAGGGAGAGGAAAAAGAAGAATCGAAGTAGATGACAATGAGAAAAGATGAGAGATAAGGATGAAGAGGTTTAAAAAATGACAAGGAACTATGATAAAATTTGAAGAAAAAGAAGACTAAATAAAATAAAGAATAAATGGCGTGTAAATAAGAGAACAAAAAAAATAAAGAAAAGAAAAAAGACGACTATGGGATTTTTAAAATGCCATGTACATTCCGTTTCTTTAATATCTATCAGTTATCATAATCAGCTTTGTACACTAAATTGATCTTCTCTTATAGTGGCTACCACCCAAGGCTAGGGAGCCCGTTCTACCCTGCTGTTTAACCTACAGCTGGTGGGAGACGATAAAAATCTACATTCTTCGTTTTACCAGTTTAGACGTTAGAGCTAAAACCCCACCCTGCCACGTATAAGAAAGAAGTTCCATTCGGAAAGCTTCTTCTCAAGAATGGTTACTTTTTGGAGAAGACTCCCGAGATTATGTTTCTCGATTACTACAATATTATTCTTCAAGTCTCAGTTCAACTTTCAATCTCATTCAGTAAGCCTCTACTTCGAGTGGCTTTTGGGCCTTATATCGTGTAAACAACTGAGTAAAAAAAGAAAAAGAAAAAAACAACTACTGTGAGCTGACTGAGATAAGTTGCCAGCAGGTGGCGACCAGTCAAAAAGAAAATTCTGTATTCAAACATTCCAGAAAATCTTGCCATAGACACACCACTTCAGTTATGGCTGCAGTACATGTAGATTCTCTACGAACTTAATGGGTTACAGGATTCGTGATGTCGTATGCAGTCACTTCTGATGCCGTCCATGAGTCTAATGGCCATTTTACTAAAAGAAATATTTTCTGTTTTCCTACTTTGGACGTGTGTAGAGTCTCTTGTGAACAAACACTTACTATTTATTTGGTATATCTTTGTTTTTATTTCTATTATATTTGGTTGTCAATTGTTTTGCTTTCTGCTATTTATTCTCAATTACCTGTCGCGCCCCGCATATAACTGCAGGAGAAGAAAAAAGAGAATCGTTATATTGACTTGAATTCAACTGTGGAATCAAATGCAATTCCTAGGAAACCAGAAACTTCCTTAAAAAAAAATTGATTCATTTTCTATGAATTATCAATCCTTTGTAGGTTATTTAGCGCCAGGAAATATTTTTAGATTCTAAGAGTTTTTTTTTTTTTTTTTTTTTTTTTTTTTTTTTTTTTTTTTTAGATAATAATGGTTTAGTGATACAAGTCTTACTATTAACTGGGAGTAGAAGAGATGGACTTATAAGGTATTTGCACATAAGTGAATATAACAAACTGGAATTAGAATTTTGCTATCAGATTAATAATTCTGAGCCATTATCCATTAAAACACCAACGCATACAGCCATATAGTATCTGGTATTCTCAAGCGGTCACCCATCTAGGGACTGACCAAGGTCGACGTTACACAACTTTGCTGTTCATACGGGAACCGGTGTTTTAACACGATATGACCGTAAGCCACTGAAAAGAAAGAAGACTGGAAATTTAAAATAAGTATTTTATGTAAACAAAGACACTGGATCAAGTTGTTATGTTCTTATTTCGCGTGCACAAAGCTTCTTTTGTTTTATTCAGTTAAAACATTTTTGAAAATTTTCAAATCCAACCTTATCAAATATTTTTACGGTTTTCTTTCATTCTTTTTAGTGATCGTTGAAGCAACTTCATAATTATATCCTATCACAATTTGTAGTCTTTCTCGAGTAAGAAATTTTCTAGGTGCCTTTTGCAAACTTCCAGAAAATTGAATCTTCCTTTTTTCTAAAAAGAAAAAATTCTGTAAATGCTGCAATTTCCGTAATCTGAATATAAAATATTTGGCAAATTCGACGTATGAGTGAAAATTTTGCAGCCAAGTTGTATCAATTTCTGCCTGGTTATGAAAGAAACTTGCAAACACACATTCTGCTGGAGTATTTTGTCTTTTCTCTACATAAATTCGTTTTGCTCCTTTCACTTTTATCGAACTGGGAGCAGTATTTATTCTAACTAACCGTTTGGTTTTGAGAAAGGAACTCACACGAGATGACTCACTTTCCATTCCTCTCATATTCACAGCGTCTTTGAATAAAAACTCGATTTTTATACCAGGTGAATTTTATTTCCCTTGTCATTTTCCATTTATTTCGCTTCATTGTTGTAACGTATCCACCTTTCTCTGCTCATCACACTTTATTTCAAAACAAAACAATTTCGCTATTCTTAATTAAAAACAGTATAATTAAATGTACGCTCGAGTAGGTTTCTTTAATTGTGTGAAAGCCGCGCAGAAAATCAACAAACAGATGCCCTTGCAACTTATTTTCGAAATTTGATTTGGATATTTTGAAAATGTCTCAAGAATCGAAAAATGTCCATTATTCTCAAATAATATCGTTTTTTATATTAACTTCAATTAGAAAACTTCTCGGATATCCTGATTGATATCAATCTCAATTAATAGACTCAACTGTCGATCATCTTGATTGGTATCAACCACAATTAGTAGACTTAATAGTTGAGAACAGGTTAAAACACACCCACAACAAAACTTGACATAGCATTTCTTCTTTCGTCTTAAATCTTTAATAATTTGTAATAATTTCTCTTGCGTGTGAATTTTTTTGCGTAAACAATTTTTTTAAGAATTACAATGATTTTTCCAGATACAAGTCTAACTATTTAATACATTTAATCCTATTTAATCCATAGCTGCGGGAAGAAGACGGATTCTTACCTTTCCGAATAGTATTTGCGTGTAAGTGAATATAATGGACTTCAACTAGAATTCGAACTCGGCTATCACATTTCTCATTTCGAGGTACTAACCATTACACCATCCGCATAACTTAGTGATTTATCTGCGAACGTTTAGTAAGTTGGCACTTTACCAGACTACAATATGTTTATTCAATATTTACTTGGCAGTCTCGTAAGTAAAACTATAAATATTTAGAATGTCATTATTTTTTCCCAATCAAAGTATATCCCTATGTTTTTTTTATGACCAATGAAGATATCTTTATTCAATATGTAAATGTTGCGTCCGTCGGCGATTGATAACAATTAAAATTAGGACTTTCTTAATCAAACTTTCTTATGTTGGTCTTCTAGTAGAGGAAACTTAATTTAGTAAGTAGAAGCACCAAACACGTACGATTAGTTGCGTTTCCTTCTCTTGTTTTTTTGTTTTTTTTAGTGCAGATTCACTCTTGTGTGGCTTAGGGTGGAACCAAAAGAAACATATAATCTCGTCGAATTGCAATCAAATAACACTTAGAAGAAATTATGGTGTTAGAAAAAAAATCCCCCAAGAAACACGCCCAGATACAATTTAAGTGGATTTTTTCTTTTTGACTTATTTTTTTGCTTATGGTAAAATAACATTTTTTTTCTTTTAATTCGTCTTACTTCAATGAAAAATAAAACCGCAAATCTTTTGCGTGTATGTGTATGCATGTTTGTGTGAGTGTGTGTGTGTGTGTGTGCGCGCGCGTTAGTCCATGAATATGTGTGCTTACAGGGTTCATCTTAATAATCAACATGGTGGCTATGATAGCATGGTAGTAAAACCAACGGGCTCAGCTATGCGCAAGTGACGAGAACAGAGGCGGCTCGTGTCTAAAATTAATGGGTGTGCCGCTTCAGAAAATCTTTAGCCATTGTTTTAATATTGTGTAAAACGAAATAAACACACAAAAAGAAAATTTATACATAAACTTTATAAAATCCTAAATGAAAAAAATTACTTTTTATTTGCTTATAAATTATTACAGTTCAAGCTTGATCTATTCATTTCAAAATGAAATCCATTCTTCTTGTTTTTCTTTGAGCGAAAAGGTTAATAATTTTCTCTTTGATCCCCGAGGAAATTTTCTGCAAGTGCATTTATTCTTTCAGGATTCATAGTGTTCCTTAGAAGAATATTTTTTTTATTCTTTTCGGAGCTGAAAAGCAACTTTCCGATTATGATGTAGTCATGGGAATTGTCAAGAGGATTTTTATCAGTTTTGCAATTTCACCAAGAACACCATCTAATTTATTTTCCAAGATAAATTCCAGCGGCTAAATTAATTTGCAATATTCATGCATATTGGATCTAAAATAGAATACTTTTTGTTCAGTTTCAAGCTTTTGCAATGGTTTGATCTGTATTTGATGCTGACTAAAATTCAAACAGCTTTTTAAAGGTTGAAAATGTTCATAAATTCTGTTCACGGTCCGTATGTTAATGTTCCACCCTGTAGAGGAAGAACGTTGAATGATGACATCTGTATGCTTCTTGAGAATGGATACATGATGTGGTGATCTTGTCAAGAATGTTGGAATAACCAAAACCATTCTAGCGTTCCGTGTAATATTTTATGCATTTCTCATTATTAAATTAAGTTGATGTGTTTAACAGTGCATTACTATAAAGTTTCTTTTTTTTTTTTTTGAACTCCTTTTTTTTGCCTTTCATGACATTTGTCACAGCAAATGTTTGAGCTAACAGTTTTTGTCCATTTCCTTGAATGATTATGTCTAAATGTTCTAGGATATGTTTTGATATGCCACCTGCAGTTTGATTTTCTGGAATAAAGAATCCCTCACAATGGCCAAATATTTTTTCATTCAACACGTACCGGAGAACAATGGCCATTTGAGTGTGTTCCGAAACATGTGTCAACGGTCATGGCGGCTACAAACGAAGCTTCCCTTATGTCTGTCCTTATCTCCTTATGGTATATTTGTAGCAGGCAGTCAAGTATCTTATTCTGAATGTCCTTTGAAACATCTTTGAAAACCGCACTCGTTTCTAAGTAATTTTTTGAATCTGGATCTAATTTAGATCCAAACTTTATTAATCCTCTAAATATCTCTGGATTTACTGACTTATCTTTTTCATCATGTCCATGTAAGGGAGCTTCAAAGTTTTCAAAAATAAAATACAGTCTATTATTTTATCAAGATTCTTTTTAGCCTTCATGTTATTCTCATTGATTGAAAGTATGTATGCTTCACTAAGTTTCTCCTTAATATTTACATTTCCTGAAAGTGACTATAAAACCACATTTTCAATATGCTTCTTTGACTTCTCATGTTTTTCAATTTTTTCGTTCATTTTGTTTATATTTCTAAAACCGTCTTTTGTCCACATTACATCGCCTCCAAACAGTAAACATGGGAAGCAAAACAATGTGTTTTTCACTTTACAGCCGCAAAGCCAACTTTTCTGTTGGTACAAATTCAAAATTAAAGCTACGAATATATCTCTTGTTGTTGCTTATCCTTGGTTGAGATATTTGAATATTAGGTGTTGAATGGCCTCTTTTCTTAACTGTAACTTTCTCATGGAGGGACAACTGTGAAAACTATGACGTTGATTTACTTTGAAGGCTATTGAAATTCATTTATTGCCACAGAACTTGGGATAAATTATTCAAATTTTCCATATAATAAAACAACCGAAAAAAAAAACAATGAATTAAATAGAATAGCTGGAAACATGCCAGTCATCTACAGTTTATCACATTCAAGAAGATGGTATACGGTTTTTAAACAAAAACAAATACTACCTACATTCTGATAACAGCGTCCAGTTTCTTTCCTGTGGGACATGTGCGCATGCGCACAACAGCCAAAAACAGCATTAGGAAATGGGAAGCACACAGTTCTATACAAGGATTTTTGTCATTTTTCAGGAACGACAGGATTTTTTTAAGCTTAAGGATTATATACTGTAGAAGTATAAAGTAAGAATTCAAGAAAAAAAGATTCATTATATTGATTGTTATGAATAATATCGAGTAAAAGTAACTGAAGTGCTGCAGTTCCGCTGTGCCTATACACGATCTGCCACTGGTCGACATTTCGTTCGTCACTGACTACCTTATTGTTTTGGTCTTATGTATGAAATAAACAAACCTGTGTAAAAGTGGAGCTTTACTGGTTTGACGAAGTTGACTTTTCGAAACAAAAAAATAAATTTGGACAAGTGCAATTATTCAACATTGTAATTTATATTTTTACAATAAAGTTTTTGTATTGAAAGTTTTGTGTGCGAGTTGGTTTTTGTTTAAATTTAAAAAAAAATAAAATCTTCATATTCTAAATGTATGGTTTATAAAATACAGGATAGTTTTTCTTTTTTTTTACAGTTCGTAAAAATTAAAATGAGGATTCATTGGATAGGCTGCTAAATAATTCGCACAAAGTTATGAAAAGTCTAATCCATAGTTTAATCCTGACTGCTATCGTAGTCGCTTGGGTTTGGTTTCGTGTTCACTATGTACAGTGGCTATTTTTTGCCCATGTTGCTGGAATTAGTAGCAACTTTTATTTTTAGTAATTCCCTCTAGAACTTAGTGAATTGCCGGCTCTTATTTCAAACTAATCGTAACTTGTAAGACCACATTTTAAACACTGCATATCACAATACATTTGATTTGATAAACTTTTAGTAGGACAAAAAGGGAAACTATATGAAAGTTATTGAGAATATATATACGATAAAAGTTGGGCAATAATTCACCTACACAAAGTGACATTAAGGCAACGAAAAATGAACTAATAAAAGATAAGAGACAATGTGAAACTATGTTTGAGACACCTACATAGAAAAGGAAAGTATGATTTTATGTTGATCTTAAGTGTTTCAACTTTTATGGTGGGTGGATAATGTCTTTGACGTCGGGTCTTGTTAGTTGCATCCACTTGACCGAAAGGGAACAAACAAATAACAAAATGATAGAAAGCTTCTGGGGTCAAGTGACAACAAAGCCGGATATTGAGAATTCCCAGTCACAATTTATATTAACAGTCATAGTCGGGATTGAGGTGGCCACTTCTGGTCCGCTCTTGGCGTGTGACAGACTGCAAGTTGGGTATTTCCGATGCCGCCTATTCATATTACCAACCACGCGTTGTGATACTGAGATGAGCAGAGAACTGGTAGAAGGAAGAGTCGAAATGAAGAGCTGATCTTTTTGACGGACATTGCAGAATTTGTCCAAAACGTCACATAATCACCCGACGAAAAATGAAGAGCACAATATTGCAATGCTGAACTAATCTTATTTACATAGGCTTTTAACGAAATGAGTAAAAAAGGTGGAAAACTCATATTAATTCCTGTATCGTCCATTTCCGTTCAGTAAACATGGGTATAAATAATTTTGGACATTCCTTTTTTTAATCTGATTGCGTTGAATTCTTCAATACAATATTTTCCATATTTCTCGTTCTTAACAAATCATGTAATGAAGGTCGTGCTGAAAGGACAGGTTTCTGGATCATTTCGTATTAAGGCAAGGTTCCCACAGGGTTCTATCCTTGGACCTACGCTGTTTCTGACCTTCATCAACAAACTTCCCAATGTTATTAGTTCCCAAATATGCATATATGCAGATGACACAATTATTCACTCCTGACTTAGTAAGAAATCTGACAGATTCCACAAAGTAAAACTGGCAACTGCTCTCGAAAAGGATCTATAGATAAACGTATATGAAAACATATATTACACATTTTATCACACTTACTCATGCGCCATTTATCTGATCAACTTATTTCAATTAGATTGCATATTATTTATCAACACACGAAAATTGAAAAAAAAATCTTTATCAATAACACAAAAAACTGTAAAAATCGACTAGGCATACTAAAAGCATTAAGCTATAGATGTTAAGATGTTGCATGTTTGTGCGTATTTTAGATGGGTGCATGTTCACATATGATATTTGAGGATACCCTCTACTAGGCGGCTAGCCAATCCCTTTTGCAGACACCGGTGGTTTATACTGCAACTATGCTGAGCAGACCTTAGTTACAGTTTCTGGGAAAGGGCGTGTTATCTAGCATGATCAACATTTTAAACAAGGCTGGCACGTTCAAGACCTCGGCCACAATGAAGAACAGCTATCGACGGTACTCAAGGGTTTCACTCACAAGGCTTGGGTCAACCGGTGGTATGGTGTTTCAGACACTTTCCAAAGGGGCCGCACGCTGATAACACCAGGAAATCTCCTTCCTGACAAATCGACTATGATGTGATTCGAACCCGGGTCAGAATGCGAACGTTCTAACCACTCGGCCACGTGTCCATAACGGAAAGTGGCATAAAACGTGGCATAAAAAGTTAGGCTTATTCTACTGATTTTCTTTTATGGTGACTGTAGTGAAAGAAAGGTCTCAGTGTCTCTTGGGCCTGTCCGTGATTTTTTTTTCTTTTTTTTTTTTTGTGTGTGTGTGTGTTTCTTTTCGTTAAGTAAGTTAGGGTAAGTAAGGATAAGGATTGTTAAGATGATCGAACTCACGCCAGCTTTGCGCTGAGTTTGAACGACTAAATTATTTACTTCATGAGTAGGTCTGCAAAGCACGTCCTAACGCCGTCGAAAGTGAAAAGTGACTTCAGTCGTTAGTGGACCGGGGGAAACTAACGTCCTTTTCCCAAGGGGTCTAAATCTTAGAGAAAGGAAAGAAAGAGGAATCAGGCAAGAAAATCTTTATCTTCTGTCAGACTTAAAAAAGCGCCGGTGTTTGACGAAACTAAGGGAGATAATCATATTTCCGGATACTTTACTGTTAGCGTCATGGAAAAATGTATTTCTTTTTCTTTGCTTAAACCAGTCATTATTATTATTATTATTATTATTATTATTATTATTATTATTATTATTAAATTTATTGAATTTTATTTCTCTTTTTTACAAAGCTGTAAAAATCAAACAACTCGCCATCAATAAAATGTTACTAAATTCAGGAATAAATATATTAAAATATTAGGTTGGTGCAAAAATAATGACGTAATAATGTCGTTTTTTGACGTTAAAAAATACGTCAAAAAACGACATTATTACGTCATTATTTTTGCACCAACCTAATATTTAAATTATTCGGACTATTGTCCTCATCTTTGTCGCTATATTTATTACAACGTTTCGGACGTTGTAGGCTCCGGCCTTCTTCAGGTGGTTCGAAAATCGAACTGAACCATTTATTTCGCTCACTGGGGCAGACTGTTCTAGTTACACGTGCCATGTTTAATGGATATCAGTTATCAGTTACCTCCTGATTAATTCTCTCTCCAAGTTCACCACCTAAACCAGGTATTGAACAAAATGGACTCTCCCATCGTTTTTCGACGCATGATGGTCAAGCAACTCAGTTCCTAGGAACCGACAGCCAGACTACCTGCACTTATCATTTGATTATAGTGGTGAAGGTTTTGTGCAGAACCAATCACACTTTTTCTAAGAGCCGAATACATGAAACTGGTGCACAGTCCTCCGTAAGTTTTCAGACCATTTGCCACCCGAAGCAATATTTACCCATAGCTGCGGGGAGAAGATGAGAATTCATACGTTTCCCAATACCATAACTTTAGCATATATATATATATATATATATATATATATATATATATATATAAATATATTAGACACTTTTAGTAGGACCATTGATCCTAAACACGTAGGCCTTTACAGAAATGAAGGACTTATTTACATCTCAAACAGTACACTATTTATATTGTTCGGACTATCCTCCTCATCTTTGTTGCCATATTTATTACAACATTTCGAACGTTGTACGCTCCGGCCTTCTTCAGGTGGTTGGAATGTCGAACTAAACCCTTTATTTCGCTCGTTGGGGTAGACTGTTCTAGTTCTACGTGCCATGTTTAATGGATGTCAGTTATCAATTATCTCCTGTTAATTACCCTCTCCAAGTTCTCTACTGACTTAACCGGGTATTGGGCCCTGTCACTGGCACGTGGAACTTAAGATAATCAATTTCTTTGACGTCACTTCCGATCGATCTAACACACATTTAAGCCACTTCAAAAAAAAAAAAAATAATAATCAAACTATTATTTACATTAATATAAAATCCAATCACCCAAAATTCAATCATAATTATTGAATTTGGGTGATTGGAGTTTACATTAATGTAAATAGGAGTTTGATCATTTTTTGTTAGACATCCCTAACACTGTTAACACTAGAATAAATAAATTATTGTCTAACAAAAAATATTTAATACGAACAAAATACTTATAACGAATCCCATAGCAAGAGTAATTTCAATAAAAAAATGTTTACCAGAAATCTTTGGAAAATAATAAAACAGAAAAAGAAAGCCAATATGGTTAAACCATTCTTTCTGTAAACTATCCAATGTAAATATTGACAGATACTTTTTAAAATTAATCGACAAAATATTATCCTCTGCAAAATATTTACAATAGAAAAATCTCTGAAAATTAATTCTTCCTGCATCAAAAGCCTACAGAGCATTATTAATACACACAACAGCCAAACACTAAAAGTATTTTATAACGGCAAAACATCAGAAATCAAACCCTCTTGTCATTGTAGAACCAGGACCAATGGCCCAGTTGGAGGTATCTGTAATTCGGAAAATGTAGTATACCAAGCTACCATTTTTCCGAAAGAAAACATCAATGACAAAAAAACATTCCGCTGGGAATTGGAAACAGAGACTCTACAGTCACCGGCATTCCTTCTCCCATACTTCCTCTATCTAAGCATTATTGGAAGATTATAGATAGAGCCATCACCCCACAAATTAAATTGAACATCATCTGGCGGTCTCATGCCCCTAAACACTTTCAGGACAGATGCAGATGCGATTTAAAAAGAATATTACAATCTGTCACTTTCCTTCTTCCTCTCCTTCATTATTCTCTTCTCGCTTGCTTTCCCTTCCCACAGTGCATTTAGTATATCAGTCCAGGGTAATTGTACCCATTTATTAAAAGCTTTCGGCCAGAAGAGATGAATATATAGAGATGATATATAGATATTCACAAAATAAATTATAACCGAAATGAATCTTTATGGTTTTCTTCTTGATTTACTATAATATTATTAATTATTATGCTTTGTAGGTTACATTGACATCTCACTGGATTAATATCCTCATCGGAATTATCCCTAACAGTCACAAATTGAATATATATATATATATATATATATATATATATATATATATATATATGTGTGTGTGTGTGTGTGTGTGTGTATAATAATAATAATAATAATAATAATAATAATAATAATAATAATAATAATAATAATCTTATAAATATAAGTAAGTACACTCGTCCGGAAAAACTAGATGTTTTGGCTTCTAATTGAACAAACCAATGCACAAGGAAAAATAAGGAATAAAAAAAAGAAATAAAAAAGTAATAATAAAAAAGAAAGAATTAAGAACATGTAATTCTGCCGAAAACAATCGACCAGAATCCAAGCTCCTCGCCCAAAGAAAAAAACTCCGACATGAGTAAAGTAAAAATAACTAAGCAAAGTGCTCGATACACTAAGTAGAGTAAATCTAACTAAGAACCTAAAGAGCCAGGCAAACCTACGTAGGCTTTAACTACGCGTATCGTGAGGGTACGCTGGCTAGCGTACCCTGGCGATACGCATAGGTTTTGCCTGGATCTTTAGGTTCTTAGTTATGTATATATATATATATATATATATATATATATATATATATATATACACACATATATGAAAATATTTATAGAAAAGGGAGAGTAAAAGCTTCGTTTTGGCGGTGGAAAAATGACTGAAACCGATGTGCCAGTTTAGGATCGATAATATTGCATATTGTGTATATACGTACATATATGTAGGCACGCGTGTTTGTGTGCATTAAATAAGTTTATATATATATATATATATATACATAATTACGTATGTTCATATAATAGCAAACTGTTATCTTTAAATAGTAAACTTTATATATATGTGTATGTGTGTGCCCCTCTCTCTCTATCTATCTATATCTATAAATAGCCATATCTTTATCGATAAAGATATGGCTATATATATATATATATATATATATATATATATATATATATATATATATATATGATTATTTATTTATTTTGAAATTATAACATAAACATGTTATAACATCACTACAAAAATAGCCATTTTGTTTCAACCCTTCTGGTGTCTTCTCAAGTGATGTTGTTGAATATAGAATGTAGATTCTACATTCAAGGCCATCACTTGATATGACTCTAGAAGTGTTGAAACAAAATGGCTATGTTGTAGTGATTTTAAAACATATTTATGTTATAATTTTTGAATAAATAATTATATTTGCTCTACTCTTCAATGAGTACTCATTTAGAATTGCATTTTTGGTTATTGGAATTTCTTCAGACTACACCAATCCTATACTTGCATGCATAACAATCCATATAGAAAAAATAATTCACTATATATATATATATATATATATATATATATATATATATATATATATATATATGTGTGCATGTGTGTATGTGTAGGATGTGAATAGGCCGCTGAAGAATGCCAAAACAGTCTGGTCTAGAGTACCGAGCATAAAAAGCCACAAACAATGTCGACTGACGTCGTAACTTTTTTGACTTCACAAACAAAAGTTTGACTGACTCTGGGAAAAAATGATCGCCGGCCACGCTGTGTGTGACTTGATGAATAGCAAATTCATGTTGGCTCTGAGTAAACTTGATGAGTTCGGTCGCCTTTTCTACGAGCAACAAATCCAAACAGAAAGAACAAGTTTCCTCGAAATACATACCCATGTATTTACGTGTCTGAAAGAAAAGGCAACTCGCTTGGACAAATATCTACATATTCTGGGTTGGGCTGTTGACATTTTTAAAAATTATCTCCTACAGTGAGAAAGTTGCCTGCCGCTTGGCTAAGATAGTTGCGTATTCCACGACTGGATTTGGTGATTTAAAATTCGCATTGCTTTACTTAGAATAGCGTTCAGATTCTTGTAACGTAAGATGATGTTTATTTCAAATTAACATTTAGTGTAACTTGAAGTTCTATTCGACATTCTCTCTGTACTTTCAGATCGCCAGCTTTCTAACCCAAAACGTTTGTGTTTATTTAGACTTGTAATTTCTCAATCATGGTGAATGTTTTATGCTTGTCTGTAAATATGTCGTGCGCATACAACTCATGTATTTTAATGTAATTAATATTTCGATAACGTTTTTTCCCACATATTGGGATTATTTTCAGTCATGTGTTGTAAGCAATAAGAATTTATCATTTTCTCTAAATCAACGAAGCGGTTAATCTGAACATGCAGGAGGTAAGTTGAATTGGATTTCAGATTACCGATAGGTAACTTAAAGAGCGAGAGGATATAGTCTGAAGTTTTTACACCGATGCCATATTTCCCTTAGCTTATTAACATTATGGAACATTTCCCATTGATGTTAGACGTTGATGCCCTATCTCAGATAAAACCTACGTGTAGAATGTTTATTTTTCAGGCCTTCAAACAGGTCTATTTTACTTGGAAAAGCTTATGGACTTCTTTACTAAGCAAAGAACATCAAATATTAATTTAATTCTAAGGCTTCCGGCATATTTTCAGATTCGTAGCTTCATTAGTCAACCATAAAAATCGGTTTTTGCTTATGTTTTTATGAGCTAAGACCAACTTTCAGTAAAATTGTGCACAATATCAGATGACTTTGAGGTAGAAGTTTCCAAACATTTTTAACAAATTCTTTTTTAATTACATTATTTAAAATCTTCATCTTTGTTGTTATTGTCGCCACGTTTCGGTCGTTACACTCTCCGGCCTTCTCCCTGTGTTTTTCTATCCGTATAACCTTCAGGAAATTTCGAATTAAACACTTTATTTCATGTACGGATATATATATATTCTTCTCGTTCCGATGTCCATGTCTATAGAGATTACCTTTTGGATCATTTTAGGAAAGCTTGCTTACTTCCCGCTTTGTTGCCAACGAATCTGAGTTTCTCATATTACTCGGATTCAAGGATTGAACACACATTTACTCCGCTATATTAAACATAATGACGAATTAACATTCAGCTTTGATTTTTGTAAAAAATAAAATGATCACTTTTTCGCAAACAATATCTTTACGGTGTGTATATACAATTTATAAGGGGCTGAGGATACTTTAAATACACTTCTAAGATTTCTCTGACTTTCATGGCGGTGTGAACCTTTGCAACAATCTACTGATAATGACATTATTTATTGTGTTCGAAATATTTGCTTATCTGTGGCAGAGTTTGGTGTTCAAACCAATATAATAGAAATATTTCGAATGCTGATTTTACAAGAAGACTGATAAGTCGTATGCACGTTAAATATTAGCACTACACAGTCTTCCTACCCATAATATTTTTCAACTTGTTTTCTATTCTACCAAATTAAACTAGGTAGCAAGTTAAACACTTGATCACCTGTCGTATAAAGACGCTTGGCGATCTGACCTTGCAATCATATATTAACGTATTTGTTCTTAACCGGGTGCTCCACAAATGTAGCCTTTAGGAATTTTATAAATACAATTTGTGTACTTGCAATTGACCAATTATTGCTTCAAATCCATCGTTTTTGTACTAAATAATCTGTTAGGTATTCACGTTGAGATTTACTCTCATTCCCTTTATGGGTCCTTTCTCCATTGTATCTATGTGATCAAGACTCTCCATAGATGTTTACCATTTATTGTCCTCAGCAACCCTTTCTCTTTTCTATCTCCTTTTTGCCTTTGTGACATTTAAAGTCGATATGTCATGTGAATGTTAAATCCTTTAAGCTTTCGTTCCGTATCTCAAAAACTTCAACTTGAGTTCCCCGTATTAATATTTAATGAGTTTAGCTTAAGTCCAAGTGTGGGCTCGATCACCGATATTTGGAATTGGAAGAAAAGAAGCAACGATTTTAGAAACGAGGTGATGCCCTCCTTCCGCATGTGTCTTAGATTTAAAAGAAGTTGAAATATGATGGAGAGTTTTTCGGAGTTTTTTTTTTCTTTCTTCCTTTTTTAATTTTGCCGACAATTTCACGCCTCATGCAAGGGGAAATTGAAAACCATTGGTGGCGGTTTAAACCGGAATTGAAAGTGGGTTTTTGGTCTTTTCTTCTGAAACAAATTTTTATTGCAATTATACAATGGTTCATTCGGAACAATTTCCCTGTTTCTCTTGTTTTCGCCATAAAATTGGCCTTCTTTATCTTCCCACTTTCTTTCAGTCAGTTATATGCCATTACATGATACAGGCTTAGGCGATGCATGAATGACGAGGCAGATTTGTTGCCATTTCTTTCTGCGGTAGACCAGTCGCCATCCAAGGCTATAGAACCCCGTCTGCCTACTATTTACCCATAAATGGTGGGGAGGGGTAGAAGAAGAGGATTCCTACTTTTCCCAGGCGTATTAGCACGTAAGTAAATGTAATAGATTCGTCTGGAATTCGAACTCGGCTCTCCGATTCCTCAATCCGAACCGCCATCCATTACTCCAGCTTTTTTTAGGGGTTCAAGTTTTGAACGAACAGGGTTAGGATTCGACATTAGTTCATTCGGGTCAGACTCTTCGTCTTTACAACGATTCGGCCGTTATAGCATTTTCCTGTATTTGATATGAATTCTTACTATTCTTATACAACGATTCTTTCAGGTTAGTTTCTTTATTGTTTTTATCAAACCGTTTAAGCACTGACTCTTCAGTCTTTTTCCTGCTTTGCTTTTAGAGACAGAATCTTATAAACATTATTGATTCTTTCTAACCAGTTGATTTCGTGGATTTCTTTTTATCACCTTTCAGAGGTAAGATGAATTGGATTTCAGATTACCGATAGGTAACTTAAAGAGCGAGAGGATATAGCCTGAAGTTTTTACACCGATGCCACATTTTCCTTCGCTTATTAACATTATGGAACATTTCCCATTGATGTTAGACGTTGATGCCCTATCTCAGATAAAACCTACGTGTAGAATGTTTATTTTTCAGGCCTTCAAACAGGTCTATTTTACTTGGAAAAGCTTATGGACTTCTTTACTAAGCAAAGAACGTTAAATATTAATTTAATTCTAAGGTTTCCGGCATATTTTCAGATTCGTAGCTTCATTAGTCAACCATAAAAATCGGTTTTTGCTTATGTTTTTACAAGTTAGGACCCAATTTCAGTAAAATTGTGCAGAATATCAGATGACTTTGAGGTAGAAGTTTCCAAACATTTTTAACAAATTCTTTTTTAATTACATTATTTAAAATCTTCATTTATGTTGTTAGCGTCACAACGTTTCGGTCGTTGTACTCTCCGGCCTTCTTCCTTTCAGATGTCCTAGTCGCTGTCTTCTCTCTATCTGAATTTTGGAGACGGACTACTGTTACTATTAGACATTAATTCGCCCATATTAGTTTCTTTCCTTATGCGAACATAAGAAAAGTTAAATCATAGTACTGTGTTAGTAGTGTTATATATATATATATATATATATATATATATATATAATGATAATACGAAGATGGAGACTTTAATTATCCATAGCGTTTATAATTATTATTTCGTGAAAATCGAGATATTCAGCTCATCAGAAGGAAAACTTCTCCGCAAATGGAGAAAGTACATTATAATGCTCTGTAGCCTACATTGATCTCTCCCTGGTAAAACGTATATATATATATATATATATATATACATATATATATATATATATATATATATATATATATATATATATATATATATATATATATATATATATATATATATATCTCCTATTCCTATATATATAATTTTATTCTTCTTAATTTTATATTTATAATTATCTTTTATATATTTTAATTATGCTTGTATTTATACATATTTATTATATATTTTTATTTTTATTATTTATACATCTAAAGTATTTAATATTATTAATATTTATATATATTTCTTAGTTTGTTCTTTTTTTTTCTTTTTCTTCATATTCTTACTTATCGATAAATAGTTATTATTATTTTTATTTTTCTTATCCTTGTCTATATAGAGTTAACCAATTTGATTCCCTCTTCCCTTTACGTTTTTTTATGTTTTGGCGTCTCTAATTTTAATTTATTTTATTAATTTTTTTTATTTATCCGCACCCTACAATTTTATAACTTTAACCCAGAATTATACCTCAATAGATTTCAATTATAAAATTATAAATACGTAGAATTAATATACTATATAACGTTACTACCAGGAGACCCATACTTTTTTAAAATACCAACGACCATATTAATTACATTTACCGGCCTGAATGTTCGAGATATTTCGTAGAAAATATGCATTTTCCGACAGGAATCGAACCTGTGCCCTATGCCAAATTTCTTGAACATTCAGGCCGGTAAATTTAATTAACACTGTTTAAAAAACAGAGCTTTTACATAAAAAAAATATATCTATTAAAATAACGTATAAACAGAAAATATATTAAATAATTGTCCTCATCTTTGTTGCCATATTTATTACAACGTTTCACCTTTCAGTATCTGTCGATATTTCTGAGATTAGGTATTATGTACACTATTTACATTATTCGGACTATTGTCCTCATCTTTGTCGCCATATTTATTACAACGTTTCGGCTGTTGTACGTTCCGGCCTTCTTCATGCGCTTAGAATGTCGAACTGAACTTTATTTTGCTCACTGGGGTAGACTGTTCTTGTTCCACGTGCCATGTTTAATGGATATTAGTCATCGGTTATCTCCTGTTAATTCCCCTCTCCAAGTTCTCCACTTCCCAGGTACTGAACTTACGTTCTTTGGGTCCTGTCACTGGATCTAACCAACGTCTTTATCCACTGTGCCTCAAAGATAAATGCGTATGAATTTCTCGGTATTATAAACCTAATGTCTCAGCAACCATTTTCATCAGTGCTCATATTGCAATTTTTGCTGTTATCAATTCATGTTTTTACCAGAGCTCATATTGCAATTTTTGCTGTTATCAATTCATGTTTTTACCAGAGCTCATATTGCAATTTTTGCTGTTATCAATTCATGTTTTTACCAGAGCTCATATTGCAATTTTTGCTGTTATCAATTCATGTTTTTACCAGAGCTCATATTGCAATTTTTGCTGTTATCAATTCATGTTTTTACCAGAGCTCATATTGCAATTTTTGCTGTTATCAATTCATGTTTTTACCAGAGCTCATATTGCAATTTTTGCTGTTATCAATTCATGTTTTTACCAGAGCTCATATTGCAATTTTTGCTGTTATCAATTCATGTTTTTACCAGAGCTCATATTGCAATTTTTGCTGTTATCAATTCATGTTTTTACCAGAGCTCATATTGCAATTTTTGCTGTTATCAATTCATGTTTTTACCAGAGCTCATATTGCAATTTTTGTTGTTATTATCGCTTTTTCTCTGGCACTTCTTCAAAGCGTCAAAGATTTGTTGTTTATAAACTGTAATTTGGACTTTGCTAACCAGACGCTTTCTCTGTAGCTGAGGGGTATAGCAGGTGGGATTAATTAACTGTTCCGTATTGGACACAGGTTCGATTCCTGTCGGAGAACGGATATTTTCTACGAAATGTCTCGAACATTCAGGCCGGTAAATGTAATTAATACTGTTTATTTAAAAACAGAGCATTTAATTAAATTAATTGTATCTGTTACAAATAACGTATAAACAGAAAATATACTAAATAACTGTCAAACTTAATTCATTTCATAATACACACACACACACACACATATATATATATATATATATATATATATATATATATATATATATATATATATATATATATATATATATATATGTATGTATGTATGTGTGTGTGTGTCCTTGTGGGATACTACTAAGTCGAGCTCCAAACATAAAAATAGGCAAATATCTGGGGCCTCATAGAGGGCCGGCTTATCCAATCATGGAAAATTCTATAGAAGTAAACCCAAGCAGAAAACCCAAGTGGAGCCCTGAAGGGGGTTGCCTGTCAATACAGCAACTCAAATATATTCCTTTGGACCTTGTCGGTGAGACTGAGATGGGAACCATCAAGTCTGGACAGTGCACAGCTTCTGTATATCATCACCCATGCCTGTACCCTAGAGAGATCATTCCAATCTTTCCACTAAAGGACTGAATTTCTAACCTTTTCGGCTGCTCAAGCCCACGTCAGGTTCTGTCACATTCGATAACATTTGCTTTTGACCTACTAACATATGGTGCACCTATTTCTGTATCTGTCACATGCAAAGTTTTCTTAGAGAATTTCAGAACTCGTAGACGTCAATGTTTTTCTTATAGAACCGCGATGTTCGAATAAAGAAAGTGAATTCAGCGAACCGTGTTCACATTCCGGCTAAGTATGTTGCGTTCACTTTCGTGTAAATGCCCTTGAGAAAGGTAGGACTCCATTGATTTCACGTTTTCTTCCCGAAGCTGTTGGTTAAATAGGCTGAACTTTCTAGAGGGAAACTCCAACATCCTCACTACGGAAAAAGCTACTAGACACTACTCCACCATCTTTTCCAAGAATGCATAGCGATGTACATATAATAAAAAGTAAAAGGATTTTTTGGAGAGCCGTGACCGCCTACGTTCTGAAGTATTTAAAGTATATAAAGCCTTTTATTTGTCTGAAAAATATAATTTTAACATACATATAAAACATACCACTTATGAAGAAGGTACTGTAAATGTAAGCCGGGCACGATTATTTTTTTTTTTTTGTTTTGTTTTGAATGCCTCAGGTTTGGACAAGAAGAAAGATTTGAATATTTTCTATGGAAGCCATTGTGAGAACATTTTCGAAAATGTACTGTTTGTTGGGTTCTCACATTCAGTTTTAGTGTGGGTATCAGTTGGCTTATTAACTTAAGGCATGCAGATGACAGTTTTGATAGCAGAAACGGAAAGGAAACTACAGAAGATAGCGAAAGAAAGCAAGAAGAAGGGAATAATTATAATATGGAGGGCATGGTCATCAGCAAAAGGTTGAGCCCAAAATGTAAATTACAAATCGAGGATACTAAAATCAAACAAGTACCAAATAAAATTTGAATATTTGGTAAGTGTTCTAACAGAGGACGGAAAGTGTGACACTGAGATCCAAAGATGTATTTAGATGACCAAAAATGCATTCCAAAAGCTAAGAAGAGTATTAAGAGACAGAAATTCGTTAGAAACAAAGAAAAGAGCTTTGAACTATTATGTGATATCTGTCCTACTGCATGGCAGCGAATACTGGATAATCTCCTCAGAACAGAGGAAGCAATACAAATGTGGTTCTACAGAAATATGCTGAGGATACTATAGACCTAGCATGTGAGTAACAACGAGGTTTTAGAAAAAAGGAAATAAATAGGAAACATACTTAACATCAGGTAGAAGCAACTGAAATTTCTGGGGCACATAATGAGGAAAGAGGGCTTGGAAAATCTGATACTCACAGTACAGATTGAAGGAAAGACGGACAGAGGAAAGCGATGTGTAATATAGTTGGTGAGCTTGAGTAAATGTATGGGAGAACAGGATTTGGGTGAATTAACAAAAATAAAAATGTGGAGGGCTATAATCGCCTACGTCCTGAAGGGACACGGTAAATAAAAGGAGAACCAGTCGACAGTGAACCAAGGAAGAAAAAATTATTAATGATCGACAAGATGTATCGATGTGAAAATGGTGGCTTCTAGTGGGGGGGAAGGACTTTGAACGAACGAGTTGACTTTCAGCATGCAATTTGCAATTTGCAGCATTTAACGTCATGACACGAAACCGTAGAGGAAAACATCCAGCGTATTGTACAATATATGCCTGGTCGTGTTAGAGTTATTTTTAAGAGTACATGAGACTGAACATCCTATTAGGTAGGAGGTCATAATGTTTTGCTCAGGAGCGCGGGCACGCGCGGGCGCACACACACATATACACCCGCTCGCGCACACACACACACACGCGCACGCGCACACACACACACACACACACACACACACACACACACACATATATATATATATATATATATAAAGAAATATAGTCATAAAATGTGCTATATTTATGGGATAAAGTGCTCAATATCAGAGATAGAGCTTATGTAAATATAAAAAGTGAACATAGAAGTCAACACTTAGAGGCGACAGTCTGTTTCATGCTATATGCTATCGTCAGGCCTGACGATTGCATATAGCATGAAACAGTCTGTCGCCTCTAAGTGTTGACTTCTATGTTCACTTTTATATATACATATACATATATATATATATATATATATATATACCAAATATGTAGTGCATCCTGAAGATGACTGTATGTACAGTTGAAAGTACTAGCAGACTAAAAAAGACCTTATACAGCTTGTAGTCATTATAAACAAGTATCATAACATTCATCGAGTGTTTCGTAGGTTAATGCAACTTTAAAATTTTGTTTGCGAAGAGATTTCGCTATTTTATATCATTAACTTTACTAATCTACTTTTTGTATGAATGATGCATTGTTATATATATATATATATATATATATATATATATATATATATATATATATATATGTGTGTGTGTGTGTGTGTGTGTGTGTGTGTGTGTGTGCGCTCGCGCGTGTGTGTATGTGTGATAAAAATAATTGGTGGATTTATCGGTTAAAGTACTAAGTATCAGCGAAAGAGCGTATGTAAATATGAAAGTAGACATTGACGTCAACATCCAGCGGCAATCTGTTTCATGCTTAAACGCAATCTGAAACGCAATCTTAATGTCGCCACTGAATGTTAACCACAAAGTCCACTTATTCCGATCTTTGCGAGTTGAGCGTAGCTGGAAATCGAGTTATCATCTTTCTATTTAAATAAAGAAAAAGCTCAACACACCATTTCCGCTACAGTATCTTCTTTAAAGGTTGTTGTAAATGTTGGGTGGCTAAATGCCTTTTTATAGCACTTTGTTCAGATAAATTGCATATGAGGCGTCTACTTAAGGAGGTGGTGGTATGACCAATATAGCAAGAACCAAGAAACTCGTACTGGGCAGTGAAATTAAAACGAGTTCATTTCCAAAAGGAAACAGGAGATGATGCAATTCCACTGATTTGGAGGATGGCATCAGCATAGGATGAAATTGAATTCTTGACGGAGAATGATATGGAAATCAATTTTATTAATCGTTGTTTCGATACAGTATATAAATAAAGTTAAAGTTAATAGTAAACCAAAAAGTCAGACAACACTCGGAGGACGAAACACAGAGCTTTAAAGTATATAAATAGAAACGTGAAAGCAACCATTTATTTTCATCCAATCCTATTATATTTTATTTGTTTGGTATAAAGATCTCTGACAGAACATCTTATCTGTTTATGAACAATATAGTTAGGGAAATTTTTTAGTTTGGTGGATTTTTAAAATTGTTAAAGATGTTGAAAATAACATCTTTAGCAATTTTAAAAATACCTCCATCTACCCTAAAATACGCCGATGACATTTAGAAATTGCTAAAATTCTGATCAAGAACATTAACCCATGAAGACACCCTTGCGTTGTATATATATGTCATTTTTGTGATCATAGAATGGGACTTCAGTAGTGCAAGGTAGCAGCTTCCATAATGTACTAAGTCTAATTTTAATTGGAGGTAGAGATCGATTATTGTATGTTTCTTATAATAATATCGATAGTTTCACAAAGAGGGACAATAGTGCATCAGTTTTCGACATCGAGTGAGGCTATAGTTTCTTTGTTACGTTTTCACATTTTTTATAATTTGGATTATGCTGTATTTTATAAGGAGATATGATGTGATAAGTTGATTAATGATATTGAACTTCTGTTAATTTTTTTTTAATTTTGTATGGACGTTTAGTATTTGTTCGAGTTTTGCGTTGTTGTCCGACATTTTTAAGACAACAAAGATGGTTTTGTCTGCTTTTTTGACAATTATGTTATATTTTTTCTACTACTCATTTCGTAAAAATTATCCACTCCATATATAGTTACCTCCCTTTATATGATGTCAGTGGTTATGCTCTGACTCACTTCACATATATGAAATTTAATTTTCAGATGTTCACAACAATTTCTTGTCTTTCACAATAATGAACACTACAATATTTATCCTATAATAAACAATGCCCTAATGATGAAATTGTGCTATGTCGAAAGTACTGGGAAATAAAAGAAATATGTATCAACACGGCGATTTTCTCTCGTACTTCAATAATAATACCAAAAGGTTTATCTGTCAATATGAAAGGATCCTATCGTAAATAAGTAGACAGAATATGTCGAAATTATTCAACGAAAGATGTCTCAATAAAACATGTTGCCTAACTATACGCCAATATATATATACATATATATATATATATATATATATGAATACTCATTTCTCTTTTCTCTGTGATGAGTTTTGCGTAAATTACATCTATATTCGTTTTTGTGATGTCCCCCCCCCTTAGGAAGTGGCGATAATTTCTTTCCACAATTTGGTATCTTTTCTTTGTCCGCTTAGTGTCTCTGCCAGCATATCTTCTGCCATCCATTTTCCCTAGCTCTTTAGATAGGTTACTCTCTCTCTCTCTTTCTCTCTCTCTCACACATACACACACACAGACACACGCAACAGAATGTTTCATGCTAGACGCAATCATCAGGCCACATGCGTTGGTTTTTTCTAGACTATTTATATATATTAGGTTGGTGCAAAAATAATGACATAATAATGTCGTTTTTTGACGTATTTTTTAACGTCAAAAACATCATTATTTTTGCACCAACCTAATATGTGTCAGTGGTGCATTGTGCCTAGTACATTCTAACGATTATTTTATCGGAGTGGTTTGTTTATTTATTTATTTGGATTAATTTATTTTACTTGTTTTTTTTATTTTTTATTTTATATAATTTATTTATTCTTTTGGGTTTTCGATTTTTAGTAATTTGTTTTGGTCTTGCAAGGTAATTATAGCACTTTATAGCCTAATTCTTGGATTGATTGTTGTAGTCTATTCTAACGGTTAATTTGGCGAGAGTGGTTTGTTCATTTGTTTATTATTTGCTTGGATTAATTTATTTTACTTGTTTTTATTTTTATTTTATTTATTTTTATTTATTCTTTTCAGTTTTCGATTTTTAAGTAACGTAGTAAAATTTTGTTTTCCTGCATTTTGAAATGAGTTCAGATCGTTTATTTAGTAGTTTTTTTTTGGTCTGGGAATGTAATCATAGCTATTTTTTCCTCCAAGTAAAGTTTGCATTTTTGGGATTAATTGTTGTAGGCTAATTGTTGTTCCTTATTTTCCATGATATTTTTAGTGTGGTTTGTGTTTTATTTTTAATTTCCCAGATATACTTAGAAAGCATTGTGCTGTTCGCGTATTTACTATTTGTGAAATATGTTTTGTGTGCATAGTTTCTTTGTTTCCAGGGTCCTACAGTTACTACTATGTATATTTGTTGTCATTATTTGGTAATTTTACCGTGGCATCGTATATTACGTTGTTTTGAAAGCAATTCCGTTTAAGGGATATTCATTATTTATTCTGCAGTTACATGTGAGTTTAATTTGTTCGGGTGGTTTGTTGATAGTTTTCCTATTCTGCTTTTTTATTGTTTGTGCCGGTGCAACTGTAGTTGATTTTTACTGTGTTTTTGTTGATTATTTTGGGTAGAGTGCTTGAATCCGGGAAGTGTTTGTTTTTCCTACGTTTGTTT
>OZ010599.1:1062700-1152700 GCA_963932145.1 Acanthosepion lycidas | reverse complement strand
ACCTTGCATTTGCCTATCGTAGAAAGCTGATCGAATTCACTTTTCGGACGTCATGAGTTGACCTTGACTCAATGGAGAGAGACTGACTATCGGGGACAACACCAACTGAACAAGATATTCGTTCTTTTGCGATGAAAACATTAAAAATGAGAAAATCGACGAATAAAGAAATATAGCAAAGTTGGAGGAAAAAGGAAAGAAAAAAGGAGACAAAAGAGAAAAATGAATGGAGGAAAGAAGAAGAAAAGATAATATGACGAGTAAAAGGAAAAAGTGAAAATAAGGATTATGGGAAGGAAATGATAAAAAGGAAACGGGGTGAGAATTAGGGAAAATCAAAGAGGGTGAGGGAGAAGGAATTAAAAGTAAAAATAAAGCGAGAAAGAAAGAATAAATAATGGAGAAAAAAGGAGTGCAGTTAAAAGAAGAAAATCAAAAATGAGAAGAAAATATGAAATAAAATGAAAAGGAAGAAATAGAGAAAGAGGAAACAAGGAAGTAAAAAGGATAAAATAAGATGAAGGAAAGTGGGGGGAAGAGACTTCAAAGAACGGAAGAGATAGAGGAACAATCGGTAAGAGAAATGGAAGACGGAAGAGACGATAACCAAATTCATTTCCAGAGATTTTTTTCTTGTCGGCCTTTCTAGATCTTTAAAGTTTTAGTTACGCTTATTTAGAACCAGAGATCATGACGGACCCTCCACAGCCGCCCCCGACAAAATGACGCACCGCTATCCCGTTGCTAGGAAACCGCTGTTTAGCAGGGGGGCAAGTTCCAACTCGACCAGCAAAAATGATTATTTCTATCTGTTCCTAATCCCCGTTTTCTGTTTAACTATGGAATTGTCGTCGATTATCGCCATGGAAACGCTTTTTAAGATCGACTATGAAGAGAGTGTTCTTCAATTTTTTTAAATATTTTTCTCGTATAAACCATTTGTTTTTTTTTTCTTGAAAGCAACAAATATTGGTAACATAAAAAATTGTTTACCTATCAAAAGTCTTTACGAAATCCATGGACGTTTTCATCATGTTTTTGAGGGTGACTGTTTGATGTTTCGACAAAAGCGAGATGTTTCTTCTCCAATGAAGTCAGTCATCAAACTCCACAAAAAAGGCTTACCTAGTGGTTACAATTGTTACGCTTTCTTCAGTCATGGCATTCATTTTTGAGTCGTTCAAAACTTTTATAGATGTATCATTCTTGAATTCCGACTCTTATGAAAAACCTGGAGTTTGTTTTCAAATACCCATCATATTGAGTAAGATTATTGAAACACACACACACACACACACACACACATATACATATATATATATATATATATATATATATATATATATATATATATATATCATTAATTCATGTTTCATTAAATAATATAGACAAGTGTTGTCTATTTCTTTTATGTAAATTCTTTTCATGTCGTCTGATAAGCTTAATAACATTAGCATTAAACGAAGAAAGAAAATTACGATATTGATAGATATTTTTTAATCCAATCTAAGCTTTCGGCTTACATAAGCCATTATCAAAGATGACAATTACATTACAATATATTAAGCAAAACACGGACAAAACAGTGATGATAGTCTATTTTTGTTTACATGGAAGATTTCCAAGCAACGACAAACATGTGCATAACGTCAATCTGGAAGCGAAAATCGCACCGCAGCTCATGACATCACATATGGCCACGCGAGAGGGAAAACGAGAAGTATTAAGTATGGGAAGCCGTTAGTATAAACCAATGGCTTCTTTTACCAATTATAGGCATTTAAGAATATATATATATATATATATATATATATATATATATATATATATATATATATATATATATATATATATGTGTGTGTGTGTGTGTGTGTGTGTGTGTAAAGATGTCCTTATCCCTTGAAGGAAACCCTTTCAGACAACACAAAAGGTGGACGTTGGCAAATAGAACAAAATTATGTAGACACAATTGTAGAAATAACGAATGAGTTGGGGAAACTGGAACTCGATTAAAATAGATTTTAATTGGAAACAAATTGACGGCTAAAAGCAAATAATAAAAGGTTCCAAAAAGAGTATAGAACAGAAAATAAATAGTGAATTGAAGAAATAGTGAATTGATGAGATGGATGGAGAGAACTGAGTTTTTCAACAAAAAAAAAAAAGGCCGTGGCTTCACTAGCAGAATCAAAAATAGAAAAAGCATCGTCAACATAACGCTTATAAACGCAGGGCTTACGGAACTTTTCAAACAAAAGACCCTCACGAAATCCTATGAAAATATTAACAAGTATAAGACCCAAAGGAATACCCATTGAAATCTCATCTGTCTGGGCTTGCATAATATTTGACTCTGCCAGTGACGCCTTTTTTGCAGAACTCAATTCATTCCATCTGTCTCTTCAATTTACTATGGATGTTGAGAGCAATGTTACGTTTGCCCTTTTTAGATGTTCTCGTAGAACGTAACGATGGTGCTTTTGCCACCAGTATTTTTCGAAAACCTACGTTCACAGTCTTATATATAAATTGGGATTATTTCGTTCCTAAGACCAGAAGAATCTACTTTGGTCCATCGTGCTTCATTGACTTGTTCACCAAGCATTTTAAACGGAGATGGTTTTTCTGTCAATGCCATAAAGCGTGTTATCTATCATAAAGTCAGGCGTTTTAAAGAACCAGTAGCTTAAGGACCCCAGCCGGTGACCAATTTACTTCAATTACAATGGTTCATTAAACGTAAAAATTCTATCTATCTATCTATCTATCTATCTATCTATCTATCTATCTATCTATATATATATATATATATATATATATATATATATATATATATATATATATATATATATATATGTCTGCCCCTGTATGTGTGCCTGTCTGTGTCTGTGTGTACTCAAATATGATATTATTCACAACATATAAAACTTAAATTTTCTTTTTATTATGCTTCCTACGGTCATATGAAATAAAACCGTTTTTATGGACACAAAAAGACAATGTAAATGCTATTTTAAATATTGCTGGTTTGCATATTGTAAAAAGCTTTAAAATTTACGATCAATATAGATAGATCTAAATAATAATATCATTGCCTTTAATTGATAATTAATTTAAAATTATTTAACAACTTTAACGTAATATTGTAAAACAAAAAACAAAAAAACAAAAACGTAACAGCTGTTGTAAAAATTAATTTTTTATTGAAAATTTTTTTGCCAATTTTAGATATTAGACAATATTGCCCTTAATTATAAAAGCAACTAAAAGTTTTTAAAATTAAATAGTGTTTTTTAATTCGTTTTGTACGTTACGATTCAGAGATAATATTTTTTTTTAAAAACGCATGATTTAAATTCTTCAAAGACTTATGCTTTTAACTAATATAATCACTAAAATGCTCAGCGTTGAATTTCTAGAGTTTTCATAAAATTAGTTAGTGGGGGGAGGTAGAAGATATAAATATATTTTTACCATGACTTAAAAAAACATATTTAAAATAATTTCAACCATTTGTGAATAGTGTCTGTTAGATTCATTAAAGTCTGACATTGGTTTTATTTTTCCAAATTAATGTCTATCACTGCAAGAAAATGCGGTAAATTCTCCTGTTATTTTCTGACGCAAAGAGAAACAAGATTTTTTTTATGAAAATTCTAAAAAGACGGAAAAATTTGATAAAATAATCCAAAAATACTTTGGTCTTTCCTCTTAATAATAACAAATATTTTGACAATAAAACTTTGTTTTCATCAAGTTTCATGCCATTTTTATCATACTATGCTCTATTTTTAGCGAAACCGTGGAGTTACCTTCATTCAATGAAACGTGTGTTTTTACACATATACTCTGACATTGAAAGCATCCTTATCTATGAGTCGCTACGATTAATATAGGACCAGTTATTTCAATATATCCTCTTTTTTAAGACATTTTTATGTTATACATTCTTTTTATAGATACAAATATTTAACTAAATGCTCTGTTTATAATAAACAGTATTAAACAACATTAACCGGCCTGAATGTCTGAGAAATTTTCACAGAAAATATTCGTCCTCTTTTCTTACTAAATTAGTAGTGAAACAATATGGGAGACATAAAGCATTAAAAGAATCAGTTGAAATAAGATCAAATCTAATCATTCTAAAAATCATTTGAATTAAAGTAAAACTCAAACCATCTGCCGCTTAAAATGAATTAGACGTTTCATCTCGGTCATGGAGATTTTGTTCTTGTGAAATAAAATTCATTCTCAGATGACGCCGGTTAATTTGCAATACATGTAAGGTTACATTTCCCCAAACCTATTAGATATATACTGTTTAAAATACTCTATATTTCTAGGGGAAGAATGCTCAGTAACTGTAATAAAGCGTTTATAAGGTATTCAATCGTGGAACTGACAATCACCATGCTTTATCGCATCTCTCTCTCTCTCTCTCTCTGTTTATCTATCTATCTATCTATCTATCTATCTATCTATCTATCTATATATATATATATATATATATATATATATATATATGCGTGTGTGTGTGTGTATGAGTCTCCCAACCACACCTTAAAAGAATTCACCATGCTTTATTGCATCTCTCTCTCTCCATATATATATATATATATATATATAAATTAATAATATCAGTGGTCAATATATATATATATATATATATATATATATATATATAGATAGATAGATAGATAGATAGATAGATAGATTTCCAAGAGGATAGAATCCAGGTAAAACTCAATGTCCAGGACGGATTAAGAATATAATATAAAAGGCTCAAACACTAATATTCCATTGTTATAATTTATTACATTGGAATCGTAATCACGATCCAATTCGTCAGACCTATAAATTCAAAAAGCATTTTGAATTTATAAGTCTCATGAATTGGATCGTGGTTACCTGTATATATATATATATATATATATATATATATATATATATATATATATATATATATATATATATATATATATGTATGTATGTATGTATGTGTGTTTTCTGATGTTTTATCATTAAAATACTGCTTTTGGTACGAGAGACTTATTTATAAACTTTCAACACCGCCTTGCATATATCTACCTATCTCTCTCTCTCTCTCTCTCTCTCTCTCTATATATATATATATATATATATATATATATATATATATATATATAGGTGTGCGTATGCCTCTGTGTGCGTGTGTGCGTGCGTGCGTGCGTGTGTGTGTGTGTGTGTGTGTGTGAGTGAGAGAGAGAGGGAGAGAGCGAAAGATAGAGGGAGAAGTAGAGAATTTTATTATTTTTACCTTTGATTTTATAGGCCTTTAAATGCCAATGGTAAATTCAGAACAGAAATTGCGAGAAGAATAATGAGCATTTTGGAAGGAAAAAGGAAAACTTCTCGTCCGTTTTCCGACCGGAAACGTCTACGCCAGGCGTCCCCTTACATCCACCTGACCCTTAACAGCAGAACCATTTCCATCATCTAAAGTCTCCGGAGACTCTCAGAGCCTTTACTATCATATTCCCCATCTTGTTCGTCTTTTCTTTACTTCTCCACCTCATCCGGACCCAACACTCCGCCGCCGAAGTTACAATATAAACCCACAATTGCCATTTGGTACCAAACTCTTGAGAATTCAACCGTCAGAGAATATGGCTCCAAGCCAGATTTATCGTCTATACACGTGTATACATCTAGTTTATATCAACATGATTGTAGGCGAAATATTTCGGGTCGATCTATACTTCGCTATTGGGATTTTCTAAGCTAAAATCTGTGCACAATGTGAAGGGTGAGGGGCAAAATATAGTGTCTGATATGCAAATCGTATTTACAAAAAAGCAGACATTTACGATGTTAACGTTTGACCTTTAGTGGCCGACACATTGGACGTCTATTTATAAAAATGTCATTTAATTTTGTTTTTTATTAAGAAAATATTTGATATCAGCCATGCTGATGGACGCACACACATATATATGTATATATATATTATAATTAAGTAATTCATCTAGTCTAGAAAAAAAACTTCAACAGAATGCGCTGGATGGCCGTTTCGTCCTATATTTGGGACTCAGCAGTGCGCATTCATTACTGAAAAATGAAACCCGGACAGTTACAATGACAGGCAACCGTTATACCAACTGTACTAACAGGCCTCGGTGATGATGTGGATAGCGAATCAGACTCAATATAGATTTCTGCATCCCGTAAACCATAGGCGTATTAAATCATTTGATTTGAACACATGGAAGAAATCCGACATAATAAGTAAATAGGTAACTAATATAAAAACCTTAAAAGCTTTTGAGGTTGTTGAGGCTCATCGAAAGTTTTTTTTTTAAATGAAGTGCTGAAAAAATGGAACATGATCATGCTGCTTCCAAAAAATGTGTGATGTAGCGAAATATAGAAAGGTGTAAAATTTATAAAGATTCATTTGTTCGGACTATTTATGTTCAGAATATTGTCCTCATCTTTGTTTTGCTTTCGATACGCCTTCATCGGGTGTATATCGACCTGGGTAACCCACAGAACTGAAACGTTCATTTAATTTACGGGGGTAAACAGTCCAAATGAACACGCCACCGCTTTAATCCAATTAGCTATTGTCCAGGCGATCAATAACTGAACAGTACTAAAAGTAAGAACTAAATAAGATATCATTAGACATGGACAGTCTACCTCCGTAGATTAAATAAAGGCTTCAGTTCCGAATTCCCTGTAGATTACTCAGATTAATATACACCTGATGAAGGCCAGAGGTTACGATGGCCGAAACTTTGTGATAACACCAAAGATGAGAGAAATAATCCGAATGTGAATAGTGCAAATCAGGGATCGGTGACCTACGACACGCGTACCACAAGTGGCGCGCCAAGCAATTTCCAATTTCACACAACCGCAAATGTTATCACGAAGTTCGAACCAATAACTACTACAACGCAAGGATATTTAGCTGTTTCAATTTTAATACATACTAAAGTATACATATGATATATTACAATATAAAATATATTGTAGAAAAGATTATATTGACCTTGACTTGTATAAAATACGTATGCTGTTGGCACGCTGAATGATTTTAAAACCCTATGTCGGCACATGGGTAGCAAAAGTTTGCCGACCCCTGGTGTAAATAATAACAGCTCATCCTCCAGAAATTCAGACATGAATAATAAAGACTTTCCTATTTGTTTCTTATTTGATCATTAGGGAATTTGTTTTGTTCTTTTTATGAATGACTGTCATTTTCATAAAAAATATATAACAACGAAGAATTTCTTGATTATCAAAAGACAGACGAATAAATGGCAATATATGGTGGAAAAAAATGAATCCAGTGCGTACATCAAAATAGAAAATGAAGTACAACAAAAAGATGTTTTTCGCGTCGGATTTTTTAAATTGTGCAACGAGATTGAACGATAATTAGATGGGCAACCAGAGATTGATATTTGTGGCAGTAACTTTGACATCATCTGGTGCTTCTTCTTAAGTAACCTTAACAGAATAAGAAAGAAATCTGAAAGAATTATAAGCTAATTTAGTCGCAGAAAGCGGGAAGAAAAGAATTGGCAATTGACAGAATGTCTGGTGATAAGTAAAAGAGACAATTCAAAATGAGGATTACACATCGGGGATATCAAAATGAAAAATGATGAAATGCAATTATCTTTGCCATGGAATAAGAGAAGACGGAAAATCTATCATAGAAAGTAGAAGATGAATAGGAATTGCAAACGATCATTTTCGGAAACTGGGTAAGGTTGTAAGGAATTGAAAATAACATTAGAACCAAGTAAGTGAATACTGGACCACTAGGTAATATGTATTCTTTTGTAAGTGTGAAAACTGGACAATTTTGAAAAAATCAAGGCAAATGAGATGTTGTTCTATTGATAGATATCGAAAATACAACAGACACAGCATGTGACAAATAAGGATGTTCTACAAAGGACTTGTTATAATAACCAAAGAAACAACCGTTGTTTGAGTGACACATAACAAGGAAAGAATGCGTGGAGAATTTAACACTCTCCAGACACATCGAAACAGAAAAAAGTAGTGAATAACTTACATGTATGGAAAGAAATGGTGATATAAGTAAGACAAAGAGAAACATAGTTCATAAAGGAGAAGGTATTATTGGGAAGAATTAAATACGAAGACGTGGAGGGCCATGATAGATCACATCCTGATGGAATTCGACCCCCACTGAAGAAAATATACTTACAAATAAAAAGAGTAAATCAGAAATTTCTAATACAGCATTAGATTAGTACCTACAGACAATAGGATTTGCTCTATTAAGAACAATTTGACATTCTACTACCATCTGATAAGCAGTATTGGATGGAAATAAACAAACAACTTAAGAGACTTTTCAAACTCTTGTCCTATTCCTTGTTAGCCAATCTGACATGGACGAACAGGACTGCATATTTCACGGGCGTAGAATGTAAAACAACTTAATTTTGGGACAAACATCAACTATAACAACTGTTATATAGGAATAGAGCGTCGCTGCCGACACTTGAGTTTGAACACAGATCACCAGTGAGCAAACACAGGCGATCCCATTTCTAATAGGTAGATCAGGTGACCATAGAGGAAACGCATAAATAGAAAGTAGCGTGAAGTCAAACTGATCACTATTTCTATCCTATCCTCTATTACTCTACGGATCACAATTTCTACACTATCCTCTATTACTATACGGATCGCTATTCTCTATACTATTTCTATATACTGATCACTATACGGGTTACAATTCGAGCGAGCGAGTATTATCGAGCAAGTACTATTAGTGAGAGTTTTATTCGAAGGCGTCTGACACCAGTATTGTTAAACGGCGTTACCGTTACTATAGTTGTAGCTGCGATTACAAAGTCTCTACTACAATGAGCATTACGAAAATGACAACGAGTATTCGTTGACATCACAAAAGTGGCAACGAATGTTGGTTGAGTTGCAAAAATAACATAAAAGATAAACTAGTAAAAGTTTAATCAATAATAATAATAATAATTTACCTATAAACTTCAAACACCTTAATGATATAATGTCTATTACATCATTTATATAGTATATACAGAATATGTATTATATATTATAATGGACTATATATATATATATATATATATATATATATATGAGTGATAGGAATTTTTAGGAGGATTTGAGATAATTATAATTAAGTAATTCATCGAGTCTAGAAGAAACATTTAACAGAATGCAGAAAGCACTGGGCGGCCGTTTCGTCCTATATTTGGGGCTCACCAGCAGTCCCAAGTGCTTTCTGCATTTTTTGAGGTTTCTTCTAGACTCGATGAATTGAATATCTCAAATCCTCCTAATTTCTATCACTTGTATATCCTTGCTTGAACCGACTTCTAATCCTCTGGATGGAGCGGCTTCGTGATAGTAGTCGTGGCTCGTGGGGGCATGGGTATAGAGAAACTCGGATGAGTTCCATCACGGAATATGTGATCGAGCAGGGCTAAATCGAGTCTAATTCGCTATCTCTTCGTTATCGAGGACCGTTGGAGCAGTTGGTATGGCGATTGCCTGATAACATAACTGTCCGGGTTTCAATTCTCGGTAGTAGTTACCCACTACTGCTGAAGTGTCCCAAATATAGGACGAAACGGCCGTCCAGTGCTTTCTACATTCTGTTGAGGTTTCTTCTAGACTCGATAAATTACTTAATTATGCATATATTTAAATAAGTTGTTTGTGGTACAGAATTTAATAATAGCTAGGAAAAGGCGAAATTTATAAGGCATTTTTTATAAAAAAAGCTTAAAAAAAAAAAAAGAACCACTTTCGTCCCCGGACTTATCAAGTTTATTTTTTTTCTGGGAATAGAAAAATTATAAAAGCGTGTAAATTAAATTAACGAATGGAGTGGAATGGGAGAGAGAGAGAGAAAAAAATGAATTTCATGAAACTAGAGTCCAATAACATTCAGACCCAGGAAGAGCCAACTAACCAATAGTTCTGGCTCTGCTATTGCTAAAGTCTTTGTATATCAGATCCCGTGGGCCTTCCCTTCGTAAACAGAGGGAATGCTTACTGGGTCTGGATGATATTGGACTCTAGTTTCTTGAAATTCTTTTTTTTTTTCTTTCTTCCATTCCATTTCATTCGTAAATTTAATTTACAGGCTTTTATAAATTCTCTCTTCACAGAAAAATAAACTTGATAAGTCCTGGGACGAAACCAGTTTTTTTTTTTTTTTAGCTTTTTCTTCTAAATTTTTTTTTACCTTTTCCTACCTATTGTGTGTGTGTGTGCGTATGTGTGTCCATTAGCATGACTGATGCTAACCTCTAGGGGTGTGAAACATTGTGCTTTCTCAGACCAACGTTTTCAGCTGACATGAAATAGAACAAATATATTGAATCAATTTCGAAGTCTGCAGATAAGATATGTCGTTCTAGACTATTTTCCCGCTCAAATCTATCTTACATATTTATAAGTCTACCATTCATCCTTGCTTTGGATATTACTGTCACATCTGGCCTAGTGCTCCTGCTACTAGAGATTCTAAGATACAATTTAAAGAAGAATCTGCAATGTTATTGGTTCTGACCTGCTATCTCGGCTTCCGTCTCTTTCCCTTTCCTACTGCTGTAATGTAGCTTCCCTCTGCCTTTTCTATAAATGCTTCAATGATAATTGTTCAGATAAACTTTTCTCTTTGGTACCTAGACTTTATGAATTTAAGCACAGATCTAGATTGGCACATGTCTCATCATTTTACAGTTGAAATGACTAGATATAACCGTAAGTTCTATGCTAACAGTTTCTTCTCTCGTGTTTCATGCTTATAGAACTCTCTTCCGGCTTCTTGCTTCCCACTCAACTTTCATCATCAAAAATTTAAATGCAATGTGAACCGTTATTTTCTGTCCTGCGAATTTCTGTTCCTTTATAATTTTCTCTCCTGAAAAATGTTTTTTTCCTCATCTTCTCTAACACTCAGTAATATTTTGCGTCTTAATGGCTTTATTGCCTTGATTTGATTAAATAAAAAGACGTTTTATGTGTCGTGTCTTTTTAGTATGTGGATGAACATGGCTTTCCACAACTTCCTATCTGTTGTATCATACCCATGGACGATAATGGGTATGTCCCCATTCATATAAATACAGTAGTAAATACTGTATGTTGGTCTGCAGTTGCAGATTCATTGTGAAATTCACTTGACTCAGTTCCATCAATTGACTACTTCTTCTTCGCGCCGATGGCGAATCTTATGTGTTGTTCGTATCCTGAGTATTATCATTTATTACCAACCTTCGTGTGATTATTCTATTCAGTAACCTTCCCTAGCTTACAACACTATCCATCGTAGAGACTGGGGAAGAGATAGTAAAGGGACAAACATTGCTTTATGTTTCTCCTCTTACCATCCCCCTCCGAATCCCTGTTTTCCAACCCAATTACAGAAGCTCATTAGATAGGTTACTCTATATTTCTTACTTGCCTTTTTTCCTTCTCTATTGCCTTATGTGTGTTAAATTCTCCAAACTCTTTTCCCTTATTATGTGCCTAACAAATCTCAAATCATTCTTTCTGATTCTAATTAAAACTATCATTTTCGTTTCCATTTTCTTTAAAACTTCCTTGTTGCACACATATTCCGTCCATGGTATTCTCAGCATTTTTCTGTAGAAGTAGATCTCTCTAGCCAAAGTCTCCTCTTCTTCTGTCAGGCAATTGTCCAGTATTTCCTGCCATATAGGAGAATCGATATTACATCGCAGTTAAGTATTCTTTCTTTCATTTTTGTTTGTTCTGACGACATTTACATACATGTTATTTAAATCAAAATATGGTGTAGGGAAATCAAATAAGAAAGGATGGATCTATATGGCCAGAAGATAAGTTAACTTACTTTCTTCGTCTTCATGTCTAAAGGTGCTATACTTATCTAACCCCCATATCTCTGTGGGGATCGTTCCCAGTCCATTCTGCCTATTTAACAGCCATATATAAAACAACTGAGAAAATTAGTGAAAAAAATAGAAATATTAAGAAATGTTAGTCGAAAATTAATAATTATGTTCCGTCGTCATAAATTCAGACAACTTTAGTCTGTTACTTCACCTATACGAGTATATATACGACTCGGATTGAGGAATCAGAGAGCCGAGTTCGAATTCCAGTCGAATCCATTAGATTCACTAATACCCTTGGGAAAGGTATTAATCTTCTTCTCCCTCCAGCTATGGATAAATAGCAGGACAGATTGGGTTCTATAGCCTTGGATGGCAACTGGTCTAGGAGAAGGACAACTGAGGCATTGTAGTGTTCCAGGTCTCTGTATTCGGCCCTTCAACTTCACCGCTATAATCAATTCATATGTGTTTGGCTGCCGGTTTCTAGGAAATTAGCTGCTTGAGCCTCATACGTCGAAGACGACGGGGGAGTCGGCCATATATATGGGTATATGAAATGTGTGTTCGATTTTAATCAACGGTGTTCATTTTGAAGCTTATATATGACTCTTCATATAGTACCTTTTGATGATTCTAGCTCTTCAAGGTTCAAAACAACATAATCGAGACATAATTCCCGTTAAAAATCTGAGACCAGATTTAATCAGCACGGTTAAATATTGCTTCATTTTCTTTCTCCTTCTAAAGTCTGCGATCAGCTTCAGCTTCTTTTCGAGTCATATTTTGTACGTCTCTTCACATTTCTTCATATCTGTGCTTATAAGAAACGCATCAAGAGCATTTTAATATATCATACCCCATTCGAAACGAATATACACAGTGAAAAGAGTGTGCTATTGTTGTTTCTCTTGAACCCAGTGTAGCCTCGTCAGATCTAGATTTTTGTATGGATGTAATGCATGATTTTCAACGCATTCAGAAATGTTGTCTCAATTATCAATTGTCAGAGTTTAAGGAGAACGAAACGATAAGGTCTTATATATAATATGAAGATTCTTCTGTGTTTCTGGAAAAGCCATGTTTAGGACTCCAGATCCAGGCTAGCCGGATTTATTTACTATGTCCCAGGTGACGACCTAGGTTTCCCTAAATTGATATCTGCGAGCCGAAGTTTCTTTCTATATATGGGGATGATATATACCCAAAGGTAAACAGTCCCTTAGACTGGTAAGCTGCTTCAGCTCGCCCCACCCTAACCTAGGCTAAAAAGCAACTGCTCGGTGTGACTCCTGTAAACATATTGGATGACTAGTCACTCTCGTCACTGTATGAAGTGACGTCATTAAGCTGCCGTCACGTGGCCTGTGTGACTTATCTTCAACAAAGTAAGATAATCCCCTTTTGTATTCTTACAAATCTGTTAACTTTCCACGCTATCAAATGCAAAAAGGTTGGAAGGAAACTCCCAATAATATTAAGAAGCACAGTTTAAATTCCTGAAAAAAGATGTTATAAATTGCAACCGAAAATGACGCTAAATTTACGACCAATAAATGTTGAATGTTTTCTGCATGGAAACGTCTATGTGCTGCGTTCTTTCAGGACATAGTCGATCGTGGCTCTCCATAACTTCCTATCCCTTGTGTCTTTTAACAGTTTTTCTTCATTTTGCTAAGGCTCTTGTTCTCCGTTCCACCATCCATTCAAACAAGCTCGTTATGTAAATGGTTTTTTGCCATCACCTATCTGTTTTGCCATCAATATGTCATGTGAAGGTTGCGTTTTTCAAGCCTTCCTTCCTTATAGAATTTCTGCAGTCTTTTCCTGATTTTGAGTTGAAATGTTTTTTCTGTTGTTATTTTCTTTAAGAATTCCTGGCTGCATGGAATTCTCTGTATCCTTATGTAGAACCACATATCTTCTGAGATTTTTCTCCTCACCCTTGGGGATATTGTCCAGCATTCAATGCCACATAACAGGATGGATAACATATAACAATTTCTATTTTCCTTGTTTCTAAGGAAGTGTTTCCGTTTCACGGTACCTTGCTCAGCTATTAGAATGTTTCTTTCACTCGTTCAATGCGTGTTCGGATCTCGGCGTCACATTTTCTATTATCTCTTAAAACACTTTCACCATTACTATAAATATGTGCCACAAAATTGTCAAAATCTTGATACTTGTACTTGCCATTAAAACATCTAAATTAAAACAAACGGTAAAACTGCATAGCAGTACTACTAGTACTACTACTACTACTAATAATAATAATAATAACTGTGTAGTCTTTGATAGTGTTTACTGTTTATATATGTATACAAAAAACGCTAGGGAATAAAGTTCTAAAATAGCGAATCTATTTTTCATACATCCTAACAACAAGACGAACACTTATACGTAGCACCAGAAAAAGACAGTTAAAAGTTTGAAGGCAATTAATGAGGAAAGAAGGCCTGGAAAATTTAAAACTCACAGGACAAACTGAAGGCAAGAGGAAAAAAGAAAAGCAGCTCACAGCCTACCTAACAAACAGAAGAGGGATTAGGTGATATAGCAAAAAGATAAATTTTACTATGAGCTACAAAGGACAGGAAGTTGTGGGGAGCCATGATCGCACACATTCTGACGGGGCACGGCACATAGAAGAAGAAGAACAACAACAACAGCAAAACAACAACAATGATAGTAGTAGTATTAGTAGTCGTGGAGCAAATATAATCTTTAGGTGTGTAAATGAAATAAGATTTGGAAAGAAAATCTTTTTGGTGCTCCCGAATATGGGTGTCTGTAAGCAAACGACAAAAACTGAGCAGAAGGAAAGTCACAAGTTATTAATGAACTAAACAATATGAGACAAGATGAGAGAAACTAAAACGGAATCGGTAAGAGGTTCGTTTATTAAAGATTTGTTTATATGTCAGTTTTTGTTTGGAAACGGTGCGTGTGACAAACTGTCCTGACAGGGAGTTGATAGGTTCTGAAAAACGAAAAGATCTTCATAAAAAAAAAAGGAGAGGAAAATGAATGGTAAAAGGTTGAGAGAGAGAGAAGAGAGAGAGAGAGAGAGAGAGAGAGAGAGAGAAGTGGATGAGGGACTGAAGAAAGAAAGAACGATAGCCCAAGACCGAAGCAAAAATGATACACGAAAAAAAGACTGATCCATTAAAAAAAAAATAACATAAAAAACGCCTAAATATCGCATAAAAACAAAAGAAAATTCTAGACACAAAAAAAAAAAAAAAGAAAAGAAAAGAAAGAAAAGTGCAGTATGTATTTCGACGGTGTAGAAAATGTCTGAATGTGAGCGACTTCCAACAACGCAAACTGCCGATCTTGACGACAGACCGCTTTCGAGGCGAGACAAGAGACACTTCAAAAAGCCGAGATGTTATTCACTGATAACCGGCAAAGCCTGGTAACCTAAGAATGGCTGGGGAGGACTGCGGGTGAGATGGGTGGTGAAGACAAATGGGTGGCTAGAAAGAGGTGTGTGGGAGCGCAACGGTGGGGACAGGAAGAGTCTGGAGAGCAACAATTCTTTATTTCTGACAAGTCTCTTATTCCTCGAATTATTATTATTCTCACGCAGGCGGTATGTGGAATCAAATGTTGCGGGCGTTGGCAGCAGCAGGGGATGCAGTGCCGGCTTCTCTCAAACTCCCTCCACCAATCATTACCCCTCCAAATATCTCCACCACCATCTCCTCTTAACCACCGCGGCTACAAAGACGAAGCTTGTTGCATTTGCTACGCATTTTTGCATAGATAGATAGATATTAAGAGAATGAGATAGATTATGAAAGAAATAGTCACATAGAGAGAGAGAGAGAGAGAGATGAGAGAAGAAAGAAAATATATGTAAATTTCTATCTATCAGAAAAAAGATTTTATATATCACAAAGAATGAGATAGATATTAATAGTTTTAGTTTTAAAATATTGCAGAAATGCATTTTTTAATACAGAGGTTGGTATTGAAGATGTTGACAGACGGAAGTTTATCTAATTTTTTCCCTACGTGGGGCATATCTGTAAAAATCTCTTGAGGAATATCGCGTGAGCACCTTTTTATATAACATGTAAGTACCCAGTCATCTTTAAATAGAAAAATATTCTTCGTAATCAAAAGTTTTATTGAATTTTAGGTACATTGGCTTTAAGTTTACTATAGTTATATTGCTATATTGTATATGAACGTCCGTATTTAAAATAAAAAGTCAGCACGTTTATACACGCACAAAACAAATTCAAAATTCTGTTTATAATATTGGGTGTCCTTGAATTGTAGTAAACTTTTCCAATTACGATTAGCAAATATAGTTTTTACTTAATAACAATATCACCGAATAGGTAAAAAGTAATATTTATTTCAATTAGATTAATTAACATTTAAACCAGCGAAAATTTCTTTAATAAATTTTCAAAAAGTATTTTACATTGTGAATGGCAGATGGCTAAAAATGATCTTAAAACTGGCGAGTTTTAGTGATTTCAAACCAAAAACTTCTTCCAGTCAATTTAAATTAGTTTTGAAATACATCAAATTATTTTGCTGATTGAAAATATTATATTTAATTTATTAGCTTAAAATTCAATTAAAATAAAAGATTTAAGAAATTTTTTCACTTTTCAAAATTCATTTTAGACCTTAGGTATTGCATTTCTGTGGCAGTACCTAATTAATAGTTTATTTTGGGTATATATATTGCGTCAAATCATAATCGCAACAAAGCTCCAAAAGCAAAAGAACCTTGCGACAATTCCGTTACGACAAGACATTCACGCAAGAAAATCCATAAAACAAAAGTCCGTCACCGTAAAACATCCCTCTGGACATAAAATAATCGTGACCAAACCTCATCAGAAAAAATTATATACCAAAGTCTTAATCCTTCTTTGGAAATGAGGGAAGACCACATTTAGTCAAACACAGTTTCATAAACTGATGAAAAATAAAATTTTTTATAACTTCTGCAGCAACAGACCAAAGTATTCGGATCCAATTAAAGAAATTTGCAATTTTATGAAACACCTTAGTCGGGAATTTGAAAAAAAAAATAGTAAAAAATTAGATTCATTGACATTATCGATATTGTTCAACAAACCGTGCTCAAAAAATTCTTGCTGCCTAAATATACTTCATATATATATATATATATATATATATATATATATATATATATATATACAAGTATATAATTGCTGTATACGGAATGAATTCCAATAACCAACAATTACTATTCTTAAAAGAGTGCTCAATACAAAGTAGAGCAGATATAATTATTTATTTTTTTTAAAATTTATAACATAAATATGTTATAAAATCGCTCCAAAAATAGCCATTTTGTATCCAAGTATATAATGGGTATTTTTGTAGTGATTTTATAACATATTTATGCTATAAATCTTTTTAAAAATAAATAATTATATATATATATATATATATATATATATATATATGCTGCCTAAATATACTTCATATATATATATATATATATATATATATATATATATATATATAATTGTAATAAATATGGCAAAAAAGATGAGGACAACAGTCCGAATAATGTTTAATAGTTTACATAATACCTAATCTCAGAAATATAGACATATACTGAAAGGCCGAAACGTTGTAATAAATATGGCGACAAAGATGAGGACAATAGTCCGAATAATGTAAATAATGTACATAATACATAATCTCAGAAATATAGACAGAATAGAATGAAAATCTTAAAGGCATTTTGAGGCAAATTATCTGCAAATGAAAGTTGTCTTTACCACTATGGTTTCCAAGCGCAGTCAAATCAGCGGTTACACAAAAAGTGGAAAAATGTTCAGTCAAAGCAAAAGCAAGCTGCCCAGGAAGAATGATTATGGCGACAGTTTTCTGGTATGTTAAGGGCATTTTGCCAGTTGACTTTTTAGATGAGATATAGTTACATTTGTTTATTACGAAAGTGTTTTGAGAAAATTAGCTAAAATGTAGGAAAAAAGCGCTGTGGGAATAATAACCCTGATAATGTATCTGTCCATTCTTCTCATAAACAAGATCATTGCAAGGATTTCGATGCGAAATCACAAGAAATTACTATTCACATTTAGCATATTCTGACCTTTTTTCATTTTCTAAGCTTAAAAGTATTGTAAAAAGTAGTCATTTCAGGACCGTTAATGACGCAAAAAGACATGGTTAAATTCTCAGGACCGCCAGTTCTTCCAAGTAAGTATAAATGACTGAAACCATCACTTACAAATGTAACTTGATGCTGATGGAGCTTATGTGGAGGAAGAAAGCTAAAACATTAAGATTTATATTAAGATTTTGGCATTTAATTTAATATATCCTCAGAAGTTTTGCACGCCCCTTGTACACACACACACACTCACACGCATACACACAGACATAGACACACACACACGCACACACACACACACACACACACACACATATATATATATATATATGTGTGTGTGCGTGCGTGCGTGCGTGTGTGTGTGCGTGTGTGTGTATTTGTTTGTAGTATGCATGATAGTATCCGAAACGAAAGTGAACATAATGAGACAAAGTGGAAATGCTTTTATATCAAAGATGCGTTTCGCCGGAGAAAGCTTACGTTCTCTTTGGCGTCTTCAGTTTGACTAAATGAAAGACAAAAATTTTTATAGACGTCATTTGTTTACATTTGATACGCCATGAGCAGACATGAATGTACGTGAGGGATTCATAGAAGATTGAAGTTTAAATACAGTAAATTCGACCTTGCTAACTGACCGCTCCTTCGTAGCCAAATCGGTAAAGGCACGTCAAGCTAAATAACGGTTCCATATAGGATACAGGTTCGAATCCTGTGGGAGGACGAATATTTTCTGTGAAAATTTCTCGGATATTCAGGCTGATTATTATAAACAGAACATTTACTTTAATATTTGTATCTATAAAAAGAATGTTAAACATAAAAATGTCTTATATATATATCGTATAGAATTTATACAGAGAATTAAATTGCAATGTTAATGTGATTAATGACGAAATCAATTCGCCAACATGTCTTAATGAGACATAAACTTACTATCAATTCTTTGAATAGTAAGATATTATATTCGAGTTGCTGTCAAAGACATATGCCAAGTACTTTCGACATATATTTAAATGTCAATAAATAATATATTTAAAAAAAAATATCTTTAGGTCTACACATATTTCGTATTAGTATTTGCGTATATATAAGAAAATGACTCCAATATAAGGATCTTATTATTCAAGGAATTGATAGTAAGTTTAATCACATTAACATTTCTATTTAATTCGTTGTATAAATTGTTTCTTTATTATATAAAATATAAGCTGCAAAATCTAATATAGTGTTGACACATTTTTATTTTTACGCACGCTCTATCTCTGATATTGAGCACTTTATCCGGTAAATATGCCACATCTTAAGACTATATTTCTTTACACACACACACACACACACACACACACACACACACACATATATATATATATATATATATATATATATATATATATATATATATATATATAATATGTAATGAAAAACAAACCACTTTAAAGTACCATTACGATAATTTACGAATTCGTTGTTGGAAGTTTTACCTGATGATCCTGAATCCTTAAAAAAGGATTTAGGTGAAATAAATTATCGTAATGGTACCTTAAAGTGGTTTGTTTTTCATTACATATTAGCTCTGTCCTCACATTGAGCTCTCAGGATTTCATCCTCTTTGGATTTACCAATTCGGTTTACCAAGTTCCTTATAACTTATATATATATATATATATATATATATATATATATATATATATATATATATATATGTTCCGTTAATTTCATTATTACCATACAGGAAATATTCTTAATTTATTGACCGAACAGTTAGCGTTACTTTCGTTCGAAATTTATAAAAGATTTTTCTTAGAGATCACAACATCTATCAGAAATGAAATTTAAATTTAGATTTTTATTGTTATGCATTATTCAAAAATTTTAACATATCAGCAGATAGCCTATTAATGTCAACAACTGAGCTCAAATAGTTATTCATTAAAACAATAAGTAATTAATGTATAATATTATCCATAACTACATTTGCAAGAATGTCGTTTTTGATAAAAGTTCAAAATAAATGTACGTAAAAAGTAATATACGTAAAAAATGCGTCTATTGTCGGAAATTCCTTTTTCCAGAATATAGTTATTTGTGCTATGTTATAATACTTATTACCTAAACAATAATAATACTGAATAATTTTTTTTAAACATTAAAGTATATTTAATCCCATCTCCCTAATAGATATCGTGATTTGTTAAAATAGTTTTTCAGGAAATTAAACCTCAGAAACGTTATCGTTCTTTTCAGTATTGATCGGAGTTTTCTTGCATGATTTTTGTTTAAACTAGTGTGGAATGTCAACATCTTGATTATATCGTTATTTTCCCTTTTAGTTATATGGACTATCCATTTTTGTCGTTGCTGTTGGAAGTCTTCATGTGGCTTGGTTACTGCTATTCAATAAAACTTTTAGCACCAATCTATAGGGTCTAAGGAAATATTTTTTTCTTTCAGACTTAAAGGATTAATTCGTTTGAAGCCATTTTTAATGATTGACAAGTGAAAACGGTTGTATACAGCTGATAGTTTAGACATTTCTAAACGAAATGGTCATCATGCATGACATCCAGATGAGAGTCTAAACAGAAGAGGCTATTTAAGAACATGATTCGAGTTTTCAGGTTAATATTTTGATAGCATCAGAAGGTGTTGGGCAAAAGTACCCCTAACACGACGTATCTTGTGATCAATTTGCTCCATTCTTAGACATCATTTATAGTATATATCATGATTTTAGATGCACAAAACATATGACGCTCATTAATTTGAAATTGATGGTTTTACAAGAAGATCGACAACTGTACAGAAATGTCCATTATATTCTGTAAAGTATTCTGTACAATAAACCTCACAGAACAAACTTCCACGTCATGTGACGCCCGCCACACACGTAAGTAAACAGACTTAGAAGTAGAAATTAAGCCGTATTAATCCTTAGCAAAAAGAAATAAAAATATTGGACTAATAAAGAAAATGTTTTCTCTACGATAAAACGAAATATTAAATTTCTTTTCTGACTGCTTCCTACATCGGCCATTTTTTTCAGTTATTTTTTTTACTTTTCACATTTTTCCTTTTTTATTTCTTATTTTTCGCCTTTTTTTTCCCTGATTGCTATATTTTATTTATTATTATTTTATACGTTTTTTTGTTCCTCTCTTCTTTTTAATATAGCTTTCTTTCTTTCTTTCTTTCTTTCTTTCTTTCTTTCTTTCTTTCTTTCTTTCTTTCTTTGACTCATAGGACGGACTGAATGACCCAGATTACATTAGGGAACGAATTTTTTTATTATTATTTTGCCTTTTTTCTTCCCCATATAGTGTGTACCCCGACTTAAAAATCACCCCCTCAAATAATAACAACAACAAAAGCTCCCACATTTTTACTGCAAAAATGATGAATCATCACTAAAAGAGAGGGGGAAGTTCTACGTCCGCTAGCAAAGCAATCCGGCGATGTCCGGGTTTCTCCAATTATCAAAGACTCGTTAAAATCCATACTTACTGACGCTGCAAATATAACCTATTTCAAATTTAAATTATTTAATAATACTCTATTTTGCCTTTCAAAACCATTTAAGCTTTGATAGAAAATATAAATTTATTTATTTAACTGTCAATATAAATATGATATGACACGCCGGACAAATATGTTTTAAAAAAATCTTTTTTGCGATTACATTTGTAGCAAATACTAAAAGAAACATTAGGATTTTTTAAATTATTCCACACCATGCAAGGTGATAAAGCTCCTAAGACGCAGCAGGTTACCGAGAGTGAAGCAAACCGAGAGAATGTTACCACGATCAAAAAAATGAAAAGAAGAGGATTCGGGAAAAAAAGAAGACGACGACTGACATTGTATTTAAATGTTTGAAGATCGTAGTTGACAGAAAAACAGAAATTTGGAAAAGTGTTCCACAAGCGAGAAATGCTATTAGAAACTATTAGAATAGAACTTACGGTTACACTTACCAATGTCAACAGTAAAATAGTGGGACCTATCTGCCAATCTAGTACTATGCTTTAATTCATGAAGTCAAGGCACCAAAGAGAAAAGCTCAACAAGACAAATGGTATGAAAATATTTATAAAAATGTCATGATAAAATGACGGAGAAAAGAGTGTTTGGCAAACTACATTCCTTACGTCCCCAGGCAATATAAATGAATGCTTGTTAACCCGCTCCATTTACAACATTAACAGGGATCTCAGCAATTGTGAAACAGTCTATTGCATGTAATTTTAACTCCTATATTTTTTCCTCTCATTTTTTCTATATCGAGTATTTATCAATGCAATTCTTTAAATGTTAACGATCAGTATTTCTGAGTCTTTTTGAAGTTGAAAACTTTCTGTAATTACTTTAAGACGCGAATAAACATTAGGCTTAAATGCTCACACTTTAAGAGTAAAAAAAATGGATTTATGTGACACATTAATAAGAAATAACAAGGAAAAGCTTATTGTCATTTAATTATTTTCGGACTTTCTAAACCAATATCGTGTTACTATTATACATTGATTCATTCGGACCAAATTTCTTGTATTTGTTGAATTTTCCACAATGTTTCGACCATTAAATCTTTCGGTCTTCTCTGGATCTGAAATGCCTTTAATAACTCAAGATGCAAAACCTGGCTTGAAACTTTACTGTAACCGCATTATTTTTTATATTTCTAGAGACTTAAAAATGTTATGTTTTAAAAATCTATTGTTAGAATGTGAGTCCTGATATTTCAGCTCATCTTATAAAAATCGTCCGGTATTCGATCCTCATGAAATAGCTCATTGCTATGTGCTTGTAGCAAATTAAATTAAAATTAATGAATAAATATAAACAATGATAAAATATTAAGGCAGACGAGGCTCTATAGCTTTGGTAGGACAACCTGCCTGGAAGAAAAAACTCAAAGCTGCAAAGAAATCAACAGAAAATCAGTCCACTATTTTTCCCAAGGACAGTTATACAGTTATGGCGATTCACGGATATAAAACAAAGGAAAGTTGTGGAACGATTTGCAGATGTATCTTACCATTTTTCGTATTCTTTTCTTTAAACTTCCGATTCGATTTTTTTTTTCCCGCCTCGGATAACTTTCGGAACGACATCACAAAGATAAAAAAAAATTCTCTGGAAAAAATTTATTTATTTAACTGTCAATATAAATATGATATGACACGCTGGACAACAAATATATTTTTAAAAAAAAATTCTTTTTTGCGACTACATTTGTAGCAAATACTAAAATAAACAACATTATGAATTTTTGAATTATTTCATTCCCCCCCCCCCCGCCATGCGATGTGATAAAGCCCCTTTACACGCAGCAGACATCACATCTAAAAAAAAAAAATTTTCTGGACAACTTTCAGCACAGACGAATCTATTCCCCTTCACCTTGGATCTGTTGAGTGGGGATACAGGTTTCGACAGGCAATTCTCATGCTTTTATGTCTTCGACGCCAGTGTCAAGCAGGGTCCACATTTGACCATCAAATAAACAATGAAGGCTCCTGTTTAATGGGGCATGAAATTGTACGTTGGAGCTTAGATTTCTCTCTCTACAGCTTACCAACATAAAAAAAATGCATTATACCCTGTATACTCATGTATGAGTCGGGAACATTTATTTATTGTGTAGATGTGCGTGTATCTCCTGGATTTTCCAAAGTCCCACCCTGTTTCTAGTGTCGAACGCCTTTGTCAAGACAACAAAGGTGACATATTATTCTTTGTTCTGCTCTTAACACTTTTCCTTTAGACTGCCTCAGGACAACAATCATGTCAGTAGTTCCACGATGTGTAAGTCGACACAAATTTTTTTAAACCAAAACCTAAATACAGGCAACTATTCATTTAGAAAGAAATGCGTGCAAGAAAGGAAGGACTAGATTCTGATTTTGAAAATAATTGTCATTATTAGAGAACATTAACGACGACAAAAATGCAAGAACAATTCTATATAATAACTAATATCTTATATCAATGTCAATAATTTCTGTTGCAGTTTTTTTTTATATATGTACTAGCGAGCTAGCCAAAATGAGCTGATTCATTTTATAGTTCACCAATAGAAGGGTTAACCAATCAGAAAGCTCAAAATATTCAATCCGACGTGTATAAAGGCAGCCATTTTGTTTTTTCTCCCAAAATATCTTCACTGCCAACCTGATATCGAAGACTTAAAGAATTACTCAACAGCCGCTACTTTCTCTGAATCTTCTGTGCCAACCTCTGATATTGAACACATTACGGACTTCACTAGATTCCATATTCAGAGACTACGGCAAACATGGTCAACAAATTCTACCCATTGACAACCTCTTTCTTGTTTTGAATGCATTTCTAGATTTAAATTATTCCAAAATAGAGTCATAGTAGGGCCGTTGCATTATACTTATAATAGGATATTTTGCCGGTCCGTTTTTATCAAAACAAATAAAGCATCTCTGGAATTAAGCGATTATGGCTGTCTGAATATTAATTTTGTTTTAATATCTACTGACTGTAAATCGCCATGATTCTTCTTGCAAACGTCAGTGGGGTGCCTTCTTTTTTTGCATTTTTTTAAAAATTCCGTTTAGTCATTTTTTATCTCTAGACATTCCCCTACCAAGCCATGAGATCTCAGAGTCTACCCTAACAATTTTTCCGTAGGTGGAGAGACAACAAACAGATTGATGTTTTTGTATCAGCATGAAGTGAAAACGTCAGCCTCAAGCGGAACTGGAAATCGGCTTGCCCATTCCATTTTCCCCGACGACAACCATATATTCTATAAGTACAGTGCCTTAATTGCTGACCAATTTCTTCCTGATTTTCATGACATTTCCTTAGTAAAACTTTATAATAACGATATTTGCAGTGTGTTTCTATAGCAAATTTATTGACATAAAAATATTTTTAAAAAAAAGTATCTTTTTTCCTTTATAATGGTGAGGCAAAATAAATGGCTGCATTTGTGTAGCACGAGGACGATCGATTTTTTACTCGCATCGTTTCACTTTGTTATTTGTACAATTTGTTACGATATCAGGCAAATGTCATACCAACTGTACCAACGGACCTGGATGGAGCGGTTTGGGGATAGTAATCGTGACCCGTGGGGGCACAGTCCTATGGGTAAGGGAAATTCTGATGAGTTCCACCACGGAACTATATCGAGTCTAATTCGCTACCTCTTCGTCACCGAGGCCCATTTACATTGTTCTAGTTCCACGTGCCACGTTTAATGGATGTCAGTTATCAGTTATCTCCTGTTAATTTATTAGGTTGGTGCAAAAATAATGTCGTTTTCTTACATATGTTACTATGTAGGAAACGACATTATTTTTGCACCAACCTAATACCTCTGCAAGTTCTCCACTGCTTTACTTTCTAAACGTGGCACGTGGAACTAGAACAGTCTACCCCAGTGAGCGAAATAAAGGGTTCAGTTCGACATTCCAACCACCTGTAGAAGGCCGGAGCGTACAATGGCTGAAACATTGTAATAAATATGGCGACAAAGATGAGAACAATAGTCCGAATAATGTAAATAGTGTAAGTAATATTTGTTTTAATTCAGATTAACTAAACATTCAATCAGTTAATCTTCCTAGAGTTTCAGTAAATTATATTATATATTTGAAATACTTTTTTTATGAAGAGAATCATGATGTGTTGACAGATTTGTCAATATGGAAGATTTTAGAAATTTTACTGATAATGAAAAAATAATTTCAATCAGTTTAAATTTAGTTTGAAATATAACGAAGTATTTTGTTTATTAGAAATGTAAAATTTAGCCTATTTACCTGCAATTAAAATTTAAATAAAAGCCTTAAAACATTTTTCTGTTTTAAAGTGCATTTAAAATGTGTCACTTTTTTGGAGGTACCTATATGAACACACACACACACATACTCACACACACACACATATATATTGTTGTGGGGTTCAGCAGTCATGTTAGTACAGAGAGAATTAAAAACACAAAATATGAAATGTAAAACAAACAACAATTAATGCATTTTATTGACAAAAGGAATTACATGTGTACACAATGGAATTCAAAAGAAAAACATTAAAACCGGCTATAAGGATGCGCCTCTGTGTGTGTGTGTGTGTGTGTGTGTGTGTGTGTGTGTGTGTGTGTGCGTCTGAGCAAGAATTGTGTCAACAGAGGACCAAGGAAGAAAATGCGCCCCGCAGGCAGCGTTCTTTATCTACGTTCGACAACAGACTACAGATTCCATCTGGAAGCAAAAAAAAAAAAAAAAGAGAGAGAGAGAGAATATGTTTGTTCTTTTATAGACTTAAATAGCACCACCTAAACCAAGAAAGTAACCCACAATGTATATATATGTATATATTATGAAATAGACAAAGTCCGACAATTATTTTAAGATATTTTCATGTTTATACATTATTTTTATAGATACAAATATTTAAGTAAATGCTCTGTTTATAATAAACAGTATTAATAACATTTACCGACCTGAATATCCGAGAAATTTTCATGGGACATCAGCGAAAATTTCATTTTGTGCTCTTGTCTTGAATTAAAAAGGTCTCTTTTTTTTGTTAGAAAAATTGATCTTTATTCTTACAAGTTGTCCTATTCATAATATTCTGCATAGTGTATCAACTGAAAACGCTCTGTTACCCTCATCTTTATTGCCATATTCACAACGTTTCGGCCGTTGTGAAATAAAGGGTTCGGTCCGAAATTCCAATCACCTGAAGGAGGCCGGAGCGTAAAACGGCCGAAACATTGTGAATATGACAATGAAGATGAGGATAACAACCCGAATAATGTAAATAATGTAAGTAATCATGATACCTCATCTCAGAGATATAGACAGATATATAGAGAGACATAGACATAAAGGCGGGTGGCAATGAAGATGGAGATAACAGTCCGAATAATGTAAATAAATTTAAAAATCATTCAAAACTTCAATATTTGTCCAAGAGATGTGTTTCAAAGTAAATTAGTGAAATTAAATATGAATGAACTGTATTTTGTAAAAGCAATATTTACATTTTGCTTAAAAAAAAATCAAGAAATAACGTTTATTTACGCATGGTCACCTTTGAATCCATAGGTCAATTACAGTAGTTTTCTATTGCCCTACCTTACTCTTAAAAAGTGTGCGAAAATGTTTGTAAAAAAAAAAAAAAAAAAAAATGAAAGAAATACGATATATCAGAAGCGTAATAATCAATAAATTGGTTATCGCGTCAATTTTCTTAATATTCTCTATGTTTCTGTAACATCGCATGCGCAACACTATATTCGTCAAATATGTACTTTCATTGCTGGTTGAGTTAATTCTCTTGGCTATTAATTTTTATTTTTCTCGGATCACTTTTTTGTAGCATCCTTGACGCCAGTTTTTCTTCCTCTTGTCAAAGCTTCCATATTCTTTTTATTTATGATTTTTGTCTAATTTGCAATTTCCAAAGTAATTTTCTCCATCGCTCAATAATCTTACAATATATTATTTCTCTTTTTTAGGTTATTTCTTTCTTACAATTGGTAATCTTTACACACACACACACACACACACACATATATATATATATATATATATATATATATATATATATATATATATATATGTGTGTGTGTGTGTGCGTGTGTGTATATATATATATATATATATGTGTGTGTGTGTGTGTGTGTGTGTGTGTGTTTAGGCAGCAAATACTCTTTTAGGCATGTGTGATTAAATAAATTACAAACATTATGTCTGCTTATTTTTAACATAATCCGTTCATATTCAAGGATATTTTTCCGTGTATTATAATCAAATAATGAAAGAAATGCACTGTAACAATAAAAATCACTTTTATTTCCAAAAAGAGATGGAAAGTACTTAGGTAATAAAAGTGATTTCTTGCATCTTTTGATTGTAATATACGGAAAAATATTTAATCAGACATACCTAATACGCACATATATAACCATCTACAGACAGAGTTTTTTGCTGTATCATAGCTCGTCAATGGGGCTAAACATCCGATTGCATCAGGTCAGGATCGAAACTCGACAGATTTGGTATCAGTCGGTGATTCTAAACCCTAGGTCATCGACGCCTGGCAGAAAGAAAGGCGAATTTTTGCATATTTATTTTTTCATAAACAGACCAGTCACTCAGAGAACTCAATCGCTAGGAGATTCTTGCATTATCATATATATATATATATATATATATATATATATATATATATATATATATATCGAAAACTTGCTTTCCCGTTAACCTTGATCTTCAAAAATTCAAATGTAAAGTCAATCGTTACTTTTGTTTATAAATACTTGTTATAAGATAAAATCCTTATATTTGCCTTGATTCATCAGCGGACAAAACGCGTTTTGCTTTTGTCTTCTGCCACAAGGTCCCCTACACAACCTTCCGCAAGCTTTGAATTCAGAGTTGTCCTTCTCCTAAACCAGATGCAATCCAAGGCTATAGAAACCAGTCTAACTTGCTAATTACCCATACCTGGAGGGAAATTTTCATATCTTTTACAAGGAAATTAGCACATAAGCGAATTTGACTGGAATTCGAACTAGGATCTCCGAGCTCTCAGTTCGAGCCGCTACCCACTACTACACTGCAATATATATATATATATATATATATATATATATATATATATATATATATATATATATATATATATATATATATATATATATATATATATATATATATATATATATATATATATATATATATATATATATATATATATATATATATATATATATATATATATATATATATATATATATATATATATATATATATATATATATATATATAAAATTCTAGTTTCTATCACTATCACTATTATCTGTATATAAACATATATATATAAAATATAATTATATATATCATATATAATATAATTATATATATAATAATTATATATTTAATATATATATATAATTCTAATATATATATATATATATATATATATATATATATATATAATTCTAGTTATCACTATCATATATATATATATATATATATATATATATATATATATATATATCCTGAATTTTTTTACCAATATCGGGTGCTTAATATCAATTTTATTATGAAAATATTACATTATAAAATATGTATCAAAAGAAAGATAGATTTCATATTATTAAGTTCCTTGAGTTCACATTTGTTCATTTCCCAAACCACCTGCATCAGCAGTGCCTTGGGAATGGTGTCAGCATCAGGACAGACCTTGTGCCATTGGTTGTTTATAAGGCACTTCTGGTAAAACGGATCTGCAGCCTGAACCTGGATTTCTTCACCAGTCGTCGCCAAACAATGAAAAAATTCTGCAACATTATCTACTCATTTTTTTGTGAAAATTGAAGGCAGCCGTAGAATCTCATCCCCGAATAAAAATCAAGTGTCCTCCATACAACAATTCAAAAACATCTGTCATAAATCGTCAAAAGGAAGCAAATGCCGAAGCCAAATATATCATTGACAGTTAGCAACATTCACACGTTTTTACATTTGCTTGTTTCTTTCAGAAAACATTTCTTTTATCATATAATTTTTGTTGTTAAAAAGTGGTTTAATCGTAAATTTGGTTCTCTCTGGTTTAACATACCTGCTTCCACTTTCATGTTCTAAATCTATCGCCTCGAAAAAAGAAACTTTTGTCCGTTTGGGGACAAGGGTCTGAAAAGATGCAGTATATATTACAGTCTCTTGCAACTTGATAATACCTAATGGTTAAGTCCTATTGCCATGATTTGGAACATATGCATCAAATGTTATAGAAATTTGGGCCAGCAGTGTGAAGTGAACGGGGACCAATCATGCTTCGGGATGATACTAAATATCACCTGAAAAATTAGGATGCACTTACGTGTAGCGATATCTTCATCGGCTTTTCCTTTCGGTTTTCAACTACACCAGCAATTTTCGGAGGAGAAAATTAGTCTTTCTATAACAATTCCTCTTTTTTATGTTATCTGTGATTAAATATGACCAACAGCAAGAATTAAGAATTAATGCTCTAGGTGTTTCCACGACTTTACGCAGTGAACAATCACATCTCTAATGGCAAAAAAAAAAAAAAATTGTTTTCTGGTAACTCTTGAACTTTTCAAACAAAATGTACTGCTTCCACGTGAAACATGCGTTTTGTGACATTTGTCAATCATCTTCCTCGCTTCTGCAACTGTCTTCTTACCCGACTTGAAAAGGAAACAACGTGCATTGCCGTACACCGATCATGTCTGTCGGCATTTTCCTCTTTCTTTTACTCAACACAGGACAAATGAACACAGAATGTTGGACACAATAAAACGGATTTTAAGTATGAATTGTTTATTTGTTCACTTCAGTGATTCTTCTTAAGGATTGTCTGAAGTGAATAAGAATAATTTGACAGTCTTTTTGTAGGCCAGTACGATTTCATAATCTCTATTTGTTGTCATTTTTTTCCCCAGAAGTGCATTGCCGTGGGACAAATACTATTTTCTTCGCCTATAACAAATGCAATGAATCCGATTCTCACTGAGTGCTTGTCCTCGTGCCAAACGAAAAAACAAAAAACAACAACAAAAATAACAAAAAAAAACGATTATTTTCAGATTGTGTCGTTAACTGTAAAGAGCAATAATAATCAATAAAATCCAAGGCACTTGATTAAAAACCTCTTAAAGCCAACAACGTGCAGGGAGAATGAAATATATTGGGCGTGGAGGAGAGAGTGAAAAGATGTCTGATAAATAAATAGACAACGAAGATTTATCGACACAATAAACATTCTTTATCTCCAGTTGGGAACCATATAAGTCTGTTGTATGTTTATCCAAAGAGAAGGTTTTTTTTTTTCAAATGTATTAAAGAAGGCGTGTTTTTATTTTATCTGTAATTATTTTTATTTTTATTTGATTTTGATTTTCTTTTAACCCGCTTCCTTCCCCCAACAAATTAAGCTCCGGTCAGGCCCAGGGACACCCAAATGATTTGATGAGATTCGGTCCGAATAGCTAGGCGCCAGAAATGGCCTGTGTTAAGAAAGGAAAAAAAAAACTGAAGGTAAATTTGATATGCTGTCTAGTCAAGATCGAGGGCAGAACATGACAAGTTAACTGGAACGAGAACCGTAAAAGGATGAAGTAGTAAATAATTGATGGATGAGATCCTCTTCCTCCTCCTCTACCGTCACGGACAACACCACTCCCATAAATAAATAAACAATATTTTATCGTTCTTTATTCGAATTTCGTAAATGCCGATATAATCATTTATAACTAATTTTCCTTTCAGTTTTTTTTCTTTTATTTTTTACAAAAAGCTAAACAAAATATTAAGAAACAGAAAAAAAAACAGTCTAGTGTAACCCGGATATAAGAGAATTGTCGGGACTGGAGACGAAGTCTCTTATATCCCGGGTTTATCTTATATCCGGGTTTGGTCTATTTTGTTTAGGTAAGTATGGCTCTAATTTGGGACCAGAGAAAATCTCTCTTATATCTGGATTTCTCTTATATCCGGGTCTCTTATATCCGGGTTACACTGTAAAAACAAAAATATTATATATATTTTAAACCCTAAAACTAAAACACTAAACATGGGCATATATTACGAAGCGCAAATTTTCCTATTTTGAATTACAACTTTTTCAGTACCTGATTTTCTTACCTAAATAACGTTTTTCAGTTCCTATTAATGTTAACTCAAAGTACAAAGTTTGAAGTGCCTGCATGTAAAATATTTCAAATAAAGATTTATATTTAATATTTTTTTTGATATTTTCAAAATCGGGTACGATATACCCATGGTTAGTAGTGGTGTAACTTTAATTGATAGTTAGTGTTCTAGAGTTAAGGTGACATATTACTAAATATACTGGTTCGATAAATTCATGGACGAAGTTTTCTATATCTCCAAGTTGTTTGATGCTGCTAACATGGCAAGCTGTGTTTCTTGGAGTATTTCGAGCGATAATCGGAATAGGACAGATCTGGAAAATACGCTTGAATACGCTAGTTTAAAGTGTCGTATTTATCCCATGAAAATGTTACTTGTGCTGCTATAACGAGGATGAATCCCCAAATCCTTAAACCTAGAACACTAACCATGTGTATATACAGTGTAAACCGGATATAAGAGAATTGTCGGGACCGGAGAATAAGTCTCTTATATCCGGGTTTATCTTATATCCGGGTTTGGTCTATTTTGTTTAGGTAAGTATGGCTCTAATTTGGGACTCGAGAAAATCTCTCTTACATCCGAGTTTCTCTTATATCCAGGTCTCTTATACCCGGGTTACAACGTATTACCCAGCGCAAACCTACTTAAAGAGCTTAGGAAAGTAGGCTCGGAAAATTTGACACTCACAATATATATCAAAGGCAAAAGAGGCAATAAGAAAGAGCGAATTTCTAATGAGTTTGGGTAAAAATAGATGAAACAACAGTGACTGGGAAGAATAGAAAGGAGATAAACATTAATAAAAAAAGGAAAGGAAGTTGTAGAGAGCCATGATTGCCTACGGCCTGAAAGGTTACGGTACATAAAAGAAGATTAGTAAGTTATTGTTCTATCTGATTTTTTTCTGGCGAATACAGTGTCAATATTATTAAAAAAAAATAACGTCTATTCCTTTTTTAATGCTCATCAGGACGTGAGTGATATTCTTTTTTTTTTCTGACGTCTTGGAAAAGATTATAAATTGATTCACTTTTATCTTCTCCACTGTTTAGAAGTCAGATTCCTTTCCTTCGAATGGATTGCCACCCTGGGATAGAGTATCCATTCTACCTTGTTATTTAAACCATGATTGGGGTATGGGAAAGAAGAGATGGATTCTTTGCCGTTTCTAAAGGCATTAGTGTGAAAGTGAATGCAATAAACTAAACCCTTATCCTATCCACCTACCCACTTCAACTTGCTGTAAATAAATGATATGGGGTGGACTAATCAAAGCAAATAAATGTATCTGCAGGTTGGCTTTAATGGCCTAATCGGTAAAGTGATGTCCCTGTAAGACGTTCATATTTGTTCTTTAGGATATATATTTTTAAGAAATTTTATTTGGATTTTACTTTAACTGTCGACACGTCCTTCTTTGAGCAACAAACGATAACAAAACTTTAAAATGAAACCAATTTTAACAGCGCTTAACTCAATTTTTCCATAAAGCAAAAATAAATAAATAATTTTCATCATTTTTTTTCCATTTCTTCATAATATGTATGTTTAAATATGACCAACGGAATTAAGAATTAAAGCTTGGTTGAGATTTGAGTAATCGACGGATTTTCACTCCTTTGATATTCACTACAGTAACTAGTGATGAACCAACTGTAAATTCTTTGTGAAAAGCAAACCTAAACATTTTTAAATTATCAAATAAAACAACTGAAACGGAAAAATATTAATATTCAATTTGTTAGCTATATGAATGTTTCAAATGGACGAACCGGGACAATTATTCTTTTTTAAAGAATAATCCATCCTGGGAATCTTAAATCCAACCAGTCTTTTTATTAGGTTGGTGCAAAAATAATGACGTAATAATGTCGTTTTTTGATGTATTTTTAACGTCGAAAAACGACATTATTACGTCATTATTTTTGCACCAACCTAATACTAAATCTTCAGGAAAATTTCTCTACCCTTAATTTAGGCATTCTACAACAAAGCTGCAGTATATTTGTATTAAATGAATGCTAGTTTTGATCTATAATATAATTTTGTAATGTTTTGTGAAAATTAGATATAGGACACAATCATGGCGTTCTATATTAGACGGCCAAGTCATAAGGTGGTAAAGTCACAGAACTGGAGGTCGGTTTTAAATTAGTGGGGCATTTTACTTTCCCTTCACTTTTCCAGTTTTATTTTTATAAAGTTTTTATTTAATCTAAAAACTAATTTTTGACACAAGAAGTTCGAGATTAAATTGCACTGTGGTGGTATTTGCCCCACCACAAGGCATTGTCTCAAAAATAACCATATCCCTGTCCACTCAGGCACTGGGCAAACCCCCAAGTACCCCCTTTAAATCGAGGGAGAGGTGTTGCCTGGAGGAGCAGCACACTGGGAGAGAGCCAACTGATCTTACGTTGACAAGTGCCAGAAATTTAGATACTTAATTAACTCAATAATTAATTTAAAGATTATGTAATATTTTTCGAACCTTTCTAACAATATACTCCCAAACCAATATACCAAAAAAGAAAAAAAAAACAATTTAAAAAGTGGATTCTCACGTTTAAAGCAGCCCTCTAAAATTTCTGTTTATTAGCATGGGGGGAGAGGTCAAAGTTAGGATTAATAGTATAATCTGGCTTGAAAAGTTACCCTTAAATTGAAGCAGTAAAGAAATAATTGTGCTTAAGAGGCTTTAATCATTTCTGATATTACCTAGTTTACAGCAATGCCCCGAAAATGTGTCATTGCTTGCAAAACAAATTACAGAAGCCAGCAAGACAAAACTGTGTCTGAGTTGAATAAAATATCAGTTTATCGTTTTCCAAAAGACAAAAATGAAAGGGGGCAATGGAGAAAATCAGTCCCAAATGACAATCTGAATGTTACAAACAATCCAGTTATTTGTCAACAGATTTTGGTCTTCAGATTTAGATACCACAGAAGTTCAAGGAAAAATATTCTCCAAAATCCACCATCTGTATGGCGAGGTGTGCCAAAGAGTCAATTACCAACACGCACTCTTTTCAAAGGGATATATAAAAAAAAAGCCTAGTACTGTTCGAAATCAAATTGATGAATTGAATGCGTTGTTAGAGTTAGATAATATTAATTATAAAGAAAGAAAGAAAAAGATTAATTATACAAATTTGAAAGAAAGTCTAATCAACAACAAAAAAGATTTTGTGTATCCATTTTGTGCTGAAAATATTTTAACTGTTCAGTAGTCAAAAATTATCCCTTTCTTGAGATAGAGAATTTATGAAAAATCGCGGTTTGAAATCATTTATTATGGAGGTAAGTTTTATTTTAGCAGCCCGACCAAAAACTGTATGAATACAGTTGATACTTGATCAATATTGGACGTAATTATCCGATATTTAAATTCTATGGCTTTTGATCACAAGAAGGATACTTTGAGTCAGTACTTTTCATCAATGGCCCCTAAAATGGTTGGAATGAATTTTTTTTTAACCTTTTCACCCCAAGCAAGGCGGGAAGCCACTGGGACGCAAGGGGTTACAAAAGATTTGGGGCAAGATCAGATAGGAGTGATAGAGAAAAGGATGAGGAGAAGGATAGTCGATAGATCAAGGCAACTGGAGATGTCGATTGACATTACATTTGAATAGTTGGAGATTATAGCTCTCAGGGAAACTGGAATAGGGAAGGGAGTTCCACAGGCGAGAGGTGCGAGACATGAAGCTATTGGAGTAGAAGAGACGGCTACATTTAGTAGTTTCGACAGTGAAATGGTGAGAGCGGGATGCCAGCCTCGTATATCTCATATATAGGAATAGGTGCTTTTGAGTACTATACAACATCTCAGTCATTGTATAATAGATTAAGATAGGATTTTCAATTGCCATCATTAGCAAAATTAAGAAGGATGACATCAAAAGTTTCAATACTTAATGAAAAATCTATTTTGCTATCTTTATTTAATACTCTTAATGCCAGTCAAAAAGGGAGCATAATTCTCCATGATGAAATATATATCAAGAAAATGATACTATATCATGGCAAACAACTATTTGGTAAGTCAGTTAACAATCCATCTCTACTTGCTCAAACAATAATATGTCTTAATGGGGTTCCAAAATTTCTTACAAGATTGATTCCAATTTCAAAATTAACATTAGCTTTTTAATTTGAACAAACTGAGTTAACAGTTCAGGCCATCACTTCTGTACCATCTGATGTAAAGTCCATTATATGTGACGGTAAACGAGGCCACAATCCTTGAAAAACCTTAGTTAACTGAACATAATAAATATTTGCTTTTTGCTTGTGTTCATCTGTTGAAAAATCTTTGCAATTTGTGACTCACAGAAAAGAGAGGAGAATTAATCTTTGATGATAATGGAGTAAAATGAGCAGCAAAATGAATACATCTTAAACATTTATATCATTTTGAATCTGAAATATTAGTTAAGCTTTCAGATTTAAATGAAATTTCCATTACTCCAAAGACAACAGTTTCTATTTCCTTCAGAGTGTTTCCAGAAAAAAAAATAATGTACTTCTCACTCAGTCTGGAATAAGTGCTGATAAGAATGATACTGCCATCTTCATAAACACGGACTTGATATGGTGGAAAATTTTAAATGTTAAGACCCTTCAAATTGACAAAATACACAATTACTCTCTATAAGCTGAAATCAGATCTCTGAATGACAGCTGACTTGATTTTATCATTGATTTGGTCAAATGGCCCTTAATATGGCTGGGAGTCTAGGTAATCATATAAAACAATTATCCAAACAAATTGCTATGACCATATACCACACTTGCAAAGCAATTGTTAGTTTATGCCGACACCTTTTTAGCTCCAAGCCATAAATATGTGCTACTTGGGCAATTTACAACTGACCCATTAGAAAAAGAATTTTGTAAACTTTGTCAAGGATCAAGTGGCAACCTATTTTATAAATGTCCAGCAGTGTATTGAAAAGCTGCATATTAAGCAGACATTTTTACTTTTAAATCAAAATATAAATATTGATGCTTTTGATGTTAATCCAGGTCATCAATGTACATCTTGTGATTATGAACTTTGTGAATAAGGTTCAGAAATATATGATAATCTGGAAAATATAAAACCATCTCTTTCTGATAAAATAAAAATTGCTCTCATGTACATAGCTGGATATATTACAAGAAATGATAATCAACCAGTAAATATGAAACTCATTTTTATTATAAAAAGTATGGAAAATCTAGCAATTCAATTGACCGTAGAAAACTAAATGTTCCTTCTGACCACATTTACCTATGGTTATTTGTTTTGTTTCATCCTTTTCCATACATCTAGCTCTTTGTTTTATTTGATATTTCTCAGTGTCCACAAGAAAAAAATATATTTTAATTTATTTAACTTTCAAAATATTCTACTATACTCAGTTATGTGTCAAAATGTTATTCTAAGTACTTTCATAAATAGCTAACTTAATTTTCTTCCAAAATTTCTGAAAATCAAACATTTTTCAAAAGACCCCGAGTCCTGGCTCTCAGTTGCATCATTATCAGGCCTGAAGTATAGTACGGCATGGATACAACGTTATTCTGAATGCATTGTAAGCGAAATGGTTATATCACTTAGTCCTTTTCTCGCCAATTGTTACACAACGTATTAAATGTTGCACTGAAATGTTCTCGGTGTAGACGAGGCACAAATTGTTTTCTATGGACGTATTCGTATCCAATTGGACTGTAACGAAGAATTTTCAGTTACTTGAACCGTATCGTCTGTCTTTCAGCATGAGGCAAATCTACTGCGTTTCTGCCTTATTGTTAACAGGATGGAATATTTTTATCGATTTCTGTAAACAGTGTCGAGTCTTGAGCAGATAACTTATAGCGATAAATCTACTGCCAAAAAAAAAAAAAAAAAAAGGGCCGAATCGAATACATATGACGTATATCACCATCTTGCTCCTTTCTCCTTAACAGCAAGGCAAACACTATGTATAGAAAAACAATTTTACGTTTATTTTATGTCGACCAATAAGGAAACCTTATTTTTAAAACGCGAAATGATATTGAGACGAAGAGTAAGGCGCGTGAAATTACAAGCTTAGCCCCCGTTTGATCTTTCTGAATAGGTCTACCGAAATAATTTGTGATCGCTTTTCTTTTTCCTGCCAATTTTTACTTGACCTTGGATTGCTATGGATAAAAACACGATCTGAAAATCGCTTTAGTTTGGTTACGAATTGATTATAATTCACAACGCAAAGACATGATCTTGACTTTAATCGCCAAACACGACACTGAAGTCGTCAGTCACCTGCTGACCGTTCATACATCCGAGTCAAACAGATATGACATGAAGAGGTGTTGCGTTTCGTGTCGTTGCTGGCTTCAGCCGCTCGGAACCCAATGCCACTTCATAGAGTATATCAACAAAAGACGGTTACTTTTTCTTATTTGCTTCATTATACGAGAGGGTCAGATATAGTAGCATTGATTCTAGGAAGCAACAGGAGGAAGAATTCAGGGTCGCATGTCCACTCACAGACTTAGCATCCCGCCACGTGCGGTCATAACCTGTCTATGGAATCTTCGCGTGTAAAGTGTAAGGACGCTTCAAAATTCCTGCAGCCCTCTGCTGACTTCACACCATTTTCGTCTTATATCCCAAACTTAGACAAAGGCCATTCACCACTGTTAGAATACCATGCACGCGAGGAATTCTGCTCAATCCTTTACCATCCCAACCCCCCACCCCATTCTATCACAGGTAGCCTTAAGCTAGTTAAAAAAAATATCCGCTCTTCCATGGGACATTTATTGATCATAATTATTATTAATAATTCTTGATTAGGTTTTACTTTCGTCCTAATATTTTTTTATGAGGCACTATCAATCAGTATTATTCATTTTTCACTAATATTTGCTTTCATCTTCATTCTTATTAGATGAAACATTGTCAACCATTATAAATTACTGAATCGTATTTCCTTTCTTCATTTTAAATTAAATGAAGCAATTGTCAATGATGCCCATGAATTGTGACAAGCAATTTACTTTCGTCTTAATTTTTAATTTCTTTTTAGCGTAACTTTACTCGGGCTGTCAATCTGCAGAAGTAAGTTAAGAGAACGGATCCGAAAAATCAGAATTTTTATTGTGACAGTTCTCAATTTCCCGCCTATTCTTTAAATGCTGTCCGCGATTTAACCTTTTTTCCCTTGACGGCATTCTTTGGTTGCCCCTCCACCGTAAAAACGCAGGGGTTCTTTGAAGATCTCAATGTCTTTAATTTTGGCCTTTTCAAACAGATAGAATTTTAAACAAACAACTTCCATATCCGACTATTTACTTCTTTCTTTCTTCATTCACTCGTATTTTCCGTTTCTTTTCCTATCAACTCTTCCTTTTTTACAGTCCTAATTTACTGACACAATTTTCTATAGAATCTTTTTTTGCTACCCGATTCCTACCGCCCAAAACAGGAGGCGATTTAGTTTTACATTACAAATTGATACAATATACGCCAACTTAAATCCATCATGATAGAAGCAGATCATGAATCACCTTCAGCTCAACAACTTCTTACAATAACCTGTACTAAAACTCCTTTCTGGAGACAATACTTAATCTCAAGATAGTGGCAAGTTCCTCTACTAATTTGTAATATCCTTTTCAATAAATCTCACTATTGCTTTTCTGTCCTAATTTACGACTCCTGCGCAGCGTCTGATAGTCTTGACTCTTGATATTTTATTTTCGTAAATATTTGAATCCGTGTTTGAAAGTTAAAGGAAAATCTGAAGATGGATGAACATCAGTAGCTTGTTAAAAAGATAAGAATATGGAGCAGTTTGAAGATGACGACGGTATCATAATCACAAGAGTGCTTAGATCAATCCCTAAGATTATTGCAAAAAGACCGGAAGGAATAGAAATTCGAGAAGAAAAAAATGAGAACTGGTTGGTGAAATCCAAATTAGTAATGTTAGTAAATTGGAGATGAAGAAATTTCCTATCCCTTGATCTCCAAAATACCAGTATGAAAATAAGGGAAGAATAATGATAGATGACCGAATGAAACTGAAAATGACTGAAAATGCTTGTTAAGATCTTGCTAGAGAGCCAAGAACATTGTAGAATTTGGAGATGACGGTCGTTTCAGTAATCACGGAATCACTTGAAATGAAGATAGTTGTAAAAGAAACTGTAAGGGACAGAAGTGAAAGGCATAATTAAGAGATTATTGGATCCTAATCATAACAAGATCGTCATTCTAAACAAAGAAACAAAGACCTTTGGCGACTGAATGCAGTCGCTTCAGCAGACTCTACAAATTGAAACTGAAGAGATTAAAAAGTTGGTACATTATTACGAAATAGGCCGAAACAGCATGGGAAATATGAAAGTAATAGTTGTGCTTACCATTCTTGAAGATATTGCAACGATCCTTAAAAAAACTCACAAAAGAGTTGGAAAGAGGGGAAAACTGAAAGTAGAAGGAAAGATGGCATTATTAAAATCAGAATGAATTCTAAGAAGAGAAGAAAATTTAAAGGCTTACGTTTACTTAACTTCCAACGGGACATATCAATTACATTTCATATATTATATATATGAAATCACAAAGAGTAAATAACAACAACAACAACAACAATAATAATAATAATAATAATAATAATAATAATAATAATAATAATAATAATAATAATAGATGCTGTAAAGCTAAAATCAGTCATGGCTCTCATGACTTTTTATATTAATTGGTTTGATATGTTCACAGGTACACATTTTGTCTTGATGGATTAAATTAAAGTAAATATTTTGTCTTGATAGGTTAAAGTAAATATCCCGTTCAATACTATATATATATATATATATATATATATATGTGTGTGTGTGTGTGTGTGTGTGTGCGTGTGTGTGTGTGTAAGCAAATATATGGATATAGATCCGACAGTATGAAGAAAAATATACGGAAAAAACAAGCAAAAATCCTTATATGCAATTATGCTGTTTTAATGTTAATATAATGTCAACGTCGGGCGTTTCGGTCTAATAAAGAAAGATGGTTTATTAGACCGAAACGTCCGACGTTGACATATTAACATTAAAACAGCATAATTGAATATAAGGATTTTTTTTTTCCGTATATTTTTCTTCATATATATATATATATATATATATATATATATATATATATATATATATATATATATATACATCAATTTTCTCACCATAACCAGTTGGGCATGATTTCTATGGATTGACAGTAATTCTAAAGCTAATTTCAAGTGGATGAAGAAGACCAATTGAGCCAAAATACACCTACTGCAGTGGCAAAAGCACCTAAAAAAGAAGGCAAAAGCAAATGCAACTGACCAAATGCAGAAACGATGGCAAGATATATCTCTTCAGGGTCAATACTCTGCCAGTGCAAAACAATCTGATGTAGACAAAACCCATAGCCATCAGTGCTTAGATAGTGCAGGATTAAACGCTGAATCTGAAGTTTTCATTCTTGTTGCACTAGACTAAAGCTTGCTAACTAGAAATTACCAAGCCCACATACTGAAAAATTGTGTTAACTCGAAAGATTCTGTGGAAAGTATCCAAAAACAATTGACCATCTTGTGTCAGGTTTCACGGTGTTAGCACCAACCGAATATAAAATTCGGAATGGTAGAATGGGCCAATATATGAACTGGAAAACATGCAATTTTTACCAGAAAGAAAACTGCAAGAAACTGGTATAAATATCAAGCAGACCAAGTTAGAGAGATAGGAACTGTAATAATTTTATGGGACTTTACAATAAACACAGAGAGAATAATCAAAGCTAATAGGCCAGACATTGTGACCAAAGACAACTAGGACAGAATGTGCTTTCTTGTTGACAGTTCTTGCCGATACATCTTTCAAAATCTTTCAAAAACTATAAAATACATGAATTTTGAAGTAAAAGTCTAAAAAAAGTGACACATGAAGACATCATTGATTCCACTTGTGGTTGGAACCCCTTGGTTTGATTGGGAAAATATTCTGATAGACTCATTGAAGGGGTCCCTGGTAGGCATTCTTTAAAGAAATGCAAAAAAATTGACTCACTAGCACAGCTCACACATTATGAAGGGCATTATCTGTGTAAAATGTGTGTGTTAGGTTGTGTTTTTTTAATTTTTTTTTTTTACAAACGTCTTAAATGAAAATGTCATGATGCCATTTCTGACCTTAGGTCTCTGGTTGGGACCCGGAAGGAAATGAGTATCAAATAGAAATGAAAGAAAACAACAATAATTACAACGACAACTGCAGCAACACAGCTACTACTACTGCTGTTGCTGCTGCTGCTACTACTACTACTACTACTACTACTACTAATAATAATAATAATAGTAACAGCGTGATTTTGAAAAATACGGAAAATGTAGTCAGACTGTTGTTTTACTGCTTATCAACCCTTTTGAGGGTTAATTAAAACCGAAACAGATCTCAGATTGTATGTGGGTCCTTACCATACCCGGTGTTCCCAAACAGTCCCCACCCAAGTACTAACTGGGTTCGACATTTGCTTTGCTTCAGTTCACTTTGATTTGACCGTAAGTGGGCTTGTCACAGAGCGTAAAGGTCATAGAATTGGAATACGACTGTCATACTATCAATCTCTGGAACACTTGAAATGGCTATGAAGATCATTACAAATATAGGAGATAAAATGAAAATTCAAGAAACAAAAAGAAAGAAGCAGTTGGAATAGCAAGAAGATTTCTTGAACCACTGAGGACACTTGCATGCACTTGATCTCCAAGTGAAAGTTACTTGTGTACAAAATTTACATAATAAAAATAATGACGTGAAAAAAACAAAAAAACAAAGATAATTCATATTTTAAAAGAAAAACAAACGAATAAATAAAATAATTTCACTTTTTGTTGTTGTCTGATGTTTCCCTCAGCAGGTATCAGGAGCCAGTTCTAGTTTTTGAAGCTACCCGACTCTGGCGTGATTGAGCTGAGTCAGAGGACAAGCCTATATTGCCGCCCCATCCCACTGAGTGTCGACAAACTCCCGCCTGACGACCTCTTGCCGGTTGTGAGGCGTCAGAGGGGTTATTCGGTCGGAGGGAGAATTCTACGCTCGGTTAGAACTTCAGACGTTAAAGAAACAACGTTCACAGTTGGCTGGTCTGTATTTCGTCTCCTCTATCTCCCTCTCGCATTCATGTGTCGAATGATAAATAAAGGTTCAAGTCTCCATGTCTCCTTGATTTTCGAGCCGGGGTCGGATGAGCGATTTAGTCGGTTTATCAGATATCACAGGTCACGGGGATGGGGACGGGGGTCAGATTTTTGCTGTAATTCCAGAATGTTTTACTGATACACAGATTATATGATTTTCTTTCTTTTTTTTTTTAATACTCTTCTTGTATATATATATCTAAAAAATCTGCTAAAAAGTGGATAAATGAATAAAAAAAATACTCAAAACATTATAAAAACAAAATTTTACCGTCGAAATCTTTGCGTTTAAGAGTATTATGATTTCAAAGTATTTTTTTAATGTAAAAAGTATTTATTAAATCCTTTTTAGAACCTTGTAAATTTTGGTTAAAATCTTATTTTTCTCGTCTTAACGCGGGACCATAAATTTATAAGTAGGATTAGAGCTCTTATTTTGTTTAAATTACGTGTAAAATATACAGTTTTTAAATGTAATTATTTACCTGCTGCACCTCCCCAACCCTCAATGATCAGAGATTGGTAACTGATCTCTCCTCTGTCCTTCCTCTAACAGTTCGGGAGGGAAAAATTGGCTAGTCACATTCAATGCCTTAAAAACCAAACTAGTGACTTCCCACCACTGCTGATCGGACTTAGAACTTTCACAAATCGAGATGAACCCTCAAGGGTGCTAGTGTCTTGAGCGACTTAAATTCAATCCAGACCTCAAGGGCACGGTGGAGTAATGGATAGCGGCTCGAATCCATTACATTCCCTTATGTGCTAATACCCTTGGGAAAGGTATGAATCCTCTTCTTGTCTCACCAGACATGGGTAAGTAACAAGACAGACCGGGTTCTATAGCCCTGCATGGCAACTGGTTTACCGCAGAAAGAAATGGCAATCTACCGCGGGAAAAATCTGCCTCGTCAGTCATGTATCGAAAGATACATGATCGTCTAAGCGTGTATCTGACTGACTAAAGATGCAGGAAAGATGAACGGTTCCCTGTACGGCTCCAGGGTGTATCTCACTCCTCCTGCTATACTCTACCTTTACAGGAACCAGATTAGGCCGAAAATAGAGTAACGGTGCCATATATGAGCGGGAGCTGCCAAATGTTTACTTTCCACACTCGATAATGTCCAAAATCGCCGCTGCGTCCTCGGAGGTGACGAATCATTTCCACTCAGCAACTCCTTTCTCACAGACGAGATTTCGCAAGCCGCTCACTACCCTATCGGTATTTCCATGGGAAGTTTTCAGACCAATTACTTAGTGCCACTAGTACTAGCATTCAAGGCTAAGACCCGCCATGCTACGTGCATTTTAGCGAACCACCCTCTTTCCCATCGTGTTCCGCTGATGAGATGTAAGTTCCACTCAAACAGCTTCTTCCCCATTCATGTGGAATCAACACTTAAGAGATTGCTCCCCCGATCACTATAATTTTAACCTGTTCAAGTCTAGGGTTAACCGTTATCTTCCACACATATCCGCATAAGGTGTACCTCTTACTCTGTAACACTCTACCTCGAGTGGTCCTTGAATAGGATGAACACTCTTGTAAAATAAGACAACATTGAAACTCCGACAATCCACTAAGTGATGGGATAATATGAATTTTTTATTCATACGATTGGACCCTTGTCGGCGCTAAATGAATCAATTGTCAAGCTGCTCAACCAAGAAAGTCTTCCAACAAATAATGATTTTTGGTCATTTTGGTCAGATTTTTGGAAATGTGTTGAACCGAGACTTTTGTTCGCTTCGTATATTGATTAAAGATATTTGTTTAGGTCATTAGAAAAAATATTTTTTCACGACATTTGTTCTCATTCTTTTAAATTTTAATTAGAATAATTTATAAAGTTTTTAAATATTTTAAAATTTAGTTTCAATGATGTAACGGTTAGGGAATATTGTTATAATTAAAACTATGTTTACTAATCATATATCATAAAACTTATTACAATCTGATAAACCTGGTTATTTAAAAATATAATTTTGAATTATTTTTGTATGTGTAAACGTCCCCGTTTTTGTAGATACGGTCGCCATTATCAGAAAATAAGGGCGGTAACTATAGAAAATTTAAAAAGACAAAATACTCTAAAATTCGATAAAATATTAGATTCCTGAGAATATTTTCTTAAATTTTTAAGATTACTGAGTACTTAAAAGGCGCACGAGTTCGATTCTTCAATTAATTTTAACGTTTAACTACCCACCCACCGTAGAACAATATTAGATAAAAACAACCTCTTAACAGAAATAAAAAACTACCAATGTGTTAGCAAAATGCATTTCTGCAATATTTTATACTTAAAGTAAATAATATTTGTTTCAAATGAGATAAATTATAATTTAAATCAATTAAAGTTTCAGAAAAGTATATTTTACTTCTTTGCTAAAAATGGTGCTAAATTGAAAAATTTTAGAAATTTCAAAACGAAAACTCCTTGCATCAACTTGAATTACATTCCAAATACCATAATGTATTTTGCTTATTGCAAATATTAAATTAAATTAAATTAAATCTATCAGCTTCAAATTAAGACTAAAATAAAAGGCTGAAGAAATATTTTTCATTTCTAAACATTTATTTTAAATCATAGTTATAGCGAATCAGTGGAGATATCTAGATTATAGATATTTACCAACTTTGTTTAGGTCACCCATGGGTCCTTTGCAATATTTATACATTACCTATGCTGTAAACTCTATCTATAGAAGGCAGGATGTGTGTGTGTGTGTGTGTGTGTGTAACGAATGCACGGCCGCAAATTTCGACGGATTTGCACCAAAATTTATATGCACATGCTCCAAGTTAGTAAGAAGGGCAAGACCGGCATTGCATTTCCCAACTCCCATCGATAGTGGAAATAATTGATTTTTTCCTGCTTCTACGGCAGTTTTCATGTAGTTTGCGGCCATTTTGTACTGGCCAGAGTGAGAGCCTATAGCTGGCTGCCACGAATAGGCAGGGAGATTCTATTGGCCAGCGTGAGAGCCAACAGCTGACTGACACGAATATTAACTAGCATGCTAGCTTGCAAAAAAAATCGATAGCTGCACAATTGGGAAAAATTTAAATCTGCATGGTACTTTACTCCAATTAACTCACTCGCTTGCTTAAATTCAACGTTGATTCTGATTCCGATGAACTGGGTTGTGTGTGAAAAAGTATTTGTTGTTAACATTCTTTTTTCATTCAGTTTTTCCAGTTACGAGTCCTTTTTTAAATCTGATCGTTTTGTGTTCATTTTGTTTAGTTCATTTTTCGTAACAGATTTAATGTTTAGTATAGAACTTAGAAAAAATTCGCACTGTGAGATAGGCAAGAAGTAAGGCATGTAGCAACATCAGAAGGGCAAGAATATTTTAAATCAAGTGATAGCGATTGCTGTATGAGTCGTACGATTTTTTAATCAAGCACGGGCAACGCCGGGCCATGCTGCTAGTATAGTTATATAGGTACATATCTGAATTAGTTTTGACATACCGGCTGAACAGAAAAGAGCATCCGTAGAGAATAGGACTCTTTTCGTAGGAATGATCCGTAACATTTTTCTTGATATATGGAAGGTGCGAAGTAGATGCTTACAATTTTGTCTAAAAATATTCGTTACAATGTACCTTCGATATTTCTAGATTAATTCGCATCATCTTCATGGATTTAATGTATCTCTTGATTAGTCCATTAATGAATTTATCTCTATTCAAATATAGGTGAAATAGTTGGGTAAACTGGGCTCTTTAGGCTTGGTAGAGAAACTAGTCTAGGAGACAGACAACTATGAATTCAAAACTAGTCAAAATACAGATAAGCGCTGTCAGGCCATCTTGCCCTAGATATCGGTACTTCTGCTTTGACATGGTACTGCAAAGACACTATTGGTTATGGATGTATTCTCCAACACTATGGTAGGTTTAGAATACGTATGAGTTGGTGTTAGTTGATTGTAATTACTTCAAAATTCCAGTATTTTTCCGAACTGTAATTTCTTTTTCAATCCTCTAGAGGTAGGCGTACCCTTGTTTAAGAACTACAGTTGTCTGGGTGAGATATTCCTTTTGTTGTTTACTGCTTCTTTGAAGTTTGATACTTTTGCTTCTGTTGTTCAGAGGCAAAGTGCATCGCCATAAGATTCATCGCATCATCGTGATCTGATCTTAGTGGTGAGAAGCAACAGAAAATTCGAACTTCTATCATTATGGCTGAAAGTTCTTGTTTTATCTGAAATCCTTAATTGAAAGAGATTAACGAGTCGGACAAAAGATGAAGTTTCGACTGAACATCTTCGATTGCACAGAAGAACGTGAATTTCTCAAAGCCTATGGGAATTATTTTCCATAATGAAAAAAAAAAAGAGAAAATAATTAGTGAGAGTTATTAAGCGCCGAAGACAAATACCATGACTTAGTGTGAAATTGAACAGAAAAAATTTGTTTATTTATAATTAAATTTAAATTGGAAATGAAAGAATGGTATATAATTGCTTGCTCAAAATATTCCTTTAAGTGCCTAATAAAAATTAAAATTAAAATGTTCGTTTAAAAATTGGATAAGAATAAAAATATCTTTGTTAAAAGGGATACAGCAAACGTTCTCTTGTAGTGAAAGTTTAGACCTATCGTCAGTCAAGGTAAACATGATAGTCGCGAAGAATATTGATGGTGAGTAAGACAAAATGAGGAATTTTGGCAGTTAGTTTGAGTAATAATTATTAGTTTTTGGTTCCAGTCATGTCCTCCGATGTTTTTAGTTTGCCAATTGGCATTTTCGAATCTTCTTCTTGTACTCAGTTGCAAATGTTAATTGTTAATTGTCTACTTGACTATCCATTCTGACGACGAGTGAATCAATAGCGACTTTGAACGGTCAGCGACCCTGGGTCGTCAAGATCGCTCTGTTAAGATTAAAATTATCGAGGGCTTCAAATACAGTTTCTCTGATTCGTGGAAAATTATCCAAAGGAAGATTTTTCTTTCCTAATCTTTTTTGTTATTTCCAAGACATTCGAATCTTATTTTGCCCCGAGTCAAGCAAAGCATCGCCAAAAATAGGCTCAAATCAAGGCATGTCTAGTAGAGACCGTCCGAAAATCTTCGCTCTTGGGTAGTGGTAAGGAGTAATAGGTTTTCACTATTCTCTTAATTTTTATAAACGATTTCTTTTAAAATCATAGAGAAGGGTGTTTTCCATTATTGTTGCTCTTCCGACTTCGTAAGGTAGTTTAAACTAAACTTACAGCGTTGTCAGTGGAAAAAAAACGTCCATTTCACTCTCCATTTTTCTGCGTGCACCAAGGTCCAAGTTTGCACTCTTTTCATTGTCAAAATCACGCAATCATACCTGTATCAGTAAAGTACACGGTCAGAATCGCTAGAGCTGAATAGGCTGAGATAGATAGATAGATAGATAGATAGATAGATAGATAGATAGATAGATAGATAGATTTTCTTAGAGAGAGATGATCAGACTGGAACAGATAGATATGAACAGAATGATATATATATATATATATATATATATATATATATATATAATTTCGCCTCCAAGCAAGCCAGTAAGACGGAAGGGGTTACTAAGAGTGAAAGTGAATGACAAGACTTTAGTGAGGAGAAATGGTGGCATTAGATGGCGATTGGCGTTGCATCACATTTAAAATTTTTAAAGATAGTGAGTTCCAGAGAAACTAAAACAGTATTCCACAGTGGAGAAAATAAACTTTTAGAATAGAATATACGCTTGCAACTATCTAGTTCAATAGTAAAACGATGAGACCTAATTACCAATCTAGTAGTATGTATTCAAGGCTATCAAGGAGGAAAGCTTATCAGAACAGTTGCAATAAAAATATTTAAAAAACAAAACAAAAAGGGAAGCCATGTGATGGTGTTGGGTAAATGATTGAAGTCGAGATGTCAGGTCAGGGACAATTACAAACCCTTCTTTGGAGCCTCGAGATATATATCTTCGGATCACCAGGCCAGATATGACAACAGTATTTAATGTATACATGAATAGTAGATTTATAAATGAAAAAGATGGATTCTGACTCGAAAAATTGTCTAGCACGGAAGAGTGAACCAACTTTCCTAGTAATAGACGTGACAACTCGTTCAATATGATCACTCCACCACATGTGAGTGGAAAACGGGAGACAACGAAGGTGCAAAGATTTGCTTTCTTGAACGCTAGCATCAGCCATGCTAATGGAAGGAGGGAAAGGTTCTCTATTGGTGATAGTTTTGTTTTGGAGACGTTAGAATTTACCAGCCATTGTTTTCCCAAGTTAATCACAGGTTGGGGATCATATGGGTGGCGGCAGCTGCCAGTTTTACCTTGTCGGACCTGTCAGACTTGCTACTAAGACAGAAATCATCAATGCAAATACCTATAAGTGGAATCTGATAATATCATTGATGAAGATAAGAAACAACATAGATTCAATGATATCGCCCTAGGGTCTCCCGCATTAATGTGAAATGATCTAGAAACGCGTCTAATTAACACGACCTTCATTACACAATTTGTTAAGAACGATTTGATTAATCCAAATATTCGCCCAGAGATAACATAGTCTGGCGAAGTTCAATATGCCAAACCCTGTCGAATGCATTAGAAATATCTAAAGCGACAGTTCTTATCTAAAGACTTATAAAAAATTTCACTAATAACCGTCATCACAAACAACAATACTATTTATCCGCAAAAAAGGCCGTTTGTACTGAGACGCTTAACCAATTCAGTGTTGATTAGAGATTCTAGTACATTGCTAAAGTTGTAAAAGTCAAATAGCGGGGATAATTCGAGGGTTGTGAAGGTTCACCAGAGTTCTTAATGACCGGAACTATAGAGAAGGATTTCCAACAATCTGGGAAGCAAGAAACAGCGAAACATTTATTGTAGAGTTTCGAGAGAACAGGAGCCAGTTCAAGAACATAATTTCTTAGGACAATTGCAGGGATATCATCAAATTCGCAAGCCTTGTGGAGATGTAGTTTAGAGATGATAGCAGAAACCATGGATGTGCATATCAACCAGCAGAGATTCCATTCTAGGTTGGGGAATCAGGCAAGGACACTCCTGATGAGTTGAGAATGAATTTGGAAGAGAATTTACGAGCAAAACATTTTGCATTATCTGCAGTATGTGAGGCACAATTCTTAAAGGAAAAAAAATAAAAATAATCAAAGAGGCGTCGCTAAGAAAATCACTAAATGCGTTCCAATCAGTCAGTTGATAGCAAAACGAGGTCCTGTTAATCGGGAGCCTTTGCCCAATAGAAAGCAAAAAGAAATATTTGCAGACACTACCGCGTGGTTGGAGTTGCCAAGAGCACAGAGCTGCGGAGCACGACATGAGTCTGAGGAAGAGGTAAGGAATAGATCAAGTAGAGATGCGTGCCAGTCAGAATTACTAGATCGATAGATAGGTAGATATTCTGAGATAAATAAATAGGTAGATAGGAAGAGACTGAGATAGGCAGATAGAAGGAATGAGAGAGGGGAGAGAGAGAGTCACTGAATTATATATACAGTGACATCGTTTCAAAGGACAGATATCAACAAACTCAAACCTGAATTGACTGATAAAGAGATAGAGATGGAGAGAAAGGATTTGAGATAAACAAAACTCCAGAGAGAGAAAGAGAGAGAGAGAGAGAGAGAGAAGGAAAGAGAGAAGGAGAGAGAGGGAGAGAGAGAGAGGGGCGACTTTATGTGTGTCTATCTTCAGCTATTAGGAGTGAGCTGCAGCCAGTGTCATCGCATAAACAACAACAACAACAACAAAACACGCTGATCTTTTAAGCTTCGTTGACTGACGATGCAAATGACAAATGGACTACGACAAGCGACCCAGCAACATGTTTTAACGCTCAAGTGAACCGCGTGATAGACAGAAGGAAAAAGAAAGTTCAGACAAATTTAGCAGGAGGAAATGAAGAGGAAAAATGTCAAGAAAAATAATAGAAAAAAAAAGAAAGACTTTGAGGGAAAGAAAGAAAAAAGAGGTCAGCGAGAGTGAAGAGAAGAAAGAAAGAAAGAAAGAAAGAAAGAAAGAAAGAAAGAAAGAAAGAAAAAGAGGCATATTTTGAGAGAAAATTAATTAAGTAATGAAGTAACAAAGAGAAACTGGAAAAAGAAAGAAAGAAAGAAAGAGTGGCACAAAAGAAAAGAAACAAAAGAGACATTGACAAAAGAAAGAAAGAAAGAAAGAAAGAAAGAAAGAAAGAAAGAAAAGAGAATTCCAGGAAACGATAAAATATGTAAAACAATGAATGGAAAAAAAGTATGATTAAAAGAAAAGTTGAATCAAAGAAAGAGAAAACAAAGAAAAAAAAATGAAAAAAAGAATTTAATAAATAATGAGGCGAAAAACGAAAAAGAAAGAAAGAGGCACATTTTCAGAGAAGAAAAGAAAGAAAAAACACAATCGAAACGCTAAAAGAAAGAAAGAAAGAAAGAAAGAAAGAAAGAAAAGATACCACGGAAATTTTAAAAGAAAGAAAGAAAGAAAGAAAGAAAGAAAGATTCAGCAAAAACAAAAAGAAAATAAATTTTCAAGTATGAAAAAAGTGAAATGAAAAGTGAGAAAAGAAAATTGAAATTAAAAAGAAAGAGAAAAACGAACAGAACAGACAAGAGGAGATGGAAAGCGAGGAAAATAAGCGACGCGTAGAAATACTGAGGTGCTTTTAAGAGTAAAGTTGGGTTAGCTTTTTCTCCATTAGAGCACGTACACAAATTGAAAGAATACATGAGGACACTTCTTCGGTGTGAGAAAGAAACTCCTTAAATAAGCCGGCCCACTTTAAAAGAAAGGCAAAAATGGAAAAAGAAGAAACGTGTTCTTTTCCGTTATTATACAATGTTTGAAAGCATTAGAAATTTCTGGTGGTTTAAGGTGAGGCATGGGGTTAGAAAAAAGAACGAATCAGCCTTGGGCTTTTGTTGTGCTCGGTACGGTAATGGTCGGATTCTTTCAAAAATTGGGGAAGATGTTTGTCGAAAATGGCATTTTGAATAGGCTTCCGAATAATAAAAGCCTGGGCTATTGGTTCTTGCTATTTTGCGGTGAGTCAATGAAGAGAAAAGAGTTTTAATTAGACGTTAGGTTGGAGAGAAAAAAATAAAGAACGGAAAAGGTAAGTAGGTTAAAAAAAAGGAAGACTAAAGAAAGTGAGTATTGAGAGAAGTGGAAAGAAAGAAAGGTAAAAAGATGAAAGAAAGAGAAAAGAAAAATACGCAGGTAAGTTAGAAAAATACCTATAAAGGGAAGATAGAGCAAGTTGGGTTAGGAGAAAGAAAGAAAGTCATAGTAAAAGAAAGAATAGAAAAAAGAAAGAAAAAAAAAGGAAGAAATTAAGGAAAATGGTTTGAAAGGGAAATAAAAAAAGATGGTAGGAGAGAAAAATATGTTAAAAGGTTAGTTATACTGATAGAGTAAAAAAAAAAAAAGAAAGACTTTAAGTGAGTGAGAGAGAGAAGGAAAGAAAATGGAGAGAAACAAAATATAAAAAAAGTGACAATGCTAAGCGTACCGCCCCACAAATAAGGAATAATGCCATTTTCTTAGGTTTCATCATCTCCAAGCGTTGACATTCATAGCTCAGTCAGTATAACAAAAGACTTATTCTTTACTTTTCGCTCGATACGGTCGTAGAATAACGATCTGTGTAGTTGCTATAATAAGTGACAGAAATTAAGATGAAAAAACACTAGTAAAAAAATTAATGATCACTGACAATGCTTCATGAAAGTATTTCAGAAAACTTAAGATTATTAATAATTGGTATAAAAGTAAAAAAAGAAATGGTATCAAATAAATATTAGTCAACGATTAATAATAACTGAAAATGCCTCATGAAAAAAGTTAGAAATTAAAAAATATTTTCTTTTATAAAGCTGATGAATGATAGCAATCCTTCTGACCTTAAAAGAACGCAGAAGAAACAATTTTAAGAAAACTGGAACAAGAAATAAATGGTTGCTAACAATCAGAAAGAGACAGTTGATTTTTGGCGTTTCCAGGTCCCCCTGATCCGGGGTGGTATCATCTGATAGGATCCCAACAATAGGCAAATAATTAACCCCCTAAAAGTGTTAGCTGTATTAACGAGGACAATGTTTTGTATTAGGTTGGTGCAAAAATAATGTCGTTTTCTCACATATTAACATGTGTGAGAAAACAACATTATTTTAGCACCAACCTAATATTTCTTTTCTCCTAAAGTGTTTAAGGTAGCAGGACGCAAAAGTGTCAAAATTTTGGTTGCTGAAAATTCGTCCCAACCTATCACCATTCGTCTACATTGGCGGGGGGGGGGGATTTATATACTGGCTACAACTAGGCAGCCTTTTAAAACATGAAACTAAATGTGACAAATGTGATAAAAACATGAATTGAACCCGATACGCCAAATGTCCCGATAGGTATACTTATAAATGTCAAAACATTTGGGGAAAATGTATTTAAAACTGATTTCATTTATACGAGTGAAGTATTTACATGGGGGGCCGCTTGAGAACACCAGTTACCGTAAGCAACCTCCTACAAAATGAAATGCATTTAGATTTTAAATAGCACACAAAAGGTTGATAAGTCGTAAAAATCAAATCAATCAACCAATTGCCTCCACCAGAAATGGGTATGTTTAATTACCAACACAATGTTCACATTGAGGTGGAGGAGGATATTAAAATAATCTGATTTGTTGCGCTCCAACCCCACACGTCTAAAGGGCGAAGCTCTTGAAATGCAGGAACAGACAAATGCAATACGAATGTCTATTTTGTTTCAATGATTACGAATAGCTTTTATACATATGCGTTCATTGGCCAAATGCACATCGGCTTGACGCGTACGTAAGGAGTCACGTGTTTAGTGACGTGTACTTTTTTGCTCTCGCGTCTTCCTTTTTGACGCTGCTTCCAATATTTTATTATTAATGTAAATATCCATTGAATATAATAATAATAGTGATCTCACAGAGCAATAATTATCAGCACCACAGCTACCGCCGTCACAACTACCAACACCACTACGACTAAACACAAGTAAATAATAATAATAATAATAACAACAACAACAATTGATCATCTTGTATCAGGTTGCACGGTATTGGCACCCACTGAATATAAAACCCGGCATGACAGAGTTGGCCAATATCTGCACTGGAAAATCTGCAACTTCTACGGGAAGGAAAGTGAAAGAAATTAGTATGAATACCACCCAGAGCCGGTTAAGGAGATAGGACCTGTTACAATTCTATGGGACTACACAATATACACAGACAGAACAATCAAAGCTAACCACCCAGACATTGTTATTAGAGACCGCAAACAAAAAAAGTGTCTCCTTATTGATATGGCAGTCCCTGCTGACTGCAATGTATCTATGAAGATCTTCAAAAAGCTATCAAAATACAAGGAACTTGAAATAGAAATCTCAAAAATGTGACACATGGGAAAAATCCCCGTTGTAGTTGGAGCCCTAGGATTGGTTGGAAAAGATTCCAATAGACTAATTGAAGGGATTCCTGGAAGTCCATGTCTCAAAGATACAAAAAATTGATCTCACGAGTACAACCCACACCTTATATAGGGCTTTATCTATGTAAAATATGTTTTTTTTTTTTTAATTATTGGTCAGTGGAAAATGTCATGATGCCATTTCTAACCTTAGGTCTCTTAACGGGACCCGGAAAGAAATGTGTAAGCACCAGAAATCAAAGGAAATAAAACAATAATAATTATTATTATTTTCTGTGCGGAGGAAGATTTACCACCAAGTAGATTCGAAAATGGTGGTAATTGTTGCCTACATCATTAGCGCTTCTGGAATGTTTGGGCAAAAAGAATCCATGATGAATGTTCTCCTATCTGCATTAGTGACTATGTCGGAAATATGGACTTGAAATCGATGAGAAATGATGCCATCACAAGCCAGAGAAAATGAAAATCATGTGTGATTCCAACATCCACACAAACCGCTTCCATGAGGTCAACAAAATAGAAATCAGAGTCTTTGAAAAAATGCTAATAAATGTGACTGTTCCTGGGTATCAAGGCCAAAGAAACCGAAAAGATTAAGAAATACTTTAACCTCTGGATTAAAGTCGCTAAAATGTGGGACGTTCAAGCTATTCCCAGTTATCAATGGAGCGATGTGGTCGATAACATCGAACTGAAATTTCTACAGGAAGAGAAAATCAGTACAAAGCCGAGTATCGCAGAAACCTGTGTTGCTTGTCACTGCAAATATTCTTCGAAAGATGGTGCAAAATTTGCAAATTTTATAGGAAGGAACTTTTAAGAAACTGGTATGAACATCATCCAAACCGGTTACAGACATAGAATCTGTAACAATTTTATGGGATTTTGATATACGCAGACAGAACAATGAAAGCTAATCACCCAAACATAGGGATCAAAAACCACAAAAAACATTGAAATCTGATAATTGTTTAATTTGGGAGCGATTTTTTAAAAGCATACTTTTTTTTCTTTTTCGCATATAAAACATATCTATTTTTGTTTAAAATTTACTAAAAACATAAATGTTCAACAGAAAATTGAAAGGAACAAAGAAAATAAAGAAAATATATCGGTAAAGACTAAGAGAAAAACATATGAATAATATAACATATATCTTAGTGAACAACCATAAAATTCCTACAAATGGATTACTTCTGCCATATCAGGACTGAATCTTCCCAGTTCTCACTTTCCAATCTTTATAGAGTTCAAAACTGTCTACGCGGCCTTGTGGGTAATTAATTATTTTCCTCTCTATAACCACTCTTCCACATGGGAAACATTACAAGCCTTTCGCTACTCTGTCGCTCTTCCCATGACAAATGTTCTGACGAGTTACATTCCTTAGTTTTACCAGTTCAGGCTTTTACACCTATGATTCGCCATCTAACTTACACTGGAACGAAATACCCCACTTTTTTTTTGTATATTCCGTCATTATGCAGGACGTTTCACTTAGCTTCTTCTCAAGAAAACCTACTTTGTGGAACAAGCCTCCGAAAGGATACATTACCGATTGCTATAATCTTAATTTTATCTTTCCTACTTAACCTCATACACACTTTTCACCTTCTCCTCTTACGTTAATACATCAACTTCATTCAGTAACACTCTATCTTGAGGTGCACTTGGGCCTCGTATTGAGTGAATAATTAACAAAAAAATTTTACAGCTTGTTATTCGTCTTGAATATAGTAAGTTGAAGGAAGTTTTTATCAAACCATCTGTGTAGTTATTCCAAAGCACATAAGTTGAAAATAAAGTTAATAGAAAAATACCAGAAGATATTCGAATAAAAACTGAAGGATCTTTTTCTTTAAAGCTGACGCCATGACACGAACTGGGGACTGTCACAAATATTCCAATTGCAATATTAGAAATCAAAGCAAACAAAACAGTAATGTACATGAAAAGGGCAGCGATTATTTTGAGAAGGAATGGCGATTATTTTGAGAACGGATGGCGATTATTTTGAAAGACATTATTATAAAGACAACATCCCAGCATCACCATAACGTAACTGTCGTCACTTTTTATGACTTCAATATTACTCCGTTTTGCAGTGATTTATTATAGCGCTTCTTTCCAAATAAGTTTGGTCATGTGAAATTGGATTTATGCATTCGCTTGTAAACAATTTATGCATTCTCTGTATTAATTAACAGATGTAAAAAAATATTTTTACCAAGATTTTCTAAAAATAATATTTTCACAAATAAATTCCTAAAAGTTGCATTAAAATCCGACCAATATTTGATTTTTGCGAGAATTTCAAAATTAATGTTTTTCACCGAAAAGAGTCGTAAAAATGCCCTTTACCAGATTCTGGTTACACCGTCGACACACACACAAAAAAAAACAACAAAAAAAAAAAAACAAGATTTTTAACACAAATTTCGAACGTGTTAAAAAGGAGCAAAATAATTTTGAAAAATAATTAAAAAAATACATTGTTCTTTCCTCTTAATAATAACATAAAAATTTTGACGATAAACTTTGTTTTTATCAAGTGTAGGGCCTTTTTCATCATGCTATGCTGTTTCTTCCGTTTTTTTTTTTTTAGTAGGGGTACCTAATCAAACCCTATTCTTGTAATTAAACAGTTTCACAAATGAATAACGTTTAACGTTTTTGTTGCTAATTCTCGAGAAACAAAATTATAAATCCAGATACGCACAATCTGTTTTAGGAAATTGATTTAGCGAGACCAAATGAAAAGAAAATATCCAGAAATATCTTTTTTCAAAATTTATAATTACAATTACTCGTCGTTATGTGTTTATTTAAATTTTCGTGTTCACAGATATTTTTTTATAATTTTATGAATTAAAATACATTTTCATAATTATTTCTGCATAATATAGGAAATAATATTAGGTTGGTGCAAAAAATAATGACGTATTAATGTCGTTTTTTTACGTATTTTTAACGTCAAAAAACGACATTATTGCGTCATTATTTTACACCAACCTAATAAATATTGCAATGCAGTTGGTTAACATATTTTTATAAATTTGTAAATATGATTACTTGCATTATTTATAATATTCACACTGTTATCCACATCTTCATTGCCGTATTCATAACGTTTCGGCCGTTGTACGCTCCGGCCTTCTTCAAGGATACATGGCCAAGGGAATAAAGATGTTGGTTATATCCAGTGACTAGACCCAAAGAGTTGTGAGTTCAATACAAGGCCACAGCAGTGGTGAACCAAAATTTGTAGAATTGAGGTAAAGGGAAATCGCTGAGACATTGGAAAGAGGCATGGCACGTGTAACTAGAACAATCTACCCCGGTGGACGAAATAAACGGTTCGGTTTGAAATTCAAATCACCTGAAAAAGGCCGGAGCGTACATCGACCGAAACGTTGTGAATATGGCAATGAAGATGAGAATAACAGTCCGAATAATGTAAATAATGCAAATAATCATAATACCTCATCTCAGAGATATAGACAGATATATAGAGAGACCCAGATATAAAGGCCGATGGCAATGAAGATGTGGATAACACTCCGAATAATGTAAATAAATTTAAAAATCACATAAAAATGCAATATTACTCCAGGAGTTGTTTCAAAGTAAATTAATGAATTTAAGGATGAATGAACTGTAATTTGTAATCATAATACCCCATCTCAGAGATATAGAAGATATTGCAAATATGAAATTATTCTTGTAAATAAACAATCTAATAAATTAATAGTGTTTATCATTTTTGAGAAAAAAATGATACGCTGAAATCCAGTTTCATATGTTTGTATTTTTTTTAAATTATAAAATCTGTTTTTAAAATAATGAAATTTACCAATAAAACCGTGGGTGCGTATGTTAATCTTTGGCATAATTTTTTTTCAAATAAGTAGTTGCTGAAACATTGAAATCTGATAAGTGTTTAGTTTGGGGGTGATTTTTTAATTTTGTAGTCCACCGAAAAAATACACACACATAAGCAAATCATCCTTACTGTAAACCAAATGTTTCAAAGAAAACAGTACAATATTTATTTTATAAAAAGTTAAATTATTATAAACTAACATTTAACTAACGGACTAATTAATATTGTGAATAAATAAAATATTGTTAAGATATTAAAGACACTCCAATATGACCTACATGATTGAGGGGTTTTGTGTGTAAAGGATAGCTAAATGCAAGGAGTCCATAGGGGTGGAGTTCTTAGTGTCACAAGCCATTGACAAGGTAGATTTTTACGAAAACCTTTACGTACGTGAGGCGGAATGGATATAATTAATTCTTTTAATTTGTTGAGGCATTTAATCTCAATTACTCTTAGGAGCCATTGAGACAAAGAAGGAAGAAAAAGTGTGGTGTAAGGGTAGAAAAATAAAATGCTGGAAGAAAGAAAAGAGAAAAATAGAGGACAAAGGCTGACGGTTGGAAGCAAAGAAATAGAAAAAAAACTGAAAAGAAAACAGAAAGATTTTATTTTATTTCAACGGAGCAGACGATTTAGGTTGAGGAAAGTGGGAGGAAGACTAAAGATGGTGGCATATAAGAGAAATAATAAAGATTGCGGAAGGTCGGAGTAAAAACGAAATACGACAGGAGGAGGGTGAAAGATTTCGGTATATGGATATGGCGAAAGGATTCAGTAATACGAAAACATGAAGATCGGTTATAGGAATACGAAACAATGAAAGTTCAGAGGAAGAACGTGGAAGGTACATTAAAGATGGCCAAATTTAAGAAATATAAAGAATAAGTGAAACAATAAAGATGGCGGAAGGTACAAGAATGCTGAAGCCCGAAGAAGTTGAAAAGTATAATAAAAATTGTCGGCTAGAGGAAAAATATTGGAAAATTGGGTTTGTAGTATTGTATGTAAATGACATACTGCTATAAAAGCAGTCACAGCGAATGCCAGTCGAGCTATCATCTGTTGACCTGACAACGTCTATTCCAGAGATGATACTACTTCATAACAATATGGCGTCGCCGATAGGGTTCCTAATCCCGTAGGGGCACGTAGAAACTTGGATTAGATGTTTCACAGTGTTGGCTAGGCCAATGAAAGTGAAAGACAAGAAAAACTTTGAAGGGGAGAATGAAATTACTGATTTATTTTTGGCTTTGGCAGGATGTGAAGTCATAAATAAAATATCCATTATGATATAGCCCACAAAAATATGTGGCAGTTTCAGCCATTATAAAAAAGAACATATGACCGAAAAAAAAAAGGCTGGTTATTGCAGAGCGAACAAAATTTCTGGAAAACAGACAGACAGCAAATGAAAATGTAATGCACAATTTACAGAGATTAAAAGAAACATCAAGATATTGCGAATTTGAAAAACTGCGTTCGTGAGAAATGTCTATAGAAGACTAATTGATCTTTCTAAGACTAATGAAAGGCATGTATGTCACTACATATAAGCATAAGATCTCAAAACAGCTACAAGCGAATGATATGAATTTAGAAGCAAGTGTGAAATTCTTGCAGCAATTAGAATTAATTAATGAATTTAATAAATCTAAAAACAACGTGGAAGCATATAACACAACTGTTATCCTAATTAAGTGCAAATATTGCGACAAAGAAGCCGAAAGAAACAAAAACAAATGTTCAACCCTGGAAAAATTATGTTTAAACTATAAAAAAAGACCATTTCCAAGAAAGAGTAGAAAATATAAACCCTTATACTGAAAATACAGAAGTATATTCGATATGAACACCTACAAAATTAAAGAGACAGTAAAATTGAAGGGCATAACTTAGGTTGACACGGGAAGCAATGTTAACTTGAACCCAAGGAATTTCTGGGGAAAATGGGAAAACCAAAATTAAGAAAAAGTAATCAATTCAAAACAAATTGATGGATCTGTCACTAAAACTCGAGGATCCTTTGAAGGAACTTTCGAGATAAAAAACTGTTTTGAGATTCTTCTCATCACTGTTGTAGAATGCGCAAAAGAAAAGGCATCCTAGGAATTGGCGTTTTAAAATTGAACACCGCGAAATTAATAAACGGCATGAAGTCAGACGAACCTGACATAGGATTACTGAAGGGATATAAATCGAGTATTCGTCTAAAAGAATATAATCACCCGATCTATTTTGAATCTCGAAAAATAGCTATTCACATTCTACTGTAGTATCAAATGGTAGTTGCAAAACTAAAAAAAATGGTAGAACAAAGCATACTGGAAAAAGTTACTCAATGTGGTAGCAGTTGGGCTTCACCAATTGCTGTGATACGAAAGCCCAATGGCGACTTGAGGATATGCGGGGATTGCAATGTAGGTGTGAATTATCATATATGCCCTGATTCATTCCTCTTAACTAACATAGAAATGGCAAGTCATGAATTAGGAGGAATTAAATATTTTGCCAAGACTGACCTGAAATTGGTATATAACCAAATAGAAATTGACAGAAAATTTAAAGAAATCACTACAATTAATAAACCGCTAGGCTTACTAAGATTGACTTGTCTTCCGTTTGGAGTTAAGGATTCAAGCCATATTTTTCAAAAGTCAACTGAAAAAGTTCTATTGGAGGGGTAAAAAATATAATTGTATATCAAGACGATACATGAATAGGTGCTTACAGTAAAGAGGAATTTAAAAAAAAATGAACAATTTTTAAACAAATTAAAAATGCTGGTATGATGATATATAGCGATAAATGTGAGTTAAATTGTGACAAAATATCGTATTTGGGATGCCAAATATCTAAAGAAGGAATTCCACCAGACAATAAACTGATAAATAAAATATTTACCTAGATACGGCGACATAACAGAACCATTTTCAGAATTAGGAGAAAAGCATACAGAGTTTAAATGGACTCAAATGAAAAATATCGCTTTTGAAAGCTTAAAAAAAGGTCTAATAAGAAAACCTATTGTAAAAATCTTTGATCTAAAAAAGAAGTGACATTGGCTACGAATGCAGGTAAACATGCTGTAGCTGTAATTTTATCTCAAGGTCATCCAATAATTTAACTGTCGCGAAAATTCACATCAGCTGGAGCTAACAACTCAAATATTGAGAATGAAGTGTTAGCAATAGTGTGGAGAACAGAAAGACCTCAAAAATTTTTGTTAGGACGAAAACTTTTGTCAAAGTCAGATCACAAAACTTGAGAGTTTAACCCCAGAAAGGAATTACCAAAAGTCAAATTTTCTAGAATTTTAGGATAGACTATAAAACACATGGCGTATACGTAAAGGGAGACACTATTCCACATGTGGATGCGCTATGCAGACTAAGTTTCGACAGTAAAAAATTAGAAAAGTAAGAAAATTCAGAAGATAAAATACTGGACTGGGTTGAAACGGACGTGCTACTCCTAAATTGTCTCAGAATGGAAACCATAAAAGATCCAGTGTTAAGTAGAATTTCAGACAGAAAAAAAGAAACGCATGGAAAAATTGTGCAATGGCAGAAAGAACCCACAAAGAATCAAGACATAAGTTAACTGTAGAGAAAGGCATAATTAATATGTTATAATAGTTTAAGAATAGAAGCATTAAAAAGTGTACACGATGATGTACATTGTGGTATAACAGCGACACAAATGAGATTAAAATTACAAGCGTGGGGGCCAGGATATTCTCGAAATGTAGAAGACTATGCAAAAAGATGTCCCAAATGTGCAGAAATAAAAAATACTTTCGGTAAACCAAAATTCACTCGTGGCTGAAAGAAAAAGAACCATAGGCTCGGATACACATGCCATATTAATGGCAGAGGGTTATTTTTTAGATTTTAGTGGACTCATTTTTAGGATGGCCCGAAGTAATTAAGATTGTTGACAGAAAAGCCACCACTGTAAAACAAATATTAAGAACAATATTTTAAGGGAATAGGGCGCATAAAACTTTGGTTTCAGATAAGGCGTCTGAATTTTGCAAGGAAACTTTGTGCCCGTAGCTAAAGCGTATTGGATGCATTCCGTATAAAACATCACCCTACCACCCACAAACGAATGGAAGCACAGAAAGAATGGTGCAGACTGTGAAAATGGGACTAAAAGCCTTTTTTCCCATCTAATGATAATAACGGGAATTACTTCCCAAGATTATTGTCAAGCTATAGGATAATTGCCGACAGACTACAAAGTCCCTTCGCATTAATGGGTAGACAGATTAGAGCTCCCCTATCAATGTCATTTTCAACAAGTGAAAGTGTCTGGTATAAAAAAGACAATCTAATCCAAAAAAAGGTGAACTTTGTAGTAGAGAAAGGACACAAGACAGCAATACTAACGAAAAATGTACAAAATGTACTGACCCATGTGGATCACTTCAGAAGCTGAATGAAACCTGACGATATAGAAATGGACGAATAATCTGAAGGTGAAGAACATGAAACATAAAACGGGACAATCTATGGATGATAATAACCAGAAATCTGACGAGCGGTCGGAAGTGGAAAATGAACTCCAGACCTAGTTCCCTTCTAAGAAGAAATCAAGATAAACACTAAGAAAGACATTTTAGATTCCCAAGAATAATTAGAAGTCAAAGATCAAAGAAAGGCATAAGGCAATATCGGTTCAGCTATATTTAGTATTGTACGTAAATGAGGTACTGCTATAAAAGCAGTACAGTACAGCGAATGCCAGTCGAGCTGAAATTTGTTGACTTGACAACGTCTATTCCAGAGATTACTCTACTTCATAACAATGTTAATATTAAATATGGCGGAAAGAAAGAAGATAATGATGACACAATTTGAAAAAAAAAAAAAATAAAAAAAAATTTGTGAAGGTGAGAAAATAATAATAATAATGTTGATGTTAACAGAAGATGAGAAGAAAGCTGAAGAAAATGGTTCGTGAAGATTAAAATGACAAAACGTACGAAGACTCAAATCTATGAAAGTATGGTAATAGTAATATTATTAATGATTGAATAACATCCTGACTTTAAGATGCGATTCTAATTCCAGACTTTCTTCAAGAAACTTAGAAACTTGTTTTTCAATTCGAAGATGGCGGAAAGTGATAAATAAATTTAGTTGGAACTCGGACGGACACTAAAGAAGGCGGAACGAAGGAGAAATAATAAACATTTTAGTAAACGTTTCCTCTGAATTACGAAATTGGAAAACTAAATATGGCGGAAGTCTAGAACCTTCATCTTTTCATTTCAAGGAAACACTTCACAGAATCTCTGAAGAACCTTGTGAAGAAATCAGAAGAATTAAGAGCAGATCCGGAATCAACGTCTCGGAAGCGTTAATGAAAATCATCTCGATGTCTTTGGCCTGAAGATAAAAATAGCATTTATCTTACACGATAAATATAATCTCCGTTTTTGTCAATGCCTTTAATTAAAGTAATCGGGCATTATAGAGTGAAAATATTAGCTCACATCCCCACTACCGTAACGCATCTCCCCTGTGATTTTTCTATAAATATTTGCATGATAATTGTTCTGAGGAGCTTTCCTCTTTGGTATAGGGCATGTATGTGCATAGGTTTCTTTTATTTTTGTCCCCACTTTCATTAATTTAATCTCCCTCCTCTCTCCTGTTAGGTGACCAGATGTCACTTCACTGGTGGATGCGGGAAACCTTTCGTATTTTGACCTTGTTTTTCGTATTTATTGATGTCTTTCAATGAGTGTGTGTTTGAGGAAGTGCTTACTCATTAAGGTAACAATCCCTGTTAATGCAAATATTTCAGTCAAACTAAGTAATTATTTATATTATTTATAGTGTTAGCAGTATTGTCTTCGCCTTTATTGTCATATTCACGACGTTTCGGACGTTGTACGCTGCAGCCTTCTTCAGGTGCTTAGAATTTCGAACTGAAATCTTTATTTCGTCCACCGGGTAAGTTTTTTTTAGTTCAACGTGACATGCCTTTTCCAGATGTCTCAGTCATCTCTCTTTAACTCAAATCTTTATGTTTTTGTTTGCCAATGCAGTAGCTAGGTATTGAACTCACAACTCTTTGGTTTAAACCACTGGATACAACCAACGTGAAGAAAACTTGCTTATAGTTAAAATGCATTTGATTATGTTTTTGATGAACAAATTAAACAAGTTATTAGCAATATACACATAAATAAAAATGAATATATCAACAAATAAATCAAAACATATCAACGTACTATACCGTAATTAAATGCCTTCCAATTATAAACAGGAGGAAAAACTTCTAAAAAGACTCATAAACACTAATATATTCTCGACTGATACAAGTAAAAAAGATAAAATTAATTACATACCATATTAAATTCAATTGTCCAAAGCAATTTATTTTCATCAACTAGCATCTTACAAAAGACCAACATTGTATATCAATTTAAATGTCCTTTTGGAGATTGTATCTCTGATAAAAATGTTAATACGTATTTTAGTTTTACTATGACGATGCTAACAAAAAAAGGCTTACGTTCCATTTAGATGAGCATAGTTCAATCTCACAGCATTTAAAGGAACATTCATGTCCACACACACAGTTTAGACAGATATTATTTGAAAATACATCTATATTACATACAAAGAATAATAAGCAAAAACTAAAAACCCTAGAAGAGAATAAAAGAAAAACATAAACTAAATCATGAGTGCAGCAACAATGTTCTTAAATGTTTGCTACTACAAACATTTATGTATATACCCACTACGATCAATCATTTCCCAGATCCAGACCCCTATCTACGAGCTATCAAAATTAATTAATGACATCATTACCTTATACCTACCCACCAATTGCAACATCATACCCCCCACGAATTCCTTCAAATTCTGAACAGTATAAAACCAAATCAAGGTATGTTAGCCTTACTCGACGTTGAAAATTTATTCACAGAAGTACCCGTGGAACAAACCATTGACATTATCTTCAATTCTGTGTATACTAATAATTCTCTTCATTTCCATCCATCAAACCAAATATCCGCAAAAAATGATTGCATGCATGCAACATCTGCACCCAAACTAATGGTGTTAGTAAAGGAAATCCGCTAGGTCGGTGCTTCTCCATTTGTTACAATGTAGAAAACATGATATTTAAACAGGTCTGTAAACCTAAAATATATATCTGCTACGTAGACGATATTTTTTATTTTAGCGAAAAACACAGAAGAAACAGATATTCTTAAAACCATATTTGAAAGAAACTCTGTCCGTAACTTTACCTACGAACTTAGTCAATAAAATAAACTCCTATTCTTAGATGTTCTTGTAGATTACAGTAACAACACTTTTTTAACACCTCATTGTATAAAAAAGCCCACTAGCAGAAACTGACATCTTAATTTTAAAAGTGAATACACACTCAGATATAAAATAGCAGTGATAAAAACCTTCCTAAAGAGAGCACATCATTTTGTCTACTTTTTCTTAAAGAACTGAATAATGCAAAACAAATACTAGTTAACAATGTTTTTCCTAACCACCTCATTGACCACGAGGTTAGATAATTTCTTCCAAAGTAAACGGTGCACATTCTCTCCTGATGACCCCAGTTTAAATATAAATTCGAGAGGAACACATCAAAATTCAGTGAAGTCATATGCCGTAGAGAAGCTCGGTGGAAGTGTCATTGGCATGAGGAGCATTACACATTCACCTAGCTTCAGGTGAGTTTCAATTACTTTCCAGTAATTTTCTTCTAACAATACTGAACACAGGCAAAAATAGATTTCTACAAAGGAAAATGCATGTCAACTATAAACAAGTTGAATCTTCACTTAGAAATATAAAAAAAATATACTACTCCAGTTATAAGAGAAACCCGGATATAAGAGAGATTTTATCTGGTCCCAAATTAGAGCCATACTTACCTAAACAAAATAGACCAAACCCGGATATAATAGAAACCCGGATATAAGAGACGACTTCTCCGGTCCGGACAACTCCCTTATATCCGGGTTACACTGTACAAAAAAATTAAGACAGCTAACCTTATCTTGAAAAAAATAACAACACACCTGCAAAATCAAAACTACAAAGAAGGAACATTATATACAAGTTCAAATGTTGGACTATTGAAGGGACTTGTTGTTACTTGATCCCCAGTGCATTCAATCGTTTTCTAAAGAATACGATAACATTTATTTAATTAATTGAAAAAAAAAAAAAACTCGGTTTGCTTGCTCAGTTTGTTCACCTATGACTCTTTCACCCACATCACATCCAAATATACACACACACGCATACATATTCATCAATCTACAAGCAATCCACGAGTTACCTGTCTGCCCCTCCTCTTGTGTGGTCTTGCAACAGCGCTCACATTCTCAGCACTCGTTGTCATCCACTACATTAACACAACTTACCAAACCCATTAACAGGACTTACCGACTATGGAAGCTAATAGAGACGAAATGAAGCGAGGGTGAAGGTTTTAGTGAGAAGAGACAAGGCGGTCGTACGAGACGCCCCTTGTCATTTTTTTTTTTTTTCGTTTTTTGTATATTTGCATTGCGACGTTTGTTTTCTTTTATTTATTTTCTTTCCCGCTTTTATTTTCTCGACATAACTCTTCCTTTTTCACTCTATACTTCAGTGCTGGCTTCGTTTTGGCGAAAAATGATTAAAGCAGGTTATTTCTCCAAATCGTGTTCATATCTATCTATCTATCTATCTATCTATCTATCTATCTATCTATCTATGTCTGTTCATTCTAAATACATTGTAAATTCAACAACGTTAGCATAGTGGATATAGGATTTCGTTAAACGTATTACTGTATCACATAAGTAAATCTATCTGGATTAGACAGTGAAGCAATAGTTCAGTCTATCAGGTAGTGAAACTTTGGTTCAGAAATTATTTCGTCCTTCCTAACAGGTAACTCCACGAAAGTTGTTCTTACTGACCAAGTTCATCAGATCAATGCAGACATCCTCCAAGGCTCACTTCTCGATCCAACCCTCTTTCCTCTTTATATTAACAATTTGCCTAAGAACATACTCAGATCTTTAGTGAATAGCTATGAAGATGTGACAACTGTGTGGGTTGCACCCCCAAAAATCTAACCCTGTAGCTGACCTCTTACATAGGGTGGCTCACAAAAAAAAAAAAAAACTGGAAATTTGGTACAGTTTATTTAATTATTGGAATTTTTGCTACAGTTATTTGAAACAAAAGCACAGGATAGAAATTTAGTAGCTTAAAACAGATCAAAAACACAAATATTAGATGTGTTCAAAATGAACTGCTCTGGCAAAATTTCTTGGCATTTTTTTCAGTCCCCAAGTTGGATGTTCTTTCTTAAAGACAACAATCACCTCACGTTGAAAATTTGATAACTGTGGCATCTTGCAACAACAAATGGTTAAACATTTATATTTGAGTTCATAATTTTACTTCATTCGTATAGTAAAATAAAAACTCAATCGAAATTTAGAAATTATTTCGTCCTTCCTAAGAGGTAGTTCCAGGAAAGTTGTTCTTACTGACCAGTCTTCTTAAATCATGAGATCAATTCAGACAATCCTCCAAGGCTCGTTTCTCGATCAGACCCTATTTCTGTTTAACAATCTGGCTAAGAACATATTCAGATCTTCAGTGTCTATCTATGCAGATGTTTCAACAGATGTTTCAACAGATGTTTCAACAGTTCACCTGCCAAATTCTAGCCTGGCAGCTGATCTATCATCTGATCTTGAATGATGGGGAATGACTAGCATGTAACATTAAATACCTCAAAAATCAAACTCGTAACTTTCCTTCACCACTGAGAAGATTCTGAATTTTCGCATATCACGAGTTCAGTTTGGTTGTTCTTTCAAAGAGGCTCCTTGCCTTGAATGTCTATTGTCACTCATGTTCATCCCAGACTACAAGTAGAACTCTATATGATCCTTCGCTAAAAATGCAGGGGAAATGCTCGATTCATTGTACTGCTCTAGCAAGTATTTGACTCCCCCCCCCTTTAAAAGAGTCAGTAAAGACCGAAAATGAAGAATGGAGGTGTCCAGTCCTTAATTTTCAATCTTCGTAGAGTCCAAAAGCGTCTACGCGGCGTTGTGGGTGATGAATTATTTTCCACCCTACAACCTCTTTCCCAGTGACGAAAAGCCTCAAACCCATCGCTACTGTATCGCTATTTACCCGACAACCTTTCTGGCGAGCTATATTTCTTAGTTCCACGAGTTCTAACCTTTACAGCTAAGACTCGCCTTGCCACGTATATTAAGAAGAATCATCTCAACCCCCTTCGAATCCCTTTAGTAAGGGGGAAGTTCCATTCGAAAAGCTTCTTCTAAGAACTGCCACTTTGTGGAACAGACTTCCCAGAGGATGCTTCCCCAATCACTATAAACTTCTTCAAGTTTACGGTTAACCGTTATCTTTTCACCATATTCTCATCAGCAGCATTTCTTAGCTCCTTCTCTTACGCTGATACAACAACCTCATCCTATAAACCTCTAGCTTATGTACCTCTTGGGCCTTGTAGTGTCTCTATAATATTATTCATAACAGTTCAGATAAGAAAAATTGTTCCAAATGTATATATTTATAGATATAAAAAGTAAATTGATATTTTGAAATTACTGATGAAATTATTTTTCTCTCCTATTGTTCATCAATATTTTTTATACTAATGTTCATTCAATACAAAGCTAAGAGCCACTCAAGGTAGAGGGTTGCTGTGTAGTGTTGTAAGAGCGTGTAAATGAACAAGAAGTGAAGTTCATGGGACGATGCAGGAAAGAAAATGGTTAACCTTAGACTTGAAAAGGATAAGATTGTAGTGATTGGGAAAACATCCTGTCGAGAGTTGTTTCACAGAGCAGTAGTTCTTGGGAAATAGGCTGTACGAATGAAATTCGCTTCTTACTGTCGGAATACAAAAGGATTGAGGAAGATTCATCCTTGTGTGTGCGGCATGGTGGGTCCCAGTTGTTGTCTACACATTTCTATCATTGAGTAAAAGTCTTCTTTTTTTTTTCATTGTACTTATCCATATCTAGAATGGCGATTCTACGTCTTTGGTCTGAAGCGGTGACATTCTTAGTACATGGTAATGTTTCTTAATTAGTCTATATTAAATGTCTTCTTTTTGTAAAATCCTGAGTGCAGTTTTTGTTCAAAATCTGAGGCTTGGAATTCTGTGTTGTATAGTTTCGAATACGATCTGTTTTCGTTCAGGTCCTTTCGTCCGACGTCTTTACAGTTTTGGTTTGACCATCGAATTCGTAATTTTTAGGAAGAATGGATGTGTGATGAATGCTTATTTCGTTAGTTGTATATTTTTTGGATTGTTTCTTATATTTCGCTTCTAACGTTTGCCATTTTTCTTTTTTTGACACAGGTTTTATTCCATTATTCAAACCTTTGTTTTTGTCAGAAGTTTTTCCTCAGAAGGAAACATGTTGACATTCAATTACCCACTATTTTCTCTCTCTCTCTCTCTCTATATATATATATATATATATATATATATATATATGATAATTCTGAACGATGTTAGGTAATTGAAACAAATTGGAAACTTTCTATGTAACGCGTTTCGTCCTCTAAAAGGACTTTATCGCTATGTTCTTATTGATGGAATTACACACAAACACACTCACACACACTCATATATATATATATATATATATATATATATATATATATATATATATATATATATTGTTTATGCGTTATTTTTATAAATTCAAATACTTAAGTGAATGCTCTGTTTATAATAAACAGAAGTAGCAACATTTACCGTCCTGAATGTCCGGGAAATTTCATAGGAAATATGTCCTCCGCCAGGAATCGAAACTGTATCCTACACGGAACCGTCATATAACCTAACGTGCTATACCATTTAGCTACAGAGGAAGTGTCGCATTAATGCTTTTAAACTACAAATATAGCATGGTTTCACTCTAACGCTCATATCTGCTCGAAGCTTATCTTAACGTAAATAAGTGACGTCATATATTGTGAAACGGTCAGAATCCGACAATTATTTTATTTTATTTATTGTTCATATGTTATTTGTATTGATACAAATATTTAATATAGCCTAATGTCGTCTTATGTCTTATATATATATATATATATATATATATATATATATATATATATATATATATATATATATATGTATATATATAGGCGGTAACATCAAATAAAATTGACATTAAGATTTTAAAATTATTTTTTGCTATTATTTAGTTTCAAGCTAAGAGATTAAATTTGGTATTTCCAATAAGCAAAATATTTTGCTGTATTTCAAAAAAAATTTGGATTGAATTTAGTCAGTTTTTTATTGTCAGTAAAAACAATAAAATCGTCTATATTGAAAAATATATCAACACAACGAAATTTACTTTATTAAATATCTTTCAAAAATAAAATATAATTTTCTGAATCTTTATTTGGGAAAGACTAGCTTATTAAAAAGTTTAATTAATTAATCTTACATCTAGTTTAAAATGTACAGTGTAACCCGGATATAAGAGACCCTGATATAAGGGAAACCCGGATATAGGAGAGATTTTCTCTGGTCCCAGATTAGAGCCTGTGTTAATGTATATAAATTAGACCAAACCCGGATATAAGAGAAACCCGGATATAAGAGAAACCCGGATATAATATACTTCTTCTCCGGTCCCGACAACTCTCTTATATCCGGGTTACACTTTACGTTATGTATATATATGTATGCAATATATATATATATATATATATATATATATATATATATATGTCTGTATAACTAGCAGCAATAGTAAAAATTTAAGAAAATATATTAAGTAATATAATGCTTTATTGAATTTTAGCTACTTTGACTTCATACTGAAATCAAAATTACCAATAAAGTTTAACTTAATTTGTTACCTTTCTTAGTTTCTGATAATATTACGCTTGGACATCCGTATTTACAAAATTAGACACGTTTATACACACATAAAATAAATTTAAAATGACCTTTAAAATACTGGGGGTTGATGAATTGTAGTTATTGTATGATTGATAAATAGTCTTAATTTAATAGTCATATCACTTGACTAGAGGGCGGTATCAAATGTAAAAAATACCTTTACAAATATTTTCTAAACATTTAAGAAATACTTACATTCATTTGCGAATAATTCGTGAAAGTTCCATTGAAATCGAATAATTATTTGTCTTTTGTAAATATTTCCAAAACAGTATGTCTTGTACTGAAAATGTATGCTAAAATTCCCCATACTAATTTATGGTACAACGTTGATACCGGAAAAACAAGATATTTAACCAAAATTCTGAAGGTTCTAAAAAGGATTAAAAAAATATTTTATGTCAAAAAATCTGTTGTTCCCTTTTAATAATAACATAACAATTTTGACGATAAAATGTTGTTCTTATGTTTGGGGCATTTTTTTTTTTTATTATGTACATTCTTTTTTTAGCAAATCTTTCGAGTTACCTGAGGTAATGGGGTGGGAAGACCATAAACGTTAACGTTGGTTAGAATTATGTACCAATGGAAAATGGTAAATTTTAACGTTTCTTACTTTCGAAGTGTCTAGACGTAGTCGATGTCATTCCCCGCAGTTTTTTTTTTCTTTCTTCCTTTCTTTCTTCTTGCTGCTCTTCTATTCTTGTTTTTCTTTTTCTTTTTCTTCATTTTTTCGATTTTTCTTCTTTTTTTTCATTTTCTTCTTTTTTTTTTCATTTTTGTAGCTCTCTGCTTTTTTTCTTCTTACGCTCTGCTTTTCTTCCTGTCACTTAATTTATTAGCCTTAAAAAAACAAACAAAAAAACAAAAAAAAACTCACAAATTAAAACTCATAAACAAACCAATGTGAGCGAAATTCCAAGCCATGATCTCTTCAGTGCACCAAAAAAAGATTCTAATAGCAGTTAAAAAAAAAAAAGAAAGAAAGAATGAACGAAGAACAATTTTACCATTCCATTTTAAGTTGTCGCTTTACTTAACGTCAATGGATTCAGAGCACAAGCTTCGCATTTGCGGATGTCAGACTAAATCTATTTCTACAATTTAGACCCTTTGACTTGTCACACTTTGTTTATTATTATTATTATTATTTTTTTTTTCACATTTTCGAAATCTTTCTACTGTCACTGCTTTACTTGAACATCAAACAGTGTTTTTCTTGAGAGGACTCTCTTTTCTCATCTCAAGATGATGTTGATTCTTTGTCTTTGCATCAGTCTTTTTTAGTTTTTGGAGCGAGAGTTATCAACACAGCAAGCAATGATGTCGTTCGTTCTATATTCTCAAGGCTAAATTCACTTTATTTCTCTTTATTTTTCTTTATTTCTCATGCGGTCAAATAGAGAGTCCTCATCATTTGATCTCTGAATTTTTCTTTAGGTCATTACTTATTTTCATTAATGTATTTCCCTCAAGACATTATGACAAACTTTCTCCTAACCTCATTCTTTCACTTTCTCATTTATCTTTCTTTCTTAGATCCTCTCCCTTTAATCCTTGCTTTCTCAATTTTCTTTCTTTCTTAGGCCTTCTCCCTTTATTCCTTACTTTCTCAATTTTATTTCTTTCTTAGGCCTTCTCCCTTTATTCCTTGCTTTCTCAATTTTCTTTCTTTCTTAGATCCTCTCCCATTACTTCTTTCTCATTTAATTTCTTTTTTACATCCTCTCCCTTTATTTCTTTCTCAATTATCTTTCTTTCGTAGATCCTCTCCCTTTATTCCTTACTTTCGCAATTTTCTTTCTTTCTTAGGCCTTCTCCCTTTATTCCTTGCTTTCGCAATTGTCTTTCTTTCTTAGATCCTCCCTTTATTTCTTTCTTTCTCTTTTGTCTTTCTTTCTTACATCCTCTCCTTTTATTCCTTGCTTTCTCAATTTTCTTTCTTTCTTAGTCCTTCTCCCTTTATTCCTTGCTTTCTCAATTTTCTCTCTTTCTTAGTCCTTCTCCCTTTATTCCTTGCTTTCTCAATTTTCTTTCTTTGTTAGATCCTCTCCCTTTATTTCTTTCTCATTTGTCTTTCTTTTTTAGATCCTCTCCCTTTATTTCTTTCTTTCTTGATTATCTTTCTTTCTTAGATCCACTCCCTTTATTCCTTGCTTAGATCCTCTCCTTTTATTTATCTATTTCTCTTTTGTCTTTCTTTATTAGATCCTCTCCCTTTATTCCTTACTTCCGCAATTTTCTTTCTTTCTTAGATCTACTTCCTTTATTCCTTGCTTTCACAATTTTCTTTCTTTCTTAGATCCTCTCCCTTTATTTATTTATTTATTTCTCATTTGACTTTCTTTCTTAGATCCTCTCCCTTTATTCCTTGCTTTCTCAATTTTCTTTCTTTCTTAGGCCTTCTCCCTTTATTCCTTGCTTTATCAATCTTCTTTCTTTCTTAGATCATCTCCCTTTATTTATTTATTTCTCATTTATCTTTCTTTCTTAGATTGTCTCCCTTTATTCCTTGCTTTCGCAATTTTCTTTCTTTCTTTGTTCCTCTCCCTTTATTCCTTGCTTTCTCAATTTTCTCTCTTTCTTACGCCTTCTCCCTTTATTCTTTGCTTTCTCAATTTTTTTTCTTTCTTAGATCCTCATCCCTTTATTTCTTGCTACTTTTATTTCTCTTCCTTCTTTATTTGAAACATTTATTTCACAATTGCTTTTTTTCTTTATTTTTTCGTCCATTTCCTTTGACTATTATTCATTTTATATATTTTCTTTCTTCCTTTCGCTCTCTTTCTCTCTCTCACACACTCAGACACACATACTTGCGTGCGCACACACACCAACATATATATATATATATATATATATATATATATATATATATATATATATATATATATATATGCATGTCTGTATATATACAGTGGGGGAAACAAATATTCGTACACATACGAATTTTTAATTTATTGTATTTCTAACTAATTAATGAACTTACTTTTCATATAAGTAATTATACACAGATGCATAATAACTAAATATGAATAGAAAACAGAAAAATGTTGAATTAATAGAAATAAATCCCATTTATCCAATTTAATGGGTGAAAATTTATTCATTCAATGCAAATTTCTGATTTTAAATTTTTGAATTGCTTTAATATTCTAAATTATTCAAGTGGAATATTCTAGAAGGTTTAAATAATTTTATCAGTAGTTACTTTTAGCCTAAAAAATGCAAACAAAACATTCTGTAATTGATATTCGTGCAAGAAGATTATCACTATGGCAAAAGGTAAAGAATTGACGAATTCGCAAAAAGAACTGATTGCTAATCTCTGGGAAGAAGATAAAAGTTAAAGGAAAAACTCAGATAACCAGAATATTCCATTTACTACCATTAGTTCTTCATTGCAAAGTATAAAAACTCAAAAGTGTTGAAACCAAGGAGGAAAAGTTATTCCACGGAAGATTTCCACAAGATCTTTGTGGAAATTAATGCGTCAAATTAAACAAAATCCAATAGTTACTCATCAAGCAGGATGATTTGCTTTTATCAGGAATCTGTGTCACTAAACGGACAATAGGCAATGAAATTCACAGAAAAAATCTAAAGTCACGCTCCCTTCCGGAAACTCCATTGCTACTGAAAAGACATAGAGTTACCAGGTTGAAATATGTTCGTGAACATGAGAAGAAGGAAAAATCGTATTGGGAAAGAGTAATATGGACAGACGAAACCAAAATTGAGTTGTTTCGATGTAATTCTAGAAATCATGTATACAGGAAAGATGGCGATGCCTTTAAACAAAAGAACTCATTTCCAAAAGTGAAAATTGGTGGCAGCTTCATAATTTGGCGATCTTTTTCTGCAAAATATACTGACAACATATCATTAATAGATGTTAGAATAAATGCCGCAGTATATCAAAATATTTTGGAAGCAAATTTAATGATTTTGATTGAAAATCTTGAACTCCCTTCTTCCGGCAAGATAATGATGCAAATTTTACGGGGACATAGCTTGCTGAAAAAATATAAATAACCTGAAATTGCCAAATCAGCCCCCAGATTTAAAACCAATCTAGGATAAGTGGTATTATTTGAAAATTCAAGTCCAATCGAGAGCTTCAATAAATATCCCGGATTGGGAGACCATATGCGAAAAAGAATGGAATACAAGAACTACAAGAAGAGGTTGGTTGCTGTAGAAGTGAATAAAGGCTATTCTAGTAAATATTAAATGAAGGTTATGCATTCTTTTCTTGTTTGCACACAAGAAAAAGTAAAAAGAAGGAACTCTCCAGGTATGTATTAAAAAGGTATTGCTGCTCAATTGCATCATATATATATATATATATATATATATATATATATATATATATATATATATATATATATATATATATATATATACTGTTTAATAAATAAACACACCGCCTACTCAAATACCAGTATTCAATAAAAATGATGTTTAAAGTTATATATATATATATATATATATATATATATATATATATATATATATATATATATATTAGGTTGGTGCAAAAATAATGTCGTTTTTTGACGTTAAAAATATGTCACAAAACGACATTATTTTTGCACCAACCTAAAATATATATATATATAGAGAGAGAGAGAGAGACAGACAGACAGATAGACTGACAGACAGACAGACAGAGACAGACAGAGTGTCTGTGTGTATAGGGTGAGAGAAAGATAGACAGGTAGGTAGATAGACAGACAAATAACAAAGAGATAGTCAGAGAGAGAACGAGAGAAGAAAACTTTTTCTCCAGAGTTCGTGCCTTACCCGGTGGTCATCATCTGACGATGAAGACTTTGTTAGGGGCACTGCTGCTAGTGTATTCTCAGTATTAATTGCATTTACTATTAAATGTATATGCATATGCATATATGTAAACACACAATCATATATATATATATATATATATATATATATATATATATATATATATATATATATATATATATATATATATATATCGTGGCCTTTATACATTTGGTTAAACATCTGTTTTCAGTTTATCTATACTCCCTGCTGCTAGATAAGGACAAGTTCCAATGACAACATGTATATACATATAAATATATACATATAAATACATAAATATATATATATATATATATGTGCGTATGTATGTGCGTGTGTGTGTGTGTGTGTGTGTATCTGTGTACATGAATAATAATATATATTCAAGTTTTGATGTAATCTGTGATATTCCGCTAAAGATTTCTTAAGCAAATACGTGCAACTTTCTTTCACTCTAATGATTTCTCATAGATTGACACAGCAAATAATGAAAACATATAAAAATGCAGAGCAAATTATTCTAATATAGAAATGCATTTTAAATTATTTTAATACGAGCTTCTTATGTCACCCGTGATATCAAAGGTTACGTTTTATTAAAGAAATATGTCAAAACTTGCATTCACCCTAATGATTACATATACAGTGACACGGCAAATACGAAAAGCATATGTAGGAATTCATTTGAATCTCTCCGCTTATGGCACCCGTGCTATGAGAATTTATTCAACAAATACACCAAAACTTACATTCACTTCAGAATACATATAATTGCAAACATACTAAATGTAAGTATAGTAAAAAATGTGATATATTTTACCACATTAACTCATTGGAAATTATTTTAATACTTTTTATGTATATTTTAATAACAGGTTAGGATTTATTAAACAAATCCATCCAAACTCGCATTTACTATAAGGATTCCATATACATAATGACAAAGTAAATAATACTAAAAGCAGAGATAGAAATTCATTGGAAATTATTTGAATATAAGCTGTTTATGTAACCTGTGATGTTAGATGTTAGGAATTTTTAAAGAAATCTATACAACCTTGCAAACACCCAAATAGTTTTATATATATATAAAGCAATTTAATATATACTTTTTTATAGTCGTAAACGCATCAACATGACGTGTAGGTAGTTGGCCATTTAATTCGTGATTTTTTTTTTTAGTTTAATAATGCGTGGTTTAAATATAAGTGATCATTTATCTTTCTTAAATTACGTCATTTTAGGTAAGAATATTTGCAGTATTTGTGTTAATATTAACTTATCCAAATTTTTAGTATCGTTATTCAATCATTAAAATATTTTCCCTGACTTTATATATCTTTACTCCACTTTTCAACAGAAGTGTCTCTTTCTTCATATTAGGTTATGGAAATATAACCTAGACTGGTTGTAAAACACAGGTAGAGAATCCAGTCTCATTTGCCCTAACTAGAGGCGAGGAGAACAAATAGATACATACATTTACCAAGAGTACTTGTGCGAAAGTGAATGTAACGAACCCGACAGGAATTCGAACTCAGCTCTCCGATTTCTCTTTCGTATCTGCTAATCGTTACATTATCCACACATTTCTAAATGTTTCGTTGCTAGGCACTCCGAAATTTGCCTTCAGCTTTGAATGTTATATATATATATATAAAGTTCTTGACTTTATTAGCCTTATCAAGTTGAAACACTGGTTCTCCTACGATCACCGAAGTCAAGCAACGTCGAACCTGGTCAGTACCGAGATGTGTGACCACTATGGAATGCCAGATGCAGTAAGCTTGGATGTGCGGGTGATGTAATGGAATTGTTAATCGGAGAGCCGAGTTCCAATTCCAGTTGGGTTCGTTAGATTTGTTTACGCGCTAATACCCTTAGGAAAGGTATGGATCCACCTCATCTCCATCCAAGAATGAGTTAATTAGTAGAACTTGTATCTGTAAATTCTTATTATCTCTCAAAAATTCTTATAATCTAAAAATAGCTTCTGGCTTGAAATAACCCTCAATGTGTTGATAAACATTAAAAACAAATCGGTCTTATTTTAATTTTAGTTGATGCCCAAGTTTCATCATTTTCAGACGGGATAGACTTCGATACCAGTTGCCATCATGTGTGTGTGTGTGTGTAGGTGAATAAATAGATATAAGCAGACTAAGATAGATAGATAGATAGATAGATAGATAGATAGATAGATATGGACAGACTGAGATAGATAGATAGATAGATAGATAGATAGATAGATAGATAGATAGATAGATAGATAGATAGATAGATAGATAGATAGCAAAACTAATTTGATGTTCTTATATTCCAAACCAATGTGAACAAATGACAAAAGTGGAAAGTAACTAATACTACAAAGTCAATTTATTGCATCCATCAGTAAATATGCACGCACACACACACACACACACACCCACACACACACAGAACACACTCACACACACATATATATTCTGTGTCGCGATGGAATAATATTTTTTTTTTAATTATTATAATCTAGGCTCTACTTCTGCATCGAGCATTTAAAAATAAAAACAAAAATACTAAAAAACTTCTGATCATCACTCTAACAGTTCTTTCCTATACACACATATATATGTGTGTGTCTGTGTTTAATTTTGCCAAATTTTAAAGGACAAAAACAGTTCTTTATCAGAGATAGTACGTCTTAAGATATAACAGTGTGTGCATATAAATGACACTAATAGATAGACTATCAGTTTTATGCTTTAAACGATCATCAGATATATATAAAAATGTATGAATGTGTTGCCACTTTAGGACAAAATTTGATGTAAGCAAACGCACACATATATATTTACTTATATTTACTCTCGCACATACTTACATTAAGAGAACTAGCTTCATAGCAACCCAAATGTCCACACACACACATATTTGATTTATTAATTTCTTCGTGTGCGTATATTTTTTTTTATCTATTTGTTCCTATGTGGATTATATATATATATATATATATATATATATATATATATATATGTATATATATATATATATATATATATATATATATATATATATATATATATATATATATATATATATATATATATTGGAGATATTATAGTCGCATATTTATTTCTTTTATTTGACTTTTTACCTACAATAATACTTTCGCACTTACACGTAATCGTATCTCATCTTTCAGGATTTAACGGACATAATATTTTCCCGGCCTCTGCTCACTGCAGGGTTTCCGCTCAACGTCAGTCAGCCAAGAAATTTGTCTGAAACTGAGAGGTGCGACTCGAAGATATTTTTACCATATTTTCAACTTTACTTCCCCTTCAGAACTTTTCTCGACTGGCACCAAATACAGTTTTATTACTGCTTGTTTGGTCAATTTCCAACAGAAATATTCTTACTTGTTTGCTATTCGTCTTTGTCAATCATTTGAATCCTTAATCAACTGGGTACAAGTCTACAAACTTGCTATATGATATGCTGAAAAGTTATCGGCCCTAGCCACTTCATATAATCTGTCTAAACATCTATACTTATAACTTTTCAGGATCTCAGTGTATTTATTTTATTACTAATTATTTCCCCAACTCAAAGTAGAGGTTTACTTATTGAGTTTGTTTCATCAACGTAAGAGGAGGGGATACGAATGCAGTTTATAGCGATATACAAGAAAGTTAATGGCTTACTCGAAGTTAAGTTTGTAGTGAATAGGGAAGCATGCTCTCCGGAGTTTGTTCCACAAAGTTTTATTAGGAATAATTAATCCGAAAGGAACTTCTTCCTTACCAATGGAATACGAAGGGAATGGGGAAGATTTATCTCAGTGTATGAGATCTTCTCTGTGAAGCTTAGAACTTCTAGGACGAAGGAATGTAGATCGTCAGAACACAGGCCATGGAAATAGCGACAGAGTAGCGATAGGCTTAAGTCTTTTCCTCTGTGGGGTAACGCTGTAGGGAGGGGAAATAATGTATTACTACCAAGGCCACGGAGACTGGAAAGTAAGGGCGAGGCAACGCACTCTCTCTCTCTCCCTTTCCTTCTCTATCTCTCCCTCATACACACACTCACACTCACACAAAAGTACACATAATATCTATCTGTCCCAGTCTATTCCGACCTATCTATCTATCTATCTATCTATCTATCTATCTATCTATCTATCTATGTGTTCATAGCTATCTACTTCAGTCTGTTCATGTGTCCACCTACCTATCTCTGTTTCTATGTATGTATGTATGTATGCTTCTATCTATCTATCTATCTATCTATCTATCTATCTATCTGAGAAAGGAATTATTCAAATCAATGTTTGAGGTGGATTGCTTTATTTTTTACGACTAATTCTAATCTTGAAAATGTGCAGATGGTTAGAGGCTCGAAACGAGAAATCGTCGAGCTGAGTTCGAACTCACATCGAAATAGTTACATTCACTTTAGTATAAATATCCTTGGGAAAGGTATGAATCCACCTCTAGTCCCTCAGCTATGGGTTAAACAGCAGTACAGATTGAACTCTATCAGGAGTTGACAACCAGGAAAAAAGAAGTATGAACCTGAATTTTAAAACGTTTGTAGCCCTGGTAGAGCACATATTTGAACTGTAACTAAGATCCGCTCAGAATATTTGTAGTATAAACGACAGATTGGATCTGTGGGTGTTAAAGAAACGCAAATTAGCCGCCTCCATACTGAAGATGAGAAATCACACTGATTTTTAGTGTACCTTCCAGTGGGCATTTGAAGTACGCCTTCAAACTCTGATGACCTAATCTTGAGTAAATTAACTTCTCTAAATTTACTCAGCCACTAAAATATCTTTTCCACTTAAAAAATCTGAGGTTTTTCTTATTCTGTCTTGTTAGATGTTCATCGGTTTGAATATATTCCACAAGTGCTTAATTAGATTTCAAAACTGTTACATGTTATGGCAACTAAACACTTTACCTTTTCAGAAATTCTCTTCTCTTAGGGAAATGTTTCAGAACATTATTATATGACTCATCTTCCCAAACATTTCAGTATAGGCAATATGGCTTCCTCCAATAAAAATAACGTTCGAAATAATAATAAAAACACATCATATATATATATATATATATATATATATATATATATATATATATATATATATATATATATATACATATAGAATAAAGAAAAAATATATACATATGAATAAAGGAAAACTGGTGAACTTCATCAAGACAAATGCAAGGATTTTATTTCGTAACAAATAGGTATCTCCAATAATTCGCCGAATAAACACCATAGCACGATGAAAAAAAGCCTCGAACTTAATACAAACAAAGTTTTATCGTCAAAATAAGTTATTATTAAGAGGAAACAACAAATAACCTTTTCTAGCAAGTTCGAAATCTTTTTTTTTTTTTTTTTACGTCAGCGGTCACGTAATATTTACCATTAAATTTTTGTGCCTTTTTTGCAAGTGAAAAAACCATTAATTTGTAAATTCTTGCAAAAATCAAATAATTTTTGGATTTTGATGAAACTTTCAGAAATTATTCACAAATGAATGAAATTATTTTAGATATGTTTTATTTTTTAAAAAAATCATGTTAATAATATTTTTTACATCTGTTACCCCACACCCAACTTACTTAATTTTATGAAAACTCGAAAATTCGACCTTGCGTAATTTAATGATTAGTCAAAAGCAGAATTTGAAGAATATTAATCATCGATTTTTTTTGTAAAATCGAATGAGTGCACTATCCATAATTCATATCTGAATTGTAAAATAAAAAACCAATAAAACTAAGGCATTATCTAATTTAAAAACTTTTAATTGCTTTTATCAATAAGATATGTTAAGGAAACTATTGTCTGAAACCCAAATATTTTTTCCGATGGAAAATGATCTTTTACAAGAATTTTCTTTTTTTTTTTAATTTTATATAAAAAATGTGATAAAATTTTTAAATATTTTAAAATTACTTCTCAGTTTGTGTACCTTAGAAAATGCATTTATTAAGTAGATCTAGTTAAAGGTTTTTTAAAATACTTTTTGAATATGCAAAAAATATATTAAAAAGTTTTCTTCAAATGTATAGACAGAGATTTTAGCCATAATAATCACGCGTTTTTAAAGTTGTTCCTCTGACAGCGAGGGAGAGACCATTTTGTTTTACTTCTGGCGAGCAATTGTTAAATTCTATGATTCACTGACTATCAACGTCGCATTTTTGAAAATTTTTAATTTTCTTTTTTCCATCCTATTTCACTGAATATTGTAATTTAAAATAATAATTTAAATATAATTAAATTATTGCTTTTCAGTAAAGGATATACTGCAATTATTTTTCTTTTTTATTTCAGTTTTAATTATTTTCTTTTTTAATTTTAAGGAACGGAAACAAAACAATGAATATCAAACAAAAATAAGGAAAATTAAAAATAGACACATTAAAAAAATAACATTTAATAAAAATGAGAGCGGTACCGATAATTATTAGATAGTGATTTGATTGATGAAATTTTATGGTATTATTTTTAATTATTAATTTTTAAATTTTATGTTATTTCAATTGTTATTTTTTTTATAACCGAGATATATAAAAATTAATAAATAAATAACATAAAATTTCAGAAAAAAGAGATGTACGTAAAAATTACTTACGGCTCTCATAGTTTATCTCGCTCTCAGTTATGAAGTTTGAAATTTGATATATTGTTAGTATTTTGAATTTTATTTTTTTCCAGAAATCATGTTCAAACGTAAAGCTAAAGTACCTAAAAAGTCAATAAAGTGTTGAAAGTGTTTAATTTTTTAAAAAAATGATGTGTAGTTAAGTAAGTTGGTTCACTTAAAACTAAAAGTTGAAAAAAGTTATCATTTTTTCCTCCACATGAATTCGTATAAGTTGTATGTCTCAAATATTTAATATTCTTTCGATATATTTATTTTAATAGGCGTACAAAGATACAAAATTCGTATAAATATTCGATACACGGTTTTCCGTTCAATCGTTACATAAGACATCGTTTTGCTCTAATTTTCATTTTAATTTCAGCGATCTAAAAATACCTCGAACCAGAAAATATTGAAATATCATCCTGACAGCATCCAATGTTTCATATGACGAAGATAGTCGAAAGTACTTAAACAAAACAAATAAAAACATCAACTTTGGATGGTTTATTCATAATTTGAATCCTGATATGCAAGAACTCATTCAGAAACTGGACAAAGATAATAAAAAATGAAATGTACAGACCTTGTAGGTTGAATTTAGCAAAGCAATTCTAGCTACGTAAATACAATGAAATTAAGTTATGCCAGCATTCATCTTCCCACAAGGCCTCAGACTCAACACGGAGGGGGCTACATTAAATGCCTCGAGGAGATAGTACTGCCCTTTGTTAGGAATGTGGCTGCTGGAAGAACCTATGTCTGGCAATTGGACTTTTCACCATGCTAAACAAGCAGAAGAACGCAGGCATGACTGTCAGACAATTTCTGTAACCACATCACACTTTACATCTGACCACTTAACTCTCCAAACTACAACCCCCTTGATTATTATGCGTGGGGCGCAGTTGAGCGAGATAACAAGAAAAATTCTTTTCACATCAAAGATCAACTGAAGGCAAGGAATATGTCAGGATTCACCAACATAAACAAGGAGACCGTCCAGAAAAGTTACAGGAGATTCCAATGTCGTCTGGAGGCCGTGGAAAAGCCAACAGTGATTTTGTGGAATAAATTTACTGTTTAGTATTTCAAGATATTTCAGTGTAATTTTGGTATATATATCCGTTAAAATGAGATGTCAGAGTAATTTTCATTTTTACATAATATAGACGGCAATTTATCCAACGCAGCCTTTACATAACTATAGCACTTATAGAACGTGTGTATCATGAATGTGTTTAAAATTTAATCAGATGCATCCAGTTCAGACTGTATATTCGTGTATATATATATATGTATATATATATATATATATATATATATATATATACACACACACACACACATACACGCATGCACACACACACACACACCAGGATTGTATGGATGAACAGATGAAATAGTATATAAACTATAATTCATGCATATATATATATATATATATATATATATATATGTTTGTGTGTGTGTGTGCATGCGTGTATGTGTGTGTGTGTGCATGCGTGTATGTGTGTGTGTGTGTGCATGCCTGTGTGTGTGTGTGTGTGCATGCATGTGGGTATATATAGTGATATTTTCATGAAATTTCATATGAAATATGTATATATATATATATATATATATATATATATATATATATATATATATTAGGTTGGTGCAAAAATAATGACGTAATAATGTCGTTTTTTGACGTATTTTTAACGTCAAAAAACGACATTATTACGTCATTATTTTTGCACCAACCTAATATATATATATATAAATATAAAAGTGAACATAGAAGTCAACACTTAGAGGCGACAGTCTGTTTCATGCTGTATGCAATCGTCAGGCCACATGTGCTGTTATTTTTCTCGGCTATTTATATATATACGGGTCAGTGGTGCATTGTGGGTAGTCTATTATTGCGGTTATTTTACCGGAAGTCGTTTATTTATTTATTTGGGTTAAATTATTTTGCTTCTTTTTATTTATTTTTATTTTTTGTTTCTCATTTTATTTATTTTATTTTATTTATTTATTTTTTTAATTGGTGTTTTTATTAACGTAGTAAAAATTTGTTTATATCACTTATTTAATAGTTTTGTTTTGGTTTGAGAATTTAATTAAAGCTATTTATTCGATTTTCGGGTTGATTGTTGTAGTTTGTTCTAACTATTATTTTGGCAGGAACAGTTTTTAATATATATAGAAAATATACAAGTAAAATAAATTCACCTAAATTCATCCAAGTAAATAAATAAACAAACCAATCCCGATAAAGTTACTGTTAGAAAAAACAAATAAAGATAATCAACCCAAATAAACACAAATTAAAAACGGTTCCTGCCAAAATAATAGTTAGAACAAACTACAACAATCAACCTCAAAACCGAACAAATAGCTTTAATTAAATTCTCAAACCAAAAACAAAACTATTAAATAAGTGATATAAAGAAATTTTTACTACGTTAATAAAAACACCAATTAAAAAAAATAAATAAATAAAATAAATAAATAAAATGAGAAACAAAAAATAAAAATAAATAAAAAGAAGCAAAATAATTTAACCCAAATAAATAAATAAACGACTTCCGGTAAAATAACCGCAATAATAGACTACCCACAATGCACCACTGACCCGTATATATATAAATAGCCGAGAAAAATAACAGCACATGTGGCCTGACGATTGCATATAGCATGAAACAGACTGTCGCCTCTAAGTGTTGACTTCTATGTTCACTTTTATATTTACACACGCTCTATCTCTGATATTGAGCACTTTATTCCATAAATATAGCACACCTTAAGACTATATTTCTTTATATATATATATATATATATATATATATATTATAAAATCACACACACACACACACACACAGACACATACATATATATATATATATATATATATATATATATATATATATATATATATATATTTATTTTTATTTATTAGATTTTTTGATGGAAATAAAACAAATTCGTCTCGCCCAAAACATGGAAGGGCCAGCTGGAAATGTTCTTAAAATCTTCTTAAATTGCGAGGAAACGAAGCGTTGCTTTGTAGCTGCTCCCTGTTCAGCCGTCTCTGTTTCAAGCCTTGAAAAGGCTGATCCTTTTATCCCGCGGACCCTGTTAAAAATGACGTGAACATTACTCCAAGGGTTGAGAAGGTTAAGTTTATGTCATTTTGGACGTTGATTGGAACAGCTTAATGGCTTGCCAAATAATCTAATTATAGAAGAGTCGCCCCACTCTCTCACTCTCTCTCTCTCCACACACACACAGACACACGCACACACACACACACGCACACGCACACACACACACACATATTTATATATCTGTGTATATATATATATATATATATATATATATATATATATATGCTTGGTGTAACAACAAAATTGTCCAATTATTAGGTTATGCTCTGAACCGTTGTGTTTTAGAAATGATTAAAGATATCTTACTGGAATTCTCCGAGGTTTTATAACACTATTGAACTTTACTTTGAGCAATAAGAATGGATAATTCATCTCTATGCTTAACTGAAGAATCGTGATGAAATCGATCATAAACGTATATGACATCTTTATTATTAATTAATTGTAGCTAATGACCGGAAGCTCATGAAATTTTGAAATAAAGTACAAATATATATATATATATATATATATTGTTATTCCAGAATCATTTTCCAACTCATTCAAAATGACCTTTGCCCTCTCTAACCTTTTAACTTTCTATCTTAGAGTATTGTGCTGCCTCTCACCATTGCTCAATTGAGAAGACAGTGGGGTTCACACAAAATGATTTTAATCTGTTCTCTTTCTAGCTGAATAACTCAAAGGGTTTTTCAATGATTCTAAAAATGCTATCAAGATGGCGAAATGTCTTATCTGAAAAGATACTCAATTAGTTTAATGTTTTTTTTAGATATTAAAACATTTTTGGGACACTTATGCTGTAACAAGTTTTGGACAATAGTGTTGTTACACCCGGTATATATATATATATATATATATATATATATATATATATATATATATATATATGTGTGTGTGTGTGTGTGTGTGTATGTGTGTGTGTGTGTTCTAACCGTTATGGAGTTAACAGTTGACAACATATTTGTACATGAATATTACAAGAATTGCACGATAATCCGAGTCGTCCTATCGACGTTGGATATTGTGTATATTCATTAATATATATATATATATATATATATATATATATATATATATATATATATATATATATATGGGCTCAAAGACTAATGTTCGATGGTTATAATTTGTTACATTGTAATCGTAATAGCGATCCAATTCATCAGACTTACAAATTCAAAAAGAAATCGAAAAATTTTGAATTCGTAGGTCTGATGAATTGGATCGTGATTACGATTCCAATGTAATAAATTATAACCATGGAATATTAGTGTTTGAGCCATTTATATTATATTATTTCTCTGTCCTGGACATTGAGCTCTACCTGGATTCTATCATCTTAGAAATATATATATATATATATATATATATATATATATATATATATATATATATATATATATATATTGGCCACTAATCTTATCAATATATATATATATATATATATATATATATATATATATATATATATATATATATATATATATAGTCGTGTATCCAGTGACTTTTGAAGATCTAATTTTGAAGCTAATTTAACTACAGTAAATTGATACTTTTGTCAACGGCATAGTTAAGTATAGCATTACATACGCTAATGTATATTGGCAAAAGACCAATGAAAATACGTTGTTTTGGATTGTTTGTTTATTTTTTCTGTGTTTCAGACCATTCTCCTTATTTCTGGTACAACTTTAAATATGAATCATCCAGTGTTTGAGGACTTTCGATTTGCATAACCCATTATCAAAGTGTTTTCGTATTTTTTTTTTTTTACGCTATGTCAGTATTGTCATTTTTCAAATATTTCGTGCTCAAGTGTCACGTCCAGGGCTCACGTGTATTTATATTTAAATTTACTTCGAAAACCAAGAAAACGGTCCTAAACATAGAAATAATTAAACCGAAAACATCCTTAACAAAACAAATTTCATCGCTCTTTAACCAGCGTAAATTAAAGATTTCTTCTCAAATACTTCACACACACACACACACACACACACACACACACATATATATATATATATATATATATATATATATATATTATATATATATATATATGGCCACCATGAAAAGACAAAGTAATAATAACAAAAATAATGCTCTGTAATCTACATTGAGCTCTCTCTGGATTTATACTCTCCTCGGAATTATCCCTTCCATTAATAGATTGGTAAGACAGATATATATATATATATATATATATATATATATATATATATATATATATATATATATATATATATATATTATTATTATTATTATTATTATTATTATTATTATTATTTTCTTTGAAGGAAACGTTTGTAAATGTATAGTCATACATGAAGGGTCTGTGCAATGTGCATGAAAGAAGCCAAAAATTGCCCATTAGATCTTAACGGCGTCCTGCTGAAGAATTTCATGCAACTATAACCGTTTCCATCTACCAAAGACACCTATTCTCGGTGTAATATGTCTGTAGGGACCCGATTCTAACCCTCTTAGACAACCAGCTTTTTGACTTATTCTTTCATCTATATTTCATTTAAAATTCCCCATATCCCTCTTAAATTTGTTGTGCTTTTTTTTTTGTAAGTATTTCTGTTTAACATATCTACTTACAAGGAGTAAGTGTGTCACTATTTTTTATCTGTTTATATGTGAGTATTTTCTATACCGAATTTAGTCTGGCACAAAGCTACACGTGTGGAGCATCCTTCAATGATCAGATTCACCGCATGTAATGTTCTGCTAGACTAGCTTGCTAAGGATTACTCAACGGCGAGACGCACTTCGTTTTTCATTGCATAGGTATATGAAAAAAGGAATTCCTTTGAACTCATTTTGGAAAACTAGGAACAGAATAAACAGTTGTAAAGTAAATTTTAACTGGAAACTTTTTACACGCACATAATATTAGGCTGACCTTAGTCTGAGACAAGACCACAATAATGAGACAACCATAAGAATCGAATGTACATCCGCTCAAGACAATTTAATACAAAATAATATATTAAGACGGAAAAGCAGTATTTGGTTTTATCGGAAAAACATTCAGAGAAAGCATTCCTACGTCAATGTAAGTGACACCCTAGACTATGTCGTGACAAAAGTTTTTAATAATTATTATAATTATTTGTAATAATAACCGCGATGACATTATTGCAATCATTGACCTACACTTCCATTCACATAACGTCACTGTAACTGTTATCGCAACTGAAAACTGAAAATTTATCCTATATCGAAACGTATAACAATCGTACTCGCAAAAAAAAGGAAAAAAATGTAAACAGTGTATCAAAAGAATGGTTTTTCTCTTTTTAAGTCTACGCTTGTTAAACTTTGCCAAATTATTCTTGTAAATAGACATTCTCATAAATAAATAGTATTTAACAGTTTTGTTGCCATTTTTTTTAGAAAAATCTATGAATTCAGATGTTATCAACTTATTTAATGAATTTATGCGGCAAAAGCAAATAAAAGAAATGCCCGGAAAATGCTTTTTTTATTTTTCAAAACATTTATAATTACAATTAGAATTTAATTACAATTAGAATTTATAATTATCGGTATGAGTTTTTAAAATTCTCTTGTAATTTTCATAGCTATTTCTAACATATATATAACATTCCGTTATAATATTTCTTTATATATCTTTATAATATTTTATTATATATCTTTATAATATTTTATTATATATCTTTATAATATTTCTTTATATTTCTTTATAATGTTTCCTTATATTTCTTAATAATGTTTCTTTATACTTTTTTATATAATTTTTTTTTATATATATATTTCTTTATATATTCTTTTATATATCAATGAATATACACAATATCCAACGTCGATAGGACTTGGATTTTCATGCAGTTCTTGCAATTTTCATCTGCAAATATGTTGTCGTCTAAAGGTTAGGACACACACACACACACACACACACACACACACACACACACACACACACACATATATATATATATATATATATATATATATATATATATATATATATATATATATATATATAAAACATTCCAGTTTCTGCTATGATAATATTTTGGAATGCATGCAAATGCGCCTTCGGATTTCAATGTCAAAC
>OZ010599.1:1032700-1060200 GCA_963932145.1 Acanthosepion lycidas | reverse complement strand
TAGCCTCGTCTGGGGATAATCTCTGTCCGGAGGAAGAGAGTTTGACCTGCACAGCTTGAGACCCCACCGCGGTTGATAAATATCCTGTAGTTGGAGATTCATTGTGGAATTCCCTTGACTCACTTCTAGCAGTTGACTACTTCTACGCGCCGCTGGCGAACCTTATATGTGTTGTTCTTGTCCTAAGTATTATCCTTCATTTTCAACCTTCGTTTGATTATTCTATTCAGTAACCTCTTCCTAAATTACAACAGATAAGCTGTTAGCTTTTTTCTGAATTTTTTGCTTTATTTTTTATTTTTCAATTCACGTCTTTACGATGGGTAATATTTTTTTGTATCCTTGGTCTTTATGCTTTGTTTTGATATATTATTCCAGTATATACTCTTTTAAAATGTCTGTATTTAAAATCATTTAAAACGTTCGCGATTGTATTCGTTTTAGGTATTTATAAACCTGAGGAGCACTGGCGTACCTAGACGAAGGAGCGGTCTGCCCCAGCTGGCACGTTTTGTTTTTTATTTTTTTGTTTTGTTTCTTGTTTTGGTGACGGGAGCGGACATTTAGGTGAACTAGTATAATGAAGTAGCATGTTGTCTAGTTTTGAAATAAAGGCGGCAAATTTTACAACTGCCCCGGGCGGCACAAAAGCTAGGTACGCCGCTTATGGGCAGGCTGAGTGTTTTAGAACGACAGAGAGAACTGTCTCATATGATACTAACAGTGATTTCGTACCTCGCTGAGCACTTGGAGAAAGTTATTTATTCACATTGGTTTGAGCCAATGGATAGTGACATTTGATTTACCGTGACTGAAGAGAAATTTCTGAAAAAAAGATGAAAGCCGAGAAATTTAGGAAGTTCCTTTACGTACTAAGTGTCCTAGAAAATACAAGCTACCAAATCCCAATCACTTCGAGCCGGGACAAAGAACACATATGTCTCGAAATATGAAGGCGTTTTAAGAGGCTCCATTCGACCTTTTAATAAGCTCTTAAGCACGCGTATGAAGCCATGCAAGTGCTTGCTGTTATTATTTTTAAAAAAAGCGGTATGGGCCTTAACTTTATCTTCTCTGACGCCGCTTTTTTCGACTGAAAACAACAGCTCACAAAAGGTAGCCTGAGTCAATAGAGACGAAACAAGTCAAGCACTTCTTTTGTAATCGGACATAAAGGAAAAGTATCAGGGACAAATAGCTGCTGTTAAAATGGTGGAAGAAATAACTCTGCCATTATTATTTGTACTCATTGAGCATTAACAGCAGGTAAAACTAGTGGTTTTCAATAGATATCAAGTGCCAGAAAGTCTCCACAAACCTACAGCACCCTTCTCTCTTTACTAGCATTTTCTTTCTTAGGTTTTCTGTGGAGATTAAACAAAAGCAAGTCTTTTCACTACTCCTACATTAACACCTACAGATTTGTCATCATATTTTAATGCTTATAATATATCGTTTTGACATGTTTCCATTCGGGTTAGTATACTAATACAAGTGGTAAAGGATGTGCCGTATTTACTAGCATATATAATTCAATTTTCATCCACAGAAAATGATTGAAAAAAACACCTTGCGTCTTATATGCGAATTCGAGGCTTCCTTTAGACTAATTTTATTTTCAACGCGCTCTACAGTCGCCTATACTTTTAATTCATACGCGACTATGCTCGACTCCATAATATTGTTTCTCAAATAATAATAATAATAATAATAATAATAATAATAATAATAATACTTAGAGAAGAGCACTATTTAAGAAAAGAAAAGACAGCGTTTGACAATGTGCAACAACATTTCGACTGTATGACTGTCTTCTTGAAATTATGTTTAAAAATTGTACACAAGTAAAAAGAATCCCAAAGAAAATATACAAAAAAAAATTGCACACACGTTGCTTGTCCTGAGAAAACGGTTGTACTGGTAATCAATGTGAATGGCATGCAATTGAAATGTGCGTAATATGATATATAACTTGAAGAAGACAGACATTCAGTCGAAATATTGTTGAGCATTGTCAAACAACGTGTCTATTCTTTTTCGTTTCTGAATTCGCGCTCTTCTCTTAATTGTTGAAAAATATTGGAAGAGTTACGTCAATCATTTTGTTTATTATTATTATTATTATTATTATTATTATTCGTGTATGTTGTTTCCTGCTTTGTATCCTGTAGAGCCGGGTTCAAATTATGGTCCTTAGGCCCTATAGGAGAACTGTCAATTGATAGCACTTTTCATAGTTTATGGGATGTTCCTAGTAGAGCGATCTTCTGGGCAACTATTATGCTGATGATATTTGGAACACTATTATTATTATTTTCATTTTCTTTGATTTCTGGCGTTTACACATCTCTTTCCGGGTCCCGCCCAGGGACCTAAGGTTAGAAATGGCATCATGACACTTTCCACTGACAAGAAAAAATTACATAGATAAAGCCCTTCGTAAAGTGTGGGCTGTACTTGTCAGAACAATTTTTTGTATCTCCTTGAGGCATGGGCTTCCAGGAATCCCTTCAATTAGTCTACTGCAATCTTTTCCAACGAGTCCTAGGGCTCCAACTACAACAGGGATTGTTGATGTTCCCATATGCCATATTTTCGAGATTTCTATTTCAAGGTCCTTGTATTTTGAGAGTTTTTTGAATATCTTCAAAGATACATTGCAGCCAGCAGGGACTGCCATATCAATAAGGAGGCACCGTTTTTGTTTGTGGTATTTAAATTGATTGACGTAACTTTTTCAATACTTCCGGAAAGGCGTGATTTCCAGAAAAGATAAAAAGACACAATGTTTAACAATATTTCAACAGTTCTTTACTCTTTCCGAGAACCGCTACTTTGTGAAATAAAACTACTCAAATAATATTGCCCCAGTCATTAAAATCTTAACCTCTTCAAATCTAACTATCCTACATATCCTCATAGTCTCACCTCCTCTTCTTCCTCTTACCAATCCTACAAAAACCTCATTCAGTAATCCTCTAATTTCAGTGGCTCTTGAATCCTGTATTGGGTGAAACTTTAATAAAAGAAAAAAATAAATTGAAAGAGGCAGACTTACAGTCAAAATATTGTTAAATATTGTCTCTTTTTTCTGGAAATTTCACTCATCTGAAAGTGTTGTAAAATTTTGAAAGTGTTGCGTCACTCGTTTTGATTAATTGTTATTACTATTATTATTATTATTGTTGTTGTTGTTGTTGTGTTTTGACTTTGCTTTGTATGATACGAGTTTCTCCACAAGATAAAAAATGGTTCTTTTAATACAATCATAAATGGCTTGAGCATGACGAAGAACCCAAACATTTTCAAAAACCGAAATTGCTCAACCAGAAAGTCTGGTGGTACGACATTGGCGTTATCCATTACAGCTTTCTGGAATCGAACCAGAGTATCACTGTCGAAGTTTACTAGCAACAACTCGATAAAATGCATATTCAGTTAAACAAAATGCAACCGGCACTGGTTAATCGATAAAGTTTCAATCCTGCTTCATGACATATTGCCAGGATGCTCATCAACATCCATCATATTACTCTGTTCTTCCCCACTGATTGCTACTTTTTCTGTTTAAATACATTAATTAAAGAATACAAGTTATTTCTAAAACCGGACATTATTTTCCGAACAAAACTACTTGTAATAGCAAAAAGCTAACAACCAGCGTAATATTAAAAGTGAATGAAACTGAGAAAATCAAATTGAGAAGAAATGACAATACAAATAAGATGCATTCAAGGAGACGGAAGATGATGATTGGCACGGCATTTATATTTTTCATGATCGTTGTTGACGGGAGAGTAAGAAGCTGGGAGAGAATTCCACAGGTGAGAAGTGCGAAAGAAGGAACTATCAAAATAGAACCCACGGTTACATCTGGTAATTTTTAACAATTTCTGTAAAACGATGAAACTTAACTGCTAATCTAGCTCTGAAATGACTAAAAGAAAATGTAAAAAGAGATAAGAGAGAGAGAGAGAGAGAGAGAGAGAGAGAGAGAGAGAGAGAAGATTATGAATAAATAACGGAAAAAGATACTATATTTACGTAGACAACAAACATGCAAGTCATCTAAGGCGAGGAATTATATGAAAGCTGATTCTAAAATATTGATTTTAATGATGAATGAAAAGCTATATTAATTAGACGTTATGGCTGGACTAGTAATTGAACTAGTAATCTTTTCTTTTTATTCGAAATATTTTACTTATATCGTAAATATAATATTTACCAATGTACAGTATTTACGCTCTATTACATATTATAAGTGTTTAAGCATACCTACGGACGACAATGTATATGTCCCCATTCACATAAATAGAATAGTAAATACTGTATGTAGGTATGCATCTAGAGATTCGTTGTGGAATTCACTTGACGCACTTCTAACAGTTGACTATTTCTTCTACGCGCCGCTGGCAAATCTTATACGTTGTTCTTGTCCTAACTATTATCGTTCATTTCAAACCGTCGTTTGATTATTCTATTCAGTAACCTCTCCATAGGTTACAACAATAAGTAATTTACATTATTTATACGAGGAATATTATCTTCATCTTTTTGTCGTCACAACGTTTCAGTCGTTGCCCCCACCAGCCTTCATCTGTGTCCACTGTCTATGTCTTGAGGTATCTCATCTTGTTCTTATTAGTACTGCTGTCACAACTCGCATCGTTTCCACCGAGCCCAAGTACACACTGCCTGGCCCAGGAATTCAACTCACAATTACTATGTTACCAAGTTCACGAACCAACACTTTATTTCACTGTGAGGTTTTCGGATAGATGTTATAAGTAATGTAGATATGGTTGAAAGTATACGGAAAGATAAGCATAGATTATATGCAAGTACAATCGCCAGTTTTATTATAGAAGTGTGTGGATAGCGTGACGGTTATTGGCGCGGAGTATGAAACCGGCGAGCCGAGTTCGAATTCCGATTGAATTTGTTTCTTTCCCTTCGCACTAATAATGCACTTACGAATTATAAGAACCCGTCCCTTCTTTCTATTCAAATAACAGTGTAAACTGGGATCTATAGCCTTAATTGGTAACCAATCCAGGAGACGAAGAACTATGACTTTGAATCGTTTGAGTGAACAGCTGGCAACTCCACGTACTTGCTTCTGAAACGGCAGTGGCGTTGTTTCAGAAAATGTCCTACACGGAGTCTATATATTCCATTTGATTATCCGCTGATTTTAGTATCCGTATGGAATTCTGGAATCTAATTCGTCGCGGATACCGAGGGACGCCTGTAAATATCTTGGCGCCTCCTGGCCTCACTGTGTCAAATATCATTGAGGTTGACAATTATTTATCTAAAAGCCTGTCTGATTAGCCAGCTCGTCTCGTTAGAAGAGTTATTCCTAAAAAAGATGTTAACGCTTTCCTGGGGACGGTGGATAAATCCAAGTGCGTGGTGTGGAAAAAGGGACTTGCAAAACTACGGCAATGATCTATTTTTATTTTTTTATTTTTATATAAATTCTTTATGGAAAAAATCTAATTTTTGAACACTGAAAAAAGACATATGCTTTACAATGTATACATGACAGCATCGTTTGCTTTTATTTTGCAACCAGAAGTCGAAGCTAAAAGCCCAAACATTTGTTTGCATATTGGTGACACAGTCTAGACAGGCCACACGCGTTACACAGCAGCCAGATCAAACAATAGATACTGTTCAAACTGGAGACCATTGTGTTTTCATGTCTGTCAGAGCTAAGTCTTCAGGTAGATATGGTCACGAACTATGTGTTAGATTAATCGTTGGTTTTAAAATATTAGTTACCTCCACGAATTCGCTGAAAAAAGAGCATACTATGATGAAAAAATATCTCAACCGTGACAAAAAACAAAGCTTTAGTGTCAAAGTCTTTATTAAGAGGCAAAACTATAATATTATTTTAATTAATTAAATTTTTTAACCCTTTCTAGCACGATCGAATGTTTGGTTAAAAATCTTATTTTTCTTGCGTGAGTGGTGGTGGGAAGGGTTGACCAAAGTTTAGTACAGGAAATTTTGGCTTTTTTACGATAAAAACACATTTTAGAAATTCTTAGACAATTTCAAATAATTGTCGAATTTTAATGAAATTTTCAGGATATATTCACAAATGAATTAAATTATTTTAGAAATTCATTTTTTAGAAAATCTTTTTTTTTTCTTTTCTTTTTTTTTTTTTTTGTCTTTGTTTTTTTTAATCGGAATTACTCTAAGCAAGACAATAATGCTACTAAAACACAATGGGTTACAGGGTCTGTAAGAATTAGGAACAGCAACATTAATGGGGAACAGAAAGAAAAGATAGTAATCACGTGAACAGTAGATAACGATTGACATTGCATTTAAATTTTTGCAGATCAAAGTTGGCTGGAAAGCCCGAATAAGTGCGAGAGAAGAAACTGCTAGCATAAAATTTAGGGCTGCATCTAGCCAGCTCAACTGTAAATTGATGAGATCTCAACGCGAGTCTAGTGCTACACTTAAATTCAAAAACTCTAGGTACCACAGCAAAGTGCTTATTCGAGCAATTACCATGAAATTATTTATAGAAAAGACTTAGAGAGGCAACCTTTCGGCGATAGAAAAGTAACTGGAGCTGAGCCGCCAGATCAGGACCAATAATATTGCAGATTCTTCTCTGGGTCTTATCAAGAAGTTCAAAGTAAATACCAATGGTACCGGACCATATATGGAAACAATATTCTAAGCATGGACGAATGGTAGACTTATAGATATGTAAAAATTGTTAAATACATATTTTTGTTTATATCTGTTAGTCACACCCACTTACTTAATTTTCTGAAATTTCGATAAATTACATTTCACATCCTTTATATTTATATCAGTTAAAAGCAAAATTCCTTGAAGAATTTAAATCATCAATTTTTTTGATAAAGCAGAAACACCATTTACCGAAAATCTCTGAATCGTAAAATAAAAACAAGACAAAACAATAAAACTAAGTTATTATTTACCTAGAAAAGCTTTTAATTGCTTTTATGAAAAAGATATATTAAGAACACTCTTGTCTTAGGAATAAAGATTCGATAAATAATAAAGTTTTACAAGAATTAGTTTCTTTTTTTAAAAGATTTAATTAGAAAAAATTATTAAATTTTAAATCTTTTAAGTCTAATTTTAGATGACATTATTATTAAGTAAAAACTATATTTACTAATCATAAAAGAAAAAGCTCAGTACAAATCTTCAAACATCAATATTTTAAAAATATTTTTGTGTTTGTGTGTATAAATGTGTCGATTTTTGTAGATACGGATGTCCATATACGGCTTCATCAGAAAATAAGAAAGATAACTATGATACATTTAAAGGAAAAGTATCTAAAACTCAATACAACATTAGATTACACAGAATTACTTTCCTAAATTTTTAAGATTACTGAGAGATAAGAGCGTGGCTGTCTGAAAAAAAGGTTAGAAACCAGTTAGAGTATTCACTCGTGTAGTGAATCAACCCAATTTAATATCAGAAGACAAATCGTACGGCAATCGGAAGCAACGTCGTCTCAGAGTATTTTTTTAAATTCAAATTGACCCCTTGCAAGCCAGTAAAGCCACTAAGACACAATGGGATACTGAGTGTGCAAAAAATTAGAAAACGGAAACATTATTAAGGAGCAAGAACAATAGAAGAGTAATCAGGAAGATAGAAGATAATGACTGATATTTGCATTTAAATTTTTGAAGATGAAAGTTGGCAGGAAATCATGGAGTCGGAAGAGAGTCCTAAAACCGCGAACTACGAGAAAAGAAACTCTTAGCAAAGAACTTGTGATTCCATCTAGCCAATTCAAATCTGAACTGATATTTTGCTAATCTAGTACTGCGCTTAAATTCATGAAGCTTATTTACGATAGCGAAGAGCTCATCCGAACAATTTTATTAATTCAAGAAGCAAAATACCATGGAAATGGCAGTTTAGTTTCTAGGATTTTATTGTTTATGAACAAAAATCCAGATGTTCAAATAAATACAGACGTCCAAAGAAAGACAGATGTAAAAAGAAATACAGATGTACAAATAAAGACAGATTTAAAAAGAAATACATATAGCCAAAGAAATACAGATGTCCAAAGAAAGACAAATGTAAAAAGAAATACAGATATCCAAGGAAATACAGATGTCCAAAGAAATACAGATGTCCAAAGAAAGAGAAATGTAAAAGAAATACAGATGGCCAAGGAAATACAGATGTCCAAAGAAATACAGATGTCTAAAGAAAGACAGATGTAAAAAGAAATACAAATGTCCAAAGAAGGACATATATCCAAAGAAATAAAAATTTACAAAGACAGATGTCCAAATAAGCTATCATTCATAAATGAGATGTATATTTAATTTGCAGCTGGACAAAACCGGTTGAACTCGCTTTTCATATACCAGGGGCTGCTATTCTTTTCTTTGTTTTCTTTCCAGGTTATTTTAATGTTTTGCAAACAATGTCGAAGGGTTTTAGCTTTAATAAAATTGCGGGGAACAGACAAAAGGATTGACAACATAAAAACTGATTATGTACTTCAATGTAAAGCAAAAACCGGTTTGATATTGGAAAATATAACCTAACTTCTGACAAAGACCAAACAACGTATTTGTTTTGCGTTTTGAAAAATACATTATATTTAAATTCGCTGTTTATCCATATCACAAGTAGAATTATTAAACTAATACGTTCAAATTTTCCTTGATTCTAATGATTATATATATATATATATATATATATATATATATATATATATATATATATATATATATATGTACTGTCACTCAAGAAATATTCAAAAGAAATTAGAATTTATTTCTACAAATGTGGAGCATTAGAAATCAGTTTAAAACTACCTGATATATAACCTGCAATATCGGAGGTTAGAATTTCTTAAATAAATCCATCCAAACTTGCATTCACTCTAATGATTTCATATATATATATATATATATATATATATATACAATGACAAAGTGAATAATACTAAAAGCAAAGATAGAAATTCGTTGGAAATTATTTGAATACTAGCTGTTTATGTAACCTGTGATATCAGAGATTAGGATTTATTAAACAAATCCATCAAAACTTGCATTCAATCTAATGATTTATTTATTAAATAAATCCATAAAAATCTTTCATTCATTCTAAGGATTTAAAACCTATAAGCATAATTTGGTGTTTATATTGGGATTATTTTAAGAATATATTTTCCTTTTGACTAATAATCTGATTACTATCCAAATTGACTGATATAAGGTCACAATTTTCTATTTTGCCCGTCATGGCATTGATTGACTATAATAAATTAGTTATACTCTTCTTTCTTACAATCAGTCAGGGTCAACTCTGAGATCAATCGATCCTTAGCACCCATTGTATCCTATCTCAGGAATTTTAAACATGGTTGTGCGTAACTTTGATAGATATTGAATTAGATGTGCAAGCTAACAGAAGACTGTTCATAGGTGTGTTTATTCAAAGTATCAAGATAAAATCGAGAAAGATGTAACGAATATGGTGACACACACACACACACACACACACACACACACACATATATATATATATATATATATATATATATATATATATATATATATATATTCCCAAGTATATAATTAGTGTATACGTAATAAATTCCAATAACCCAAAAATACTATTCTTAAAAGAGTGCTCAATACATAGTAGAGCAAATATAATTATTTATTCGAAGATTATAACATAAATATGTCATAAGATCACCACAGAAATAGCCATTTTGTTTCAACACTTCTGGTGTCTTATCAAGTGATGCTGTTGTCATTCAAGACCACCACTTGATAAGACGCCAGAAGTGTTGAAACAAAATGGCTATTTTTGTAGTGATTTTATAACATATTTATGTTATAACTTTCGAATAAATAATTATAATATATATATATATATATATATATATATATATATATATATATATATATATATATATATATATATAGCCGCTTCCTTATAAGTGATGCTACCGGTTGAATTTTATAAAATCTATCTCTTCAAGAAAAATAGTTTCTCAAGTCCAGTAGCTGTTATCGCTCTTTCCAGTAGTGATCCAGATTTCCTTTTTGGCTTTTGTTTGAAACGTCAGCATCTTCAAGTTACATGTGTCATTCATTGCACTTGTTTCTGCTGGTGAAAATAATTGTGTATTATATGTTATTTAGTACAGTTCTTTTTTTTTTGTGATTACGTAGATTGTGTCTACGAAGTTCACTGAAGAATAAACGCTTCACTCGCTTTTGATAAAAAAAAAAGCTAATGGGAAAAGAAAGTTTATTAGGATGGCCCGTTTTACAGTCGCCCTCTAATAAAGTAATCGGAATTTACATAGGTTAAAAACGAAAAGGATTAAAAGAATTAATTTTTAGATTATTTCTTTTCACTATTAGGTTGGTGCAAAAACAATGTCGTTTTCTCACATATGTTACTATGTTAGAAAACGACATTATTTTTGCACCAACCTAATACGTCGATTTGTTATTAACTGTTCTCGCGGGTTAATCTGGACACTTTGAAGAGGATTATAAATTTGAATTCTAGCAATGTAATTTGATATATTCGTTGTACAAGTAGGTGGGATTTTTTGTTACGTGGGAAAGAAACACCGGGAATTATCACTATTCCGATCAAAGTCTAATAAGTAAACAAACATTTTCTCACAATGGTACGCCAAATTCTACAATTAGACGACAATGACAATGAAATGATGAATTTCATAACAGATTAAGAGAAGAAAAAATATTACTTTTCGTGTAAATGAAAAACAATATTCTATCTAATGAAACGAAAAATGGTCATATTCAAAAGTAATTTCTATGGCCGACGTTTCGATCCATTTGGTTTGTTTGAATCAGTGAATTTAGGGGAGAAACTTCGGGAAAACTATATTTCCCAATTCCACGAATCTGTTTGAATTGAACTCATTATTCAAACAAACTCCTCATTATATCTGTCATATATACGCTACAGTTCCAAAGTTTGAAGCCACCTCAGAATTAGCATGGGATGAACTTGAGAGAAGAGTGAAAAAAATATGAAAAAGAGCTTTTAGAGTCATCGAAAAAGAAAAATGGAAGCAAATATCAAAACTTTGAAAAAATTTTGCAACGAATGCCAAAGATTTGTGCTGCAGTCATCATAAAATTTTGGATAAAAATCATGTCTCACTTTTTTTAAAACATGTATAATAATTTTCTCTTGTTTAAAGTAAAAAAATGACTACTTTTGGGGCCAATTTAAAAAAAAATACCAGTGGTGGCCTCAAACCTTTGATATATATATATATATATATATATATATATATATATATATATATATATATATATATATATATATATATATATATATATATATATATATATATATATATATATATATATATATATATATATATATATATCCAAGTATATGATTGGTGTATATGGAATGAATTCCAATAACCAACAATTACTATTCTTAAAAGAGTACATTCAACGTCATCACTTGATAAGACACTGAGGGTGTTGAAACAATTTTTTTTTTTTTTAAATAAATTATTATATATATAATGAAATGCAGAAAGTCCGACAATTATTTTAAGACATTTTTATGTTTATACATTCTTTTTATAAATACAAATATTTAGGTAAATTCTCTGTTTATAATAAACTGTATTGAACAACATTTACCGGCCTGAATGTCCGAGAAATTTTCGTAGGAAATATTCGTCCTCGGAAAGGAATCGAACCTGTATCCTATACGGAACCGTCATATAGCCTGACGTGCTTTTAACCGATTTGGCACAGAGGAGCGTTCGGTTAGCAATGTCGATTTTACTGTCTTTAATAATGTGTGACGTCATTTGTTTACATTTGGATACGCAGTGAGCAGATATGAATGTACGTGAGAGAATCATGGAAGATTGTAATTTAAAGACAGTAAAATCGACCTTGCTAACCGAACGCTCCTCTGTGGCTCAATCGGTTAAAGGCATGTCTTTATATATATGAATAAAGACGAAAACTTATTTTAGCTAACATATGTCATCATCTGGAGGACTTTATCAAGGTAAATGTAAGGATCTTATTTTGCAACAACTATTTGTAAACGAAAGTCAAATTATTGCTAGTTTTTCAAAATTTTTAAATATAAGAGACATAAATATTCATCAGGTTAACTGAGAATTCGAATTAAATTATGGAGGACGCTAAGTGACGTAAATTAATGTCTAATAAACAAATGTCATTAAATTATGTTATTTTCTAATGTATTCAATATTTATATAATTTTAATTTGGGATTATTTTATATATTATATATTTTAGATAACATGAGTTTATGAATTTCATCGTTTCCTTTTAATGTTTTTAACATTTTTATAGTCACGCATGTTGGTTTGGGAAAGAAGTAATTCTTTCAGGAATGGAGATATTTGAAAAAATCCGAAGGGCAGATTTATATTTTGGTAAGATTCAATAACAGCACTCTCGAGAATTTGTCAGTTATTTTCTCTTTTAATTAGTCTGTCATTCTTTAGATTAAAAATGTGGTTGAATTTATTTCTATATATGGCTAATGTATTTGATAAATTGTTGTGTATAAGATCCTTACGTTTGCATTGATAAAGTCCGTCAGAGGACGAAACGCGTTGGCGAAAATAAGTTTTCTTTTTTTCTTTATTCATATTGTCCTTCTACAGATATATTTTACTTATATCTGAAATTTTACATACACATGTACACACACACACACACGCACACGCAGACATGTGCACACGTACACACAAACGCACAGACACACACATACACAAGTACACACGTACAAACACACACATATACTATTTCAAACGTTATTATAGTGGATAATCGTGTTTAAAACAGTGTACATTACGTCTATCGGTAAACTTTCGAGAAATCTGTGAGCAAGTGTGATTTCGTTAAAAAGGGAAAATAAAGTCATGTGCAGCTGTGATTCTTTTCGTGGCCGAGCGGTAAAGTACACCGGTTCAAATGTTGGTTTCAACAAAGACTAACGCAAGTTCGATCCCTGCAAAATAGCACATTTTCTTTATTTTTTAAAGTAAAAGAATGGCGCTTAAGGTAATAGAAATTTTGGATTAAAAATAAATCCATTAATTATTCTATTATACTGTCTGACAATGTGGGTTGTGGTGGTATGGCTATTTTTTTTTTTTTTTCTAGTGTATTCCGTTATAAAATAACGATTCTGCTTTCCGTAATAAATGTTTTCCTGCATCATTAAATTGTTTAAAGCATTGGACACGGAAAGGTTGTTGCCTCCTACAGAACAAGTGTTTCTATGACGCTGACAGGTCACATGTTCAAAAACTTCCGGTTCCAATTTCATAATACGCTACTGTGTTGAATTTGCAACCGTGACGATACTTATTATCATATACCAGAATCACTCAGTGATTCATTTCCACAGAAAAAAGTTTCTTGTTTGAAAATGTTGTTCAACCGAGACATTTGTTCAGTATAGTATTTAGCAGTAAAAGTATCTAGCAATTTGAATCTCACCAAACTCAGATAAGTATTTTCCCCCGGTGGATTCTGTTTATGTTGAAATTTTGAAAGTTATCCGAGATCTTGATAAATCCATTTTCCTTCAGTATCGGTCTATATTTCTGAGATGAGGTATTATGTACATTATTTACATTATTCGGACTATTGTCCTCATCTTTGTCACCATATTTATTACAACGTTTCGCCCCTTCAGTATCGGTCTATATTTCTGAGATGAGGTATTAGGTATACTATTTACATTATTCTGACTATTGTCCGCATCTTTGTCGCCATATTTATTACAACGTTTTAGCCTTTCAGTATCTGTCTATATTTCTGAGATGAGGTATTATGTACATTATTCACATTATTTGGACTATTGTCCTCATCATTGTCACCATATTTATTACAACTTTTCGGTCGTTGTATGCTCCGGCCTTCTTCAGGTAGTTGGAATGTTAAACTGAACCCTTTATTTTGCTCACTGGGGTAGATTGTTCTAGTTCCACATGCCATGTTTAATGGATGTCAGTTATCAGTTATCTCCTGTTAATTTCCCTCTGAAAGTTCTCCACTGCCATAGCTGGGTATTGAACTCACACTCTCTGGGTCCTGTCACTGTCAACGCCATTATCCAAGGGCACATGGCACAGTGGAAACGTTGTAATAAATATGGCGACAAAGATGAGGACACTAGTCCAAATAATGTAAATAATGTCCATTTTCCTTGCCACTAACTATCCTGTCCAAAAAGGACATTTCTTCTGTTCAAGGAAGTGGGGGGGGGAGAGGGGCGGTTCAACGTAGAACAATATTTGTTTTCGGAAGTTGATGTGAACCCAACGACAACGTAATAAATTTGAATGATTGTAAACACAGTAAAGTGATGGGTAAATAAATTCCATTGTAAACTTTTGTCTCAACATAACAGATCCGTTAACTATTGCATTCTTGTACGCACCATATACGAGCCTTTTTCTTCAGCGTATGTAACTAAATGCTCCAGATCAAAATCAAGAGATAGGCTGACTAGACTATAAATCGACGCTAAATAGGCCGATTGAAAAAGCGAAACCACCCGAGCTGCTATTTCAAGTTTGATTTTAACAGCACACTGATTCGCACTATTTTTCCTTAGCGCATCGATTGTGATTCATTCGGTGTGTGAACTCATTTTTCTTTCTCTCTCGTTCTTTCTTTTTGTAATACTCTAACAAAAGAAGCAGAACTAGGCGAGCAGAAGCGAAAGAAAAGATTTTTAAATGGAGACGTCATTCGTAAAGAAGAATAAATGCGAAGGAAACATTTGAAAACATTTACAGAAAGAAAAAAACAGTGAATTTAACAGTAGCTTTGACGAGTAATAGTTAACTTATATAGTCTTCTCAAGTAGGTAGTAAGTTTGTCTCACAGAAATTCGCTATTTGCAGGTGTATTATTTTATTACATTGTCAACTATTAATATTAATGTTGGCAACGACTTATTTTCTTCATAATATTGCAATTTCTTCTCGTAACTTTAACTTCAACACTCAATCTGAATCAGCGGATAGAGATCAAAAAGCAAATAAAAATGCAAGCCAAGATTCGAAATTACATGGATTTTGTCTTGGAGCAGTCTCAGCCTAGCTCAACCGTTTAACCACTAAGCTCCGACTTATATTATTAATTAAGTAAAATATAGTAATGATAATAATAATACACAATATAAGTAAACTAGTTATCACTTCTATTCAAAAAAAAAATATTTATGATAATAATTATTTAGCATATACCGGAAACTTACGTAAAAATAAAAATAAAATTCACCATGACTCAAAACATGGGCATATATCTGCGGGAAATAATACCTATGGCAAGAATTAAAATTGCACCCTTGTCCAAATATCTGACACAGCGAGAGCCACGCTTGAGATCGTTTTATCATAATATCACAATATATCAATATAAAGTCAAGCTCGTTAATCGTTTAATTAACAACTTACAGAACATGAAAAATGCAACTGAATCTGCACTTCATTCACTGATGCAAACTGCTGTATGATGTTCGAAATGTCAGGATTAGTTTTGCTACACCTAGCAGCGCAATACCAGTTTGTCTTGACCTACGGATTTTGACCAAATCATTTACATTTTAAAAATCTGATAGTCCTCGTGCTTTTCAGCCACGATTATCAAAAACAGACTAAACTTTCTTTTTCATTATACGAAAACACTGGAAAATGTGAGCCAGAAATTCATATTGGAATAGAAAAAGATGCCGTCCAAAGAAGACTCAGAGGCAACGACTTTAGCCAGGACACCATAAAAGATTTCGTGGCCAAGAAATGTGTTATGTTGACAATATATAATACAACAGAATGGATACAACAACACAATAAAATCATCATTACTTCGTCCTTTTATGTGTCGTAGCCCTCCAGGACGTGGGCGATCATGGCTCTTCACAACTTCCTTTGGATTAAAGATATGTACTAAGCAGGAAGTTAGAAAACTACAAATATCTTCAGTGAAAGAGAGTAAAATGGTAAACAAAATACATAGGAAGAATAAGGAAGAATGTGGACACTAAATTCAACAGCAGTGACATAATCAAAGGAATAAACGCATGGAATATAAGCATATTAAGATATTATGGACCCTTTCTAAACTGGACAAGAAATGGACGGGAAATGTTGACCACAGAACAAAGAAATTGAATAGCATTTTTCTGTGACTAACAGCGCGGAGGAAAGGGGGAGGAGGAAGAGGACTGGTTCCTGTAAAAAAAACTGTTGACTGAAGACGACACTTTAATGAAAGAATGATTACAACAGCAAAACGTACAATAAAGAATCCATTGTGGATCAGAAAACTTTTAAATAATTTATTTCAAAAGATAAACGCAAGAAATTACAAATAAAATGAATGGCTACGGCTGTAGATAATCGATCTAAACACAGAAAGTGAATGCCTATTACAGATGACATAGAACAATTCTCTGAAAACCAACTTAAGACCCGTAAATTACAGGTTACAGCAAAATCGTAAATGTCGGCGGTGCGGAGATAAAGATGAGATTGCGAGTCATATAAGAAAATGCAGTCAGTTAGCACAGAAAGAATATCAAAGTAGATATGACTGGGTAGGAGCGTTAATCCAATGGTAAATGTGCAAGTGCCTCGGAATTTATTTTACAAAAGTAGTCAAGTAGTATTTAAACGAAAGATAAAAGTAAAATTCTCTAGGATTTTAAAATTTAAACATGACCCAATCCAGACCAGATAACTCGAAATTTAAATTGAAAGAAAGCGAAAATCTGAAATAATATTTCGATATTGACAGTGAATTGTGGCATATTTTCTCCATACAACATGCAACTTAAAATAGGGAATGTCAGTAAGCTAGCTTTACCAGTTCTGCACTCAATTTCTTACACGCACACACACATACACGCACACACAAGATTTAAGATATATATATAGTACTCAATAATAAAAAATATTGAAATAATATTAAAAATAGAACGTTAATAATATTATATGAAAAAATTGGAAATATTATTTAAAACCAGAACCTTCTGATGACTGGAAATTTTAACAAGAAACTTCGATGTCTGGATAAAATTGGTATTTAAAGTTAAGTAATCTTTTCATATATATATATATATATATATATATATATATATATATATATATATATATATATATATAGAGAGAGAGAGAGAGAGAGAGAGAGAGAGAGGATGCGACAGGTAAACTGTCGCTATTTTATATTTTTCAATTTCGCGGAAGCGCGTTGTTTTTTTTTTTTTTTTTTTTTTTTTATTTTGTCAAGTGCACAGTATCGTAGCCTCACTTGGGCAAATATTTCAGAGTGTTTGGATATTAATATGAGGACATTGCAGTGAGTTCGGAAAGAGTTTGATGAGTCTAATGATGATTCCGAAGGTACGGCAGTTCGCAAAACTCACTCTGATCATTCTGGTAACAAATGGACTCATATTCCCGCATGATCTCAGACTCAACATGGAGGTCTCCACAAAGTGCCTTGAGGAGGTAGTGCTGCCCTGGGTCAAGAGGGCAGCTGCTAAAAAAAATTGTGTCTGGTAACAGGATTCTGCACCATGCCACACAAGAAGGAGAACCCTGTCATGTCTGTCAGACAATTTCTGCGACCACATCGCCTGTTACATCTGGCCACTTAAGTTCCCAGTTTGCAACCTCTTTGATTATTATTTGTGGGACACGGTTGAGCAAGAAACCAACAAAACTCCTTGAAACACTAAAGATAAACGGAAGGCAAAGTTTATGACAACATTCACCATCTAAAACAAGGAGACCGCCCAGAAGAGTTGCAGGTGATTCCGAAGTCGTCTGGAGTCCGTGGTTAAAGACATTGGCGATTTTATTGAATAAATGTACTGTTTGGTATTTCAAGATATTTTTCTGGGTTTTTGGTAAATATATCTGTTTTAAATATATGCCAGTTTTATTTTCATTTTTGTGTAATTTAGACAACAATTTATCCATCGCCCGCTGTATATATATATATATATATATATATATATATATATATATATATATATATATATATATATATATAATCCTGTTACAGCCTAAAACAATTATTTTGGAAGATGGTGACGTTATGTGGAAAATTTCTAAACAACCACCAATCTTACCAAATTGATACGATACAAATTCGATTGATTTCCGTTTTGTTTTTTATTTATTATATTATTTTCAATGTTTTTTATAGGCCATACTGTGAGAGTAGCTTCTAATCGGATCCTAAAGCAGATATTAAGAAACTTTCATAGACAGACAGATATGAAGAAAGAGATATAATGATAGACACTCACTATGTCTCATACACACATTCTCTCTGTCTGTCTCTCTCTCTTTCTCTCTCTCTCTCTCTCTATATATATATATATATATATATATAAAAGATCTCTCTCTTTCTCTCTCTCTCTCTCTATATATATATATAAAAGGTCTCTCTCCTTCTTTCTCTCTCTCTCTCTCTCTCTCTATATATATATATATATATATATATATATATATATATATATATTCTCTGCCTCTGTGTGTGAAGTAAATGACATGCAGCTCCATATAATTCGAATATTTGTCATACTAAATCTACTTTATCACGCACACTAAATCGGCATTTGTCGAACAAGTGCGTTATACGTTCCCATATAAAAGAAAACATATCTTAATTACTCATGACATCCATATCAACACAAATTTTTTTGTATATATTGCAATATATATATATTATATCTACAGTAAATGTTGTATATCATCTGTAAAATAGATTTCAAATATTTGAACCGCACAGCATACCTAATTTTGCTTATGTTCTGCAAAATTATTTTTATATTTCGATACACACACACACACACACACACACACACATATATATATATATATATATATATATATATATATATATATATATATATATATATATATATATATATAAAGCATTGTACATTCAGTGCTACTGTTAATAAAGTTAATAATATTACACGTAGTACGATATCATATAACAGCATCCTGAATTTACGACCTGCGTCTGCTGTTTCGCGACCATTAGCGTCGCATAGTAATCTTCTATGTCAACATAATAGAATATCATCTTTGATGGTAAATATCTTTGTTTTAATGTTCATAACCACTCTGATAATGGCTCATATGAGCCGAAAGCTTAGATCAAGGAACAGCATAATAAAAAATACCCAAATGTTAGAAATTTTTTGTCATTATTTTCTCCAGGCTCATGATGAAAACAATAGTCATTCGTTGTCAGTTGTTGTTGTGACCAAGTAAATGGTGAAGTAATAACAAAATCAGGTTTACAGATATATCGTATATTAAAAAGTAAGAAGAGTGAGAGTGTATCGAATGAACTCAATCCATTCACTGTTCACTGTCAATATTTAACAGCACTCCCCACGTGGGATATATGTGGCACAAGGCCGAGTTTAACGTGGGTCAACCGGACCCGTAGGCTCGGCCAAAAAAATCCACGTAGAACCCGCATAAACGGGTTCGGGTGTGTCTACCTCCCCGGAAGAAACTCTGCCCTTCGGCACTGCCTCATCCGGGTTCCTCTCTGTCCAAGGCAGACAGTTCGACAGGAGCTGCGAACAGTCCTAGCCTCGGAAGAACAATAAATCACTGTCCCTCGAAGCCTTCTCTCCTACTAATCTTATAATAGGCAGAAGACTCTAACATTGACTCTTTAGAGGGAGGACACCACAACAGTTATATTTAACAATATATGTTTGAATATTAATAAATATATATCTATTCCATCACTGGTAGCGCAACTCGGAGTTTTATGCACAACGCAATACCCAAGTGTTGCATAGAGATTGAATATTACATGACTTAAATTTTAATAAAAATATCTGGTTAAAACAATGTTGGCGCAGTTCATATATTATAGGGAAATTGTTTTTATTTTTCTATCTTAAATATATATATATTGCATTTAAAATAGTCGCTAATGGGTATATTTATCACATATAAACAAAAGTGGCAAAGAAAATAGTTACGTATTTTCCATTTGTAAATTTCAGAAAATTTTTGATTAATTGGCAACTATAAAAACAACAATTTCCAATTACTGTGGTTCAACTGAAAAATGTTTTACCGCACTAATCGAGTATGATGCATGCACTAATCGAATTCTATTATAAAACATTTTAACGCACTAATCGAAAACGCATTAATCGAATGCTCATTAATCGAGGTATTCTTGAATATTAAAATATGCAAAACTAAAATCTATATAAAATATTAATTTTTATTTACATTTGGGATTATTGTGTATGTGTGTGTATGTGTGTGTGGTGTGTATACGAAAATACTCATAGGCATCAATATCAATTTCTATATATCTATCATTCAACAAAAAATCGTGGTGACTCAGTCCGCCCACTCCTCTGCGACTCCAACAACTTCTCCATTCCACAATCTGTATATGTCGATATTTGCTTCCCTAACCCAAACGACCAACGCCCTCTTCTTTGGCTGCTATAATGCGTGGAAACTCGAGTGGTAGGGCCACCAAATTTATCAGACGAATACGTTAATTAATTCAATGCATAAAAAAAGAAAAAAAGAGAGAAGACGGTAATATGGCTCTGATCTTTTTCGTCAGTGCTTTCGTAGCAGAAGGAAACGGTCTGCCTATGTCATGTGGAAACACTTAATTCAGTCAAAAGACAAAGTCTTTGAGTGGCATTCGTCTGGCTGGCTGTGCAGTTGATGGGACCTTCTTTACTTCTTTTTGTTTTTCTCGTAGGAATCGAAATTGGTTGTCTAGTAGGAAGAACAGAAAAATCTCCCAGCATGTAAACGAATTCTCTGAGAGAAAGAAGAGTTGGGGGTTTGTTTTCGAATGTCAAGTTTATTTTCCTATAGAATGGGCCAAGCGTGGGTGCACTATCAATTTTGCTTAGGCGCTTCTACATAGATACAAAGGCACGAAGCTCATCTGGCACTAGGACCTTAGCCGAAAAGGATTGAGACTATATAGTAACGGTTTTCAACATGTATAGAGTTTGATGACGACCGAGAAAATTGGTAATGCAAGTGGACTAAATGAATAGCGGCTCAGATTGAGGAATCGGAGAGCCGAGTTCGAATTCCAGTCGAATCCATTACATTCACTTACGTGCTTAGGAAAGGTATGAATCCTCTTCTTCTCCAACCAGCTATGGGGAAATAACAGGGCAGACCTGTTTCTATAGATTTGGATGGCAATTGGTCTACCACAGAAAGAAATGGCAAACTACTGCGGGAAAAAATCTGCCTCGTCAGTCATGTACTGAAAGTTACATGATCGCCTAAGCGATCACGCATAGCACATAACTGACTGAATTCAACGTTTCAAGTAGGCTCTGATACCGATAGCTGCCGATGAGAAATTGTGTTGGCAAGCAGGATTTTATATTTCTAATTAAATCATATTTCAGTTTTAATGCGTATTTTTTTATTTGACGCAGATTTTCGGTAAGTTGTAGGCCAGTTTTGCAAAAAGAAATTGGTGATTTAAATTCTCCAAGGTGTTATGCTTATAACTAATTTAATCATTCAGCGGCTAAAAATTCAATTTCTCAAAATTCCTTAAAATTAGATAAGTGGAAGGGAACAGATGTTAAAAAATATTTTAATCAAACTATTTTTTCTAAAAAAAATCAATATTTTTCACCGCAAAAAGACGCTAAAATTACCTATACTTATCTCCCCTCCCATAACCCGGCTAAATCAAATAAATAAATAAATGATTTTTAAACAAACTTTCGAAAGTTCTAAAATTGATTAAAAAATATAATTTAATAATCAAAAAATCTATTTATCTTTCTTCTTAATAAAAATTTTGATGATAAAAAATTTGTTTTTATTAATTTTGGCGTAATTTTTCATGGTATGCTAATCTTTTAGAAAATCATTGGAGGTACCTAATATATATATATATATATATATATATATATATATATATATATATATATATATATATATATATATATATATATATATATTATATTTAAACAGACAAATTTACCATGATCTTTCTCGAATGATCATATTGGCTCGAAGCGTATCTTAACGTAAACAAATGACAACATATTATATATATATATATATATATATATATATATTAGAATATATCGATATATATATATATATATATATATATATATATATATATATATTAGAATATATCGATATATATATATATATATATATATATATATATATATATAAAAGAATATATATATATATATATAAGAATATATATATATATATATATATATATATATATATATATATATATATATATATATATACACACATATATTTCCAAGATGTTTAGGTTAAACTCACCATAAAGAAAACTCTAAAATAAAATAATGCGAAACTGACGTTACAATCAAGCACGGATGTCACTTTACGAGTGTGAAACCTAAAATAATTCTTTCAAAATAGCCGAAAATATAAAAACCACACAACAGTTGGTAAAATTTGACTACACAATTGAAAAAAAACATCCGGTTTTCAGGAATAAAATTTAAGTGTAAAGCTTCCATTGTATATCGCACCCACTTTCAAAAGAAAATGAAAAAATATCATTCCGAAGGTCATATTTAGTCAAAGCATATAAATATATAATATATAATATATATATATATATATATATACAAAAAAATATTTTCCGAGAAAAATAACACTTCAACTTAACTCTGCCCAACATACATACACATACATACAGATATATGCTCACACATGCTCAAAACCATACATATATATGCACATGCGTGCAAACTCACATACAGATATACGTACTCACATGTACACAAAGATACAGCCATACACACATACAAAAACAAACATACGCTGATCTTTTCACATGAGAATACATTTAATGTTTATGAAAAAAGTTGAATTAATACATCATAATTTATTAATATCAAAAGACATGATGGCATTCATTAGGTTCAATCTACGTTTTATCTCATGGCCGAGCTGATCGCAGAGACATGAGCAACAATGATGCCGCCAGCCGCCGCCAGCCGCCGCCAACCAGATATGTTCTTATGTTTGATCCCTTTCCTGCAAAGATCGTATTTGTTTTGCAATTTTTACATTACAGTAATGTATGTGCACGTCACTATTGTCAATATGTCTGATGATTTGATCACTGCTCTTAAATGCTGACTCTAAGAAATGCATTCATTTTGTGAGTGTATGTGTTTGTAAGTTCTAAAAAATGATACAAGTCTAATTCGAAAATCCCAGACAATCACAGAGGCAACTCACATTTACACATACACGCATACATACATTATTCTTCTTATGTCGTGTCGCGGCAAGATGTTGGTGGTAATGGTTCTTCACAACTTCCTATCCTTTGTAGCACTTAGTAATATGTCTTTTCACTATCACGCCCAATCTCTGTTCTGCCATCCACTTATACAAACTCGTTATATAGGTTACCCGCCGTTTTCTTCCCACCCGCCAGCTTTTAATATGTCTCATGAGTGTCAAATTCTCCAAGCCCACTTTCCTAGTTATGGGTCTTAGAAATGTCAAATGTCTCAATCTCATTCGAATTTTGAGTGTCCTTTTTGTTTACATTTTCTTTTAAAGTTCCTGATTGGACACGTGTTCAGTCCATGGTATCCTTCTGTAGAGTCACATTTTATGCGAGGAGATTGTCCACCATTCATTGCCATAGAAGAGAACTGGAAATTCCATAACAGCTTAGTACTTTTTTCTTTGTTTTTAATGAAATTTTCCGACATTTTAATACTTTGCTGACCTTCTGGGAGGCATTTTTGCTATTCCAATACAACTTCGTTTCTGTGTGTGTGTGTAATATATATATATATATATATATATATATATATATATATATATATATATATATATATATATACGCACGCACACACACACACACACACACATATATATATATATATATATATATATATAAGATAATTCTAAGGAGCCAGGCAAACCAACCTAGGTTTCACCTAAACGGATCGTGCATTGAGTACTTTACGCAGTTGTCTTTTTAGTCATTTTGGAGTTTGTTTTTTCTTTGGACTTGGAATTTGAACACTGGACGATTGTTTTTGTCTTGGTTCAATGTTCTTGGTTCTTTCTTTTTTTATTCCCCATTTTTCCTTGGGTACCGATTTGTTCTACTAAAAATTGAACTATTCAAGGTTTTTCCAAGCGAGTACTACCATTTACACACGCACACACACACACGCACACACACACACACACACACACATATATATATATATATATATATATATATATATATATATATATATATATATCGTCACTGCAGAATCATATTACATATTAGTGTGCTCACATTCACTCTTTCCTTTCCGAAAATGTTCAGCAAATATCGATCAGTATCAATGCGTGCAATGCCTCTCGTTCTAGTGTATTTTCATGTCACGCGTCATTTTGCCTGATAGATAGATAGATAGATAGATAGATAGATAGACTGAAATAGTTAAATATTACATACTTTAAATTTAAAGTATCGCAGAAATTAATTTTTTAAACAGAGTTAAGAGTTTTGATGAGATGCTAACAGCTTTATTGACATAAGGATTTATTTTACGTGGGAAACGTCTTTAAAAATATTTGCCGGATATAACGCGATCGCCATTTTTATGTAATCTAACTACCCAGCAATCTTAAATATTTAGGAAAATATTCTAAGTAATCTATTTTTTTATTTAATGTTAGATAGATCGGCTTTAATTTTTAACCGCTGTTATTTTCTGATAATATCATATGTGCATCCTCGTATTTACAAAAATCAGCACGTTTATACATACGCAAAAAATTCAAAATTCTTTTTAAATGCTGTTGGTCGCGGTATTGTAGTAAAACTTTCTATTTATTATTAGTAAATATAGTTTTTACTTAATAACAATATCCGCTAACACCGAAAAATGAACACAGAATTTTTAAAACTTTAAGGATTATTCCAGTTAAATTTTTAAAAGAATAAAAACAATTCGTGTAAAAATTCATTCTTCATTGAGACATTTTTCTTAAGACAATAATGTCAATAATATATTTTATTCATAAAAGCAATTCAAAGCTTTTCTAATTAAATATTGTCTCAGTTTTATTGCACTTTTATTTTACGATTCAGAGCAGATTTTCTGTAACTGGTGTTCTTGTTTTAGAAAAAGAAATCATGATTCTCCAAGTAGTGCTGCGTATGGCTAATATAAACATTAACCGCTACAAAAATTAATTTCTCGAAATTTTATAAAATTAAATCAATGGAGTAACAGATGTCAAAAAATCTTTTTACTGAAATTTTCTAAAAAAGAAACATTTCCGAAATAATTTCATTCATTTGTGAATAAGTGCAGAAAGTTTCATTAAAATATGACACTTATTTGATTTTTGCAACTATTTCCAAATGAAATATTTACCTCAAAAACTTGCGGTTAGTCTCGTTACGGTGGGCAATTTGGCATAAAAGTGCTACTCTGATCAAAGGATAAAACAATTCACTACGACGAAATGTTCTAAAGTCTGCCTTGATTTCAAGGTCATCTGCAGTAAAATTGTGCTTGGCCTCTTAGAACATTTCACAATTCCTGGCAGAACTTCTATTATCACAGTGTGGGATATCTACTAACAAAAGTGATGCAAGGAAAAAGAAAAAAGACTCTAAATGGAATCGGCTAGATTAAAAAAAATTAAATTTAAAATTCCCAGCATGCCACGTTCGTACGCATGTGTAGTCGCACCAACATAACAGATTTAGTCCGATGAAGTCCTATAAGACGAAACGCGCCACAAGAAAAGTTTTTCCACTTTGTCATGCATTTTTTCCCCAATATTGTTCTTGATATATAAAATATATATCGTTATATCATATTATTATTATTATTATTATTATTATTATTATTATTATTATTATTTCCTTTGATTTCTGGTGCTTACTCTTTTCTTTCCGAGTCCCGACAAGAGACCTAAAGTCAGAAATGGCATCATGACATTTTCCTCTGAGCAGTTTTGAAAACAAATCACACATATTTTACATAGATAAAGCCCTTCATAAAATGTGGGCTGTACTTGTGTGAACAACTATTTGCATTTCTTTAAGGTCTGGCTTACCAATAATCCCTTCAACAAGTCTGTTGGAATCTTTTCCAGTCAATCCGAGGGATCCAAATGCAATTGGAATTGTTGATGCACTCATGTGCCATTTTTTTTTTTTTTTTTTTGAGATTTTGATTTCAAGGTCCTTGTTTTTTGATAGATTTTTAAGATCTGCAAAGATACATTGCAGTCTGCAGGGACTTCCATGTCAATAAGAAGGCATATTTTGTCTTTGCAGTCTCTAATGTCTGGGAGATTAGCTTTGACTGTTCGGTCTGTGTGTATTGTAAAGTCTTATATAATTATTACAGGTCCTATCTCCGTGACCGGGTCCGGGTGGTGTTCATACCAATTTCTTGCAGTTTCCTTTCCGTAAAAGTTGCAGATTTTCCAATGGAGATATTGGCCCACTCTGTCATGCCAATTTTTATATTCAGCAGGTGCCAATATCGCCAATGTGTCTGGTCGGTTGCATTTTCCTTTGCTTTCGTTTTTTAAGTGTTTTATAGCTGCAGTCGGTGTATTATGTTTTACTTTCAATTCTTCACCCATTTGAAACTTCATTTTGAAGTTGGCTTCCTTTATTACTGAATAAAGTTTCTTCTTTCATGTTTTTTGCCACATATCATCATCCAGTCTTCAGTATTTTTCAGGTATCTTTGAAGGCCAATTGTTGTAATTGTGTAAGAAAGTTGTAGTTGAACTAATCCTCTGCTTCCTCCGGATCTGAGCACATACAGATGATCAACATAAGCTTTGCGATAATGCATATGCTGGTAGGTGAGAAGCTTTCTCGTTTCGGCGTCCATTCGCTTAATGTCATCTATGGTCCAGTAAAGGATGATGAAAATGTTTTGCGCCACAAGGACAGCAAAGAGGTTTATGATTGATATTTTGTTTTTTGAATTCAGCTCGGTATTCAATACTAGGTACAAACGGCTGTATTACTCCTTTCTTATCTTCTCCTTCATTTGGGTATGCTGTATTCCATCTCGTTCGCTAATTCCTAGGTACCCATAGGCTTCTTCTTGTTCCAGTTCCCTAATATTTGGGATAAAATCTAAATCTATTGAGGGTGTTTCTGTAATTCTCCCTTTCTTGAATGTTACTTTTGCACATTTATCTAATCCGAAGTCCGTACCTATCTTGTCACTGAAACATTACATTATTGAGGAGACCCTTCAACTCATTTTCATCTTTGGCAAAGAGTTTGGGATCATTCATGTAGAGTAGATGATGGAGAACTTTCTAGTTTAGTTTATGATATGGATGAATACATGGTGGACAAATATGTTTTGACCTGT
>OZ010599.1:942700-1027700 GCA_963932145.1 Acanthosepion lycidas | reverse complement strand
GCAAAAGGCACTCCTTTAAAGGCAAGGAAGAGCAAAAATATTTTAAGTCAAGTGATAGCGATTGCTGTATGAGTCGTACGATTTTTGAATCAAGCACGGGCAACGCCGGGCTATGCTGCTATATATATATATATATATATATATATATATATAGATAGATAGATAGATAGATAGATATATAGATAGATATGTGGACATTGATGTCAACACCCGGGGAGTGTAGTTTGTTTCATGCTTCGGAATAAACACCTCTACTAGTGTTCAAAACAATACAAAAAATAGAATGAAAACATGAAGAGAAATTAACCAAAAGTCAATGAAGACACCAAAAGTCGGCGAAATTGCTTGGAACAATATGAAGTCCATGGATATGATAAAGGGATACAGTACGCAGAATGAAAACATTTGGCACAGATTGACCTTGAACTCTGTCACGCATATACAGTAAATTATAACGTTCTTACTCAGCGTTATTTATAGGAAATTGGAAGGAAAGTATGTTGAGTGTGGTCGTCTCACCACACTGTAGAGTTTCCATCAATGACTATATCTTGTGCAGCATACTGGCTGAGTATAACATTCCACTAGTCTGATATTCAACCATATTTCCCAGCTCAGTCCCCTTCTGACTTTTACTCTTCAAAGGTCAAGTCCCACTTGAAAGGAACAAGATTTCAAGACGTCGAGGAAATCAAAAAGAATGCGACGCTATCCCCCCCAAAAAAGGAGTTCCAGTTTGGATGTTTGTGGCTTCAGAAACGGGACTACTTCGGAGAAAATTAAATGCTGAATTGATATGTGTTGTAGTTTTCGTTTTATAGCACGACTGCGGATACTTTTTTTTAATCATTTTTTTAAAACATTTTATATATATATATATATATATATATATATATATATATATATATATATATATATATATATATATACATATATATATATGTGAGTTCAAATACCCCTAAAGGAAATGTGTCCCTGATCAAAACAAATTTATAAATAATTACATCGGTCCACATGACTACATGCCTATCCAGACGCCTTACTTTACACCTATTTGACCACAGCTCTATTAGAATCCATTTAAATACAAACACAAACCTACCAGACTCCATCCGAAACATACTAGTATTAGGTTCATAGAATTGCAAGAGATGGTGATGGCTTAAATTTTTTTTATCCGATGCCAAAAATGAAATTAATACAGGTTAAGGATCTTTTATCGGAAATTCTTGGGACCGGAATTCTCAGTTTTCAGATTTATTTTTGGGTTTTAGAATACAGGCTATTTAATTTTATAGCATTTATAAAATGGGGCAGCTTGGGAATAGAATATCCCAATACATTTCTTAATATACTGCTTATACATATACCCTGAAGGTAGTTTTATATAACAGGTGACAGGTCAATCAGCGAGAGAGTGTGGTGCATGTGTGCCCAATGTAAGTATTTAATGTTTTTTTTTTATATTATTATTGTTGGAGATGTTATTTCCCAGTGGACAATTTATTTAAATTAAATTATTCTAATAATTTACAAAAAACATGGAATTAATTCTTGTAAAAATTCATTATTCTTCGAAATTTTTTTTCTTAAGGCCATAGTCTCTATAATATAATTCATAAAAGTAAGTGAAAGCTTTTCTAATTAAAAAAGGAGTTTTTAATTTGTAAAATTAAAAAAATATTTCATTTCTATACTAGGTTCATTTATCTCTCGGACTAGGGATATTTATTTTTTGTCAATCAACAGTTATATTTTTGAAAAAAAATACATTTATTTGATTTTTATACCAGGTTCATTAGTGTCTGGTCTAAAATTTATGTTTTGGAATAGAAATCTTGATAATCAATCCTCATATAAACGTAAAATGTTCATACTTTGTGGTTTTTAATCTTCTTAAAACGTCGTCATTTTCTGTTCACCATATTCTAAGTAAAATATACAATTACAAATATATATATATATATATATATATATATATATATATATATATATATATATTATATGTATATATTCGTATGTGTATATATATATATTTATATATATATATGTGTGTGTGTGTGTGTGTGTGTGATAGCTTCAAGATTACGTTCAAGCATGAAACAGACTGTCACAGGATAGTGTCCACTTTTATATCTTATATAAACATACGCTGATGATAATATAATGTTATATACATTTGTTCAGAGTATATAATTACATTATATATTATAAATATATGCAAAGTATATATTAAAAATGGGATATATATATATATATATATATATATATATATATATATATATATATATATATATATATATATATATATATATATAAAAGTTTAATGGTCAGAGTTGAATCAGACCAGGAAACTGGTATTAAAATGTGCTCAATACACGTGTGAAAAAATAAAATAAAAGTGAAAATAGCATCTAGAGCATTTAACTTTAGGAATCAGGAGACCAGTTGAATCTGCTACCTTGGTTTCAACCTTACGGTATCATCAGGCGATTTTTATCAAATAACCTTTTAACACTTTTTTTTAAAAAAATATAACATTCATTAGTTTCAAAAAATAAATAAAGCGTTAAGAATTCATTTTATAAAAATCACCTGAGGATACCGTAAGGTTGAAACCAAGGTAGCGGATTCAACTGAACTGATTTTTAAAGTATATATGTGTGTGTGTGTGCGTTAGTGTATACTATTTTTTAATTTTTTGTTCATAGATTGTTATTTTTTGCGCAGGTACTTTCGACTTTCGCAGTCATTATCAAGAACCAATGTGGTGTCAGTGTGGGAGTTAGAATTCCTTTGTCTACATCCTGGTATTTTTTGCGAAGCTGGACGTCGAAATGGTCTAGCGTGATTTCATGTGTAACGGCTAATGGGATTGAGGTCGCATAAAAATGCGATTTATTTATTTATCAATTTAATTCTTTTATTATTATTATAACAATGATAAAATATGGGCACCCATTAATTCTATCGTATGCACTGCAAGATACCGTCTCATGTGATGAATGATATTTTATTTAATGTGTAATGTTTATTTTGTATAATAATAACTTCTAGAGTTTTAAGTCTTTCCTTGTCATGAGGTATGTAGAGTGTTTTGATGTTGTCTACGAGTATTTGTCATATGTTGATAATTGTACTTTTGTTGTTTATGATGTACTGGTCAAAATGTGGAATGAATGCACTGAGATTCGACAGATGACAAGTCAATCTGCCAGATAGTGTGGTGCATGTGTGCCCAATGTAAGTATTCAATGTTGATTATATATATATATATATATATATATATATATATATATATATATATATATATATATATATCATTATTGTTGGAGATGCGATCCCCCAGTGGGTAATTTATTTAAATTAAATTATTCCAGTAAACTTTTTTATAAAATGAAAATAGTTCTTGTAAAAATTCATTATTCCTTGAAATTTTTTTCTTAAGACAATAGTCTCCATAACATAATTCATAAAAGTAAGTAAAAGCTTTTCTAATCAAATAAGGACTTAGTTTTATTACATTTTTTTATTTTACGATTCATAGCATATTTTCTGCAACTGGGCGTCTTGTTTTATAAACACAATGATGATTAAATTCTCCGAGGACTTATAAATAATATAAACATTAAGTGCTTCACAAAAGAATAACTTGAAATTACATAAACTCAAATAACTGGGGAATATATATAAAAAATACAGTAGACCAAATAAAATACTGTTCAAAATAAACTGAACGTCTACTCAAATACGGGTATCCATTAAAAATAACGTTTGAAGCCATGAAATAAAACATTAAAAAATCCGTTAATTCTTTAGAAAATTCTTTGTTTGCGTTTCAGATACGAAATTGAGGAGATATATCTTTCGAGAAAATCTGAATGAGTGACTATGATTTAAAGTCAAATAGAGGCTTATTTGATTGTCAAGCTCTTCGTAGCCGAACGAGAGAGCACACTTTCTTTATTAAGTTTTCTTAACTGCGCAAGCCAGTAATCGTCGAAATAAAATACTGTTTAATATAAACGGAGAGTCTATCCACTAAAAATAACGTTTGAATTATATATATATATATATATATATATATATTGAGTTGTATGAATATGAGTATGTGACCCTGGGTTTAACGCTTTTGCGATTATCAAACAAGCTCGTGAAATCCAGGGTCACAATCTCATATCCATACAACTGAACATGTTAGTTCTATCCACTGATATTGAGCACTTACCAATAAGTACTGCGCATATAAAATAATATATATATATATATATATATATATATATATATATATATATATATATATATATATATATATATATAGTTAGGTAATGAAATGCTTGGTAACCCGCATGGATAATCCCAAGGAGGATGCAACCCACAGTGCTCAATGCGAAAACAGAGCGAATATTAGTTAAATTAAAAAACAGATAACCTTAAGGGTACATGATTGGACTTTATATCTCTAGGAATCTGATTTTTCTTACTGATTCCTCAGATCACACTTCCAAGCATAAAAGAAAAATCATATATATATATATATATATATATATACGTAAGTGCACTGAAAATTTCAGATCAAAATTTAGTTAATAACCACATATTAGGTTGCAGACTTATACATCCCATATTGTGCAAATAAATGTGCATGTGTGAGGGAGTTTTCTATTGTGTGTTTTTAGCGAATTTTACAAAGATTTATTTCCTTCCAAGGTGCTTCATACTTATAGTCATGAGGCATTCTTTGTTGCGCTCCTTTTATTAACAAATATACATTCAATCAACAGCTACGCATCCATTGCCTCAAACATTCTCAGCCACTTAAGCGCCGGCGCCTGCCGCTGCGTTCTTCAAAGCAACGGACGCGCGCCAAGAACCAGTGATGTGTTGTTGCTATCTTTACATTTGCAAGAGAAACTTTATAAGAAGTAGTATTTGAAATCTAAAGCTCACTACTTTGGTGCTCACGCCTCCTTAGTTTTTCATCCAGAACCTAATTTCAAATTGAATACATTTCTTTCTTTCATTTCTCTTTCCCTTTCTCTGTTCACACACACACACACACACACACACACACACACACACACACACATATATATATATATATATATATATATATATATATATATATATATATACAAAGTATTAATGGATTTTATTAATAATCTGTCATTCCCACCTGAAGACTCCTAGCACATGGAGGTGAAACGCGTTGTCTGGAAAAGTTTTCCTCTTTGTTTTATTATCTCCACATTTGTTCGTATACTATTCTATATTTTAATACGACGTGTATATATATATATATATATATATATATATATATATATATATATACATATGTCTGTGTATGTGAGAGAGAGAGAGAGTGTGTGTGTGTGTGTGACAGAGAAAGAGAGTGTATGTGTGTGTCAAAAAGGGAGTTTTGTTGGTCTCTCGCTCAACTGCCCCACACACATATTAAATAAAGGGGGTTGCAGTGTGGGGAGTTAGGTGTCCAGATGTTAGGGATGATGTGGTCGCAGAAATTGTTTGAGACCCATGACTGGGTTCTCTTGGTGCAGAGTCCTGTTTTCGAACATAGTGTCTTCCAGCAGCCACACTTGTGACTCAGTTCAGCCCTACCTCCTAAAGGCACTCGACCTAGGGCTCCGTGTTGAGTTTGAGGCCCCCACCAATTCTAAGTTCTATTCTTATGAGTACAATAAGTGCGTTTTCCGAGAAGCTGTACCTTCGTAATCACCATTAGACTCATGTAGTGCACTGTGGGAAGATGAATGGAGGCATAACGTGATCACTCCAAACACATTCGTAATCACCATTAGATTCATCCAACTCTTTCCGAATCCTTTGCTCTGTCCTCATGTTGAGATCCAAACACTCTGAAATGTTTGTATTGGAGCTTCCGGCACGAATACTAAGCAGTACAGCATGCCGTTTCCAAATTTCTGGCGGAGTGAATTGCGTCATTCTCACAAAAATGTTTACGTATGTGTGTGCGTGCGTGTGTGTAAATGGGAACTGCCTGTGTGTGTCTTTCATTTTCACAAGAACTATTCAAGCTAGAAGTCAAAGGCAAATGCTTATGATCAGAAACAAAACTTTACACCCATATTTTTTGTTCAGAGAAATTAAAAATATGTGAAAATTTATTCAACGAACACATAAAAGAGGCTTAAACTTGTAAACTGCCTAAATATTTGTGAAGTACACAGCTGCCACATTTGACAAATTCTGTTGTTTCTCTAACAAAACAAATAAATATTATGTTAAAATTATATCAAATACAATTACCATTAAGTGTTTTAAATTATTTTTCATTTAATCAAGTGGCTAGCGACGCGAGTGCTTCGGTTTCAGAATATCACACGCACACACACACACACAGATACATACATACATACGTACATACATACATACATACATACATACAAGTATATATATATATATATATATATATATATATATATATATATATATATATATTCAGCTGTATGGATATGAGTACGTGACCCTGGGTTTCATGCTTTTGCGATGATCTGACAAACGTATTACTCAGCTAGTATGTATATCACGAGGCAGGTTAAAAATATGGAATGAGCAGAAAAAAACAAATGTCTTTCACAATGGTTGATGAATATCGAATATTCTCAATTACTGAACAATTTATATTTAAATATGAACCGGAAATCAGGAAAATGGTCAGAACCATACCAAAAACAATGTGCGATATTTTATATTAGGTTGGAGCAAAAATAATGACGTAATAATGTCGTATTTTGACGTTAAAAAATACGTCAAAAAACGACATTATTGCGTCATTATTTTTGCACCAACATAATATATATATATATATATATATATATATATATATATATATATATATATATATATGGTATAAAATGACAATTGGCAAAAATCTTATACCAATTTGTCTTGTCCACAGAATTGTTCTTGGAATTTATATATAACTTTTGGAATTTAACTATATATAACTTTTGGAATTTAACTATATATATATATATATATATATATATATATATATATATATATTATAATGAATCATTCATACAAAAAGTAAATTAGCAAAGTTAATTATATAAAATAGGGAAATCCCTTCACTAAGTAAATTTTAAAGTTGCATTAACCCATTGATCAACCCATTGATCAACCCATTGATCAACCCATTGATCAAATTATTTTCAAAAATTCAACCTTATTGTGCCGATGAATGCTCCACAAGTTTGTTTCCGTTATCAATAACATACAGTGTAACCCGGATATAAGAGAGTTGTCGGGACCGGTGAATAAGTTTCTCTTATATCCGGGTTTGGTCTATTTTGTTTAGGTAAGTTTTGTTCTAATTTGGGACCAGAGAAAATATCTCTTATATCCGGGTTTCTTTTATATCCGGGTTTCTCTTATATCCGGGTTACACTCTATTAAAAAAAAATATTTTCGATTTACATTAGATTTTTTCTTCTCAGATTTACCAAAAACAAAAATAATTTCCATGCCTGAGGATGAAGAGAGGAACATAAAACTAGGATCATAACATTCATCGAGTGGTTAGTCGGTTAATACATCTTTAAAATTTAGTTAGCGAAGGGATTTCGCCATTTTATTAAACTGCACCACATATTTGAGATATATATATATATATATATATATATATATATATATATATATATATATATTATTTTAGGTTTGTGCAAAAATAATGACGTAATAATGTCGTTTTTTGAACGTCTAAAAACGACGTTACTACGTCATTATTTTTGCACCAACCTAATATATATATATATATTTGTGTGTGTGTGATTCACAGACAGACTGTTTCGTTGCATCACAACTCATCAGTGTGGCTAGACATCCGATTGTCTTAAGCCAGGATCGAAACCCAACCGCTTTGGCATCAGTCAGAGATTTTTTCCCCTGACCCATCAGTATCCGGTAGAGAGGGAAGTGAATTTTTTACGTATTTATTTTAGAAGAAACACGCCAGAGACTCAGAGTGCTCAATTCATTGAAGAACTTTTGCATCAGCAGTAGCAATCAATGTTTATAAATATACACTCATGTCTCGGTAGGATGGCCGTCTCATTTAACGGATATGGGAAACAACGGACGGAATTGTGGTAACGAGCGAATACAATTTGCTGCCTTCGCTTGCTGACCGCTGTAACCACAATTGGTTTTATACTTATTCATTTCTATAGGCTTGTCATCTATAGGAAGAGTAGAAAAGTGAAAAAGTGTGAATTTAACAGTAGCACAAAATAGTGAATAGTTACAGTGTACATTTTGAGGTGACACGGTGCACGGTAATGGATAGCGGCTTGGATTGAGGAATCGGTGAGCCGAGTTCGAATTCCAATCGAAGTCATTACATTCACTTACGTGGACTTATTCGCTCTTTTGAATTGAGCACTCTGAGTTACTGGCGTATTTATTCTAAAATAAATACGTAAAAAATTCACCTCATTTCTACCGGTCAGGGAAAAAAATCTCTGACTGATGCCAAAGCGGTTGGGTTTCGATCCTGGCTTGAGGCAATCGGATGTCTAGCCACACTGATGAGTTATGATACAACAAAACAGTGTGTCTGTGAATGAGACACACACACACACACACACACACACACACACATATATACATACATATATATATATATATATATATCAAACATGTTGTGCAGTTTAATAAAATGGCGAAATCCCTTCGCTAACTAAATTTTAAAGATGCATTAACCCACTAACCACTCGATGAATGTTATGATCCTAGTTTTTTACCCTTTGGAAAGGTGTGAATCCTTTTCCTCTCCCTCCAGCCATGTGTAAATAGCAGGGCAGACTGGGTACTATAGTCTTGGATGGCAACTGGTCTAGGAGAAGTACAACTCTGAATTCAAACCCGGAGTGGATCCCCTAAGGCGGATGGACGGCACTTTGTGCTACCTTCCGGCAACTCCTGGAGCCGCGCTGGTACCAAACTGTATTGGTTTATCCTCTCCTTTGGACTCTGCTAGCAAGGCTGAGAGGGGGAACGAGACGTCTGGGCAGCCCTAGTTCTCCATATATCCCGCCCAGGCTCGTAACGCACCGCGCTACTCCATCGTCTCACGAGACGGACGGATGCCGGCGACGACATGTATTTTACAATGACATTGCATTATGGGCCTGACTAAATAAACAGTATCATATTATTCCTCTTACTTTCGTCATGTAATTGTTGATATTTGCCAATACAGACATAGTTTTAGTAACTATGGACAATACGGACCAATATTTTCCCCCTTCTATCTATATTAAAACGAGGTAAGAATGTATATGCATATATTGTGACGTATGTTTGACTGTCTGCGCGTGAGTCAAATACAAAATCTGGTTTAATATATTTTAATGCCATATCATTTCAGAATGTTGGATTTCAGAGATGTTCCTCACTTCGAATGGGATAGACGAGAGCACCGTCTAATCTGTTATTTCACCCATGAATGCGCGATTCGAACATTTCCTAAAAGCATTTGTGCGAGGGTTGAACGCATCAGGTTAGCCCTGAATTTAAACCCCACTCGCTCGGACCATTTTCTCTCTGATATATCTGTTAAACCACCCGCACATCTATATCGAAGAAGAAATAAACAATAAACTGATATGATCAGATCAAAATATCTACATATGTTCAGAGCTTGCTAGATAGATAGATGTTAAGTCAAAGAAAAACAAGGAAGCAAATTACAAAAGCCAAAAACAACAAGTTAAAACAACTCCAAAATTTTAATGATAATAATCAGGAGAGGGTTCTAAATTTTAAAATAAAAAAAGAAAGAAAAAAGACAAATTCATTGCAGACGTAACAAAGAAGGCGAATCTGTTTTAATTTTGGTAAATTTCAGGAATTTCAGTCAACCGACTCCCAGTCAGCAATTTCTGCAGAGCCAACATCTTCGCTCTTAATTGAAGTCGGCGCCTCGGCTCATTATTCGCAGACGGGATGACGTGCAATCTCACTGCAGTTGGTTCATACCTCCGTTTCACTTCGATTCCATATTTCGCATCGCATTGCTTTCGCAAAACTTAGGATGCTCTCACTTCTGTCATTCTTCTCTGTTGCCATTGGTGTGCCGCCTCAAATGCTTTCGATAACAAAGAAAAAAATTATTATTATTATTATTATTATTATTATTATTATTATTATTATTATTTCTGTGCTTTATTTTTCTCAGATAGGTTTAAGTTTCAGTTGAGTGCGTTGTGCTGTTCTATGTATTCATCATTCTTTATTGTATTTTGGCATTACTTGTAAAGATCTTATCTATCTCAATCTCTTTAACTCTCTTTCTCTCTCTCTCTCTTTCTCTTTATCTATCTAGCTTAATGTTTTTATACATACATACACACACTGTTCTACCTAATATATATATAATCATTTATTACTTATTATTTTATTACTATATATTGTTCATATCTTTCTCTTTCTCATTCTCTACATACACACCCGCGCGCGAACACACACATCTATCTATCTACTTCTCTCTCTCTCTCTCTCTATATATATATATATATATATATATATATATATATATATATATATATATAATATTCAGTGACCGCCGTCCGTCCATCATACCCGTTAAAAGCCGATCGAAACCAAATTTGGGGGAGAAGTGGAAACAGGTAAAACGTATTAACAACAGACTACTACAATGTAACATGTTTATAACAGAACGAGTGAATAAAGTTTATTTTTAAACCAATGAAACATCCTTTCGAATAAATGAGAAAGCAACTTCCAGTTCATCCTACATTTGCGAGAATTATAAACAAACCACAAGGCCAAACGCTTCAAAAAGATGGAATTTGACTTCAAAATGAAATATTTACACATGGCCAGTTCTATATTGCATGTCCAAGAGTAAGAAATTGTAAGAATTTATTCTTCGCTATTAAAAAGAATAAATAAAATAAATTTTCTTAAAAAAATATTGTTTACCATGAGGTCCTATAAAAATAAATTAAATTATTAAACTTCGAAGTAGGGTTTTTGCCAAATTATTTTATTCAAAAATCAGCTTATTCAAATTTCATCGATTGCTTTGTGAAATTGAACGAACCATAAAGTTTGTAAATCTTGACAAAAAATGTTGTGAGGATTTCAAGAGACTCTCTCGGCGACTGTCGAACTCTCTGCATTAGCAGAGGGGAACCCGGACGAGGCTTTGCCGAAGGGCAAGGTTTCCTCCGGGGAGGTTGACAGGGCCTGAACCCATCTAGGCGGGTTCAGAAAGGCCATATTTTTGGCCGAGCCTACGGGCTCGGAGATATACACATTAAAACGGCCTTGTGCCACATTCGGTCCTCGTGGGTGGATTGATAAATACAGGAATTAAGAGATTTTGAGACCGAGAGACAGACTCTCGGCGACTGTCGAATTCTCTGCATTAGCAGAGGGGAACCCGGACGAGGCTTTTTTTCTATATATTTTCGATATTTTCTAGTATATATATATATATATATATATATATATATATATATATATATATATATATATAAGAAATGAACAAAGTCCGACAATTATTTTAAAACATTTTTTGTTTATACATTCTTTTTTATAGAGACAAATATTTAATTAAATGCTCTGTATATAATAAAGAATATTAACAACATTTCCGGCCTGAATGTCAATGAAATTGTCATGATAATGTCAGGCTATATGACGGTTCCTATACGCAACCGTCATATAGCCTGGCGTGCTTTTAGCGATTTCCCCACAGAGGAGCGTTCCGGTTAGCAAGGTCACTTTTACTGTTTTTAAACTACAATTTTCCATGATTTTCTCACGTACATTCATATCTGCTCGATGTATACCCACCATTATGAAATGGACAAAGTCCGACAATTATTTTAAGACATTTTCATGTATAAACATAAAAATGTCTTTATATATATATATATATATATATATATATATATGAATTAATAGAAATAGATATTTTAATGTCATCCTTGCTTTTTAAACAGTGGAATTAATGTCTATATTCTAAGAGGATGAAAGGCTTACTAAAGAATATTTTCTCCCTACAGGAATACGACAGTAACATATTTGATTTCTGTTGAAAGGCAGTTTCCTTAGTAATTAACGTCTGAAAACATTAGTCAAAAAAACAAAAACAAAAAAATAACACGCCAAAATGTCAAAGAAATGTCTCAGATAATGGGTGTCAGTATTTCAACAATATCCGACCATCTCAAGAGAATTTGAAAGGTGAAGACCCTCGATAAATAGGTTCCACATGAACTCAGTGAAAGTCAAAGAATTAAACACTTCAGAGTGTTTTTAATGCAGCATCTGTAAAATTTAATTAAAGAAATTATTAAAATTCGAAGTAGTGTTTTGTTAAAGTATTTTACCAAAAAATCAACTTCTTAGAGTTTGTAAATCTCAAAAAAATGTTAGCGATAACTTCAACAATGCTAAATATTGTGAGTATTTCAACAAGCGTCATCATGTTGCAAAATTTTCTAAGATATATATATATATATATATATATATAATCATTTTTTCATATAGACAAAAACAATATTAATTGTATTCCAATTATTTACACATAAATATATTACTCATTTTTAATGAGTGTCCCAAATGTTAATGTTATATCGATCTCTTTCACAATTTAACTTAAATCATATAAACGCCTCATATTGAACATGGAATAAGAAGGGCGATTTTTTAATGAGTTCAAGCGTGGTTATAATGTAAAGGATCCACTTTTGATCAGAGAGTAAGGCGCTGGTTTATCAAGATCTGCAATGGGAATACAAATCTTGAGGATTAAAGATGGCAGAGGGTGTTCATCTGCAATTGACAATCAACATCTGAAAACATTAGTTAAAGAAAAACCACGTAAAACTCGATAAATGGCTTCCATATGAACTCAAGAAAAAAATTTTTTTAAAGTTTAACTTTTTGAAGTCTGTTCGATGATGCATCTGCGAAATACGACTGGTCCATTGTGACTTGTGATAAGAAATGAATTATTTATGACAATCATAAACTATCGGCTCAGTGGCATAATCATGACACTTTCCAAAACCGAAATTGTATCAACAGATGATTATGACAACTGTTTGATGCTCCATCATTGTTGTTATACATTATACCTTTACAAAATCTAACCAGAGCGGTTTATTACCAGCAACTGCATGAAGTGGTCATTCAATTAAGCAAAATGTCATGGGCACTAGTTAATGGACGACGTTCAAGTCTGCTTCATGACAATGCTCGGTCAGATATTGCAAGGATGATACCGCAGAAGCTCATCAAATTGGGATACGAGTCTTTGCCATATTTACCATATTGTCATGATCTCTCTACCACGGTTTTAGCGATCTGGGCAAATTTTAAGCCAACAGACAGTTCGATGCAAAAAAGATGTAGAAAATACATAAAAAAATTTCTTGGCGTTCAGCCCTTTGCAGTTTTATTATAAAGGCAAACGTAAACTTGTAATCCGATGCCAGAAAAAATGTATAATTATTCAAGTTTCATATTCTGACTGTTTAAATTACATTAATTCAAGAATAAATATTGATTCTAAAATCGGACATTATTTTTACATACAACCAAATACCCGCGCAACGCTTCGTGTCATTACTATTAAAACATACTTTACAATAAGATATCTGTTAAATTATATATCATCTGTTAAAAATTATTCAGTCGAATGTACGAAATTAAATACCATAAAGTTCAATTTTTCATTTATGTTACAAAGGTCCCGTGACTGCTTTTCCAGTCAGGGATGGATGACCACGAGCTAAGTCATATTAGCAACCTGAGAACCAAGGCGACAGACGAAGCCAAGCCTATTCAATAGCAGCTATTGTATACACTAGTTACAATTATATTGCCGTATTGGCAACAATTATCACATGTTAGGTGTCCACACACATCAAGTAAAAGCAAGAAGTTCATTTCAAGAATTTAATTCATATAGACAGACATAAATGCTTAGCTTGAGTTTGTGTTCAGATTGTCAAGTGGAAACGATCAGAATTCATAGAAAATCCGCATTTAAAATAATAGCCTTTTCTTGGACTCGAACTCATCACTAGTACCAGAGCATTGTTAAATAGAAAAACAAGAAGGTTATATCCGTCCTATGACAGGAATCGAACCTGTATCCTATACGGAACCGTCATATAGCCTAGCGTGCTTTTACCGATTTAGCCGCAAAGGAGCGTTTCGGAGAGCAAGGTATATATATATATATTCAGTTATACGTTATTTTTATAGATACAATTTATTTAAGTAATGTCTCCGTTTTTAATTAAACAGTATTAATTACATTTACCGGCCTGAATGTTCGAGATATTTTGCAGAAAACATGCGTTCTCCAACAAGAATCGAATATGTATTCCTATAAGGAAACCGTCATTTGATCTGACATGCTGTACCATATATATATATATATATATATATATATATATATATATATATATATATATATATATATATATATATATATATATATATATATATATATATATATACGAGTGGCAGGCTGAAGCACCAGATGTCAAACATTAAGACAATGCTTACACTCATGAAATCCAGATATGCGTTCTCTTGTAAGAAAACAAATTACAAATTATCTTAATTAATGTTTTTTTTTTAAATTTACAGCCTACATAAATTGGATACTAAGGAAATATAGATTTGCCTAAAAATTGAAGGTTGCGTGCCTTTTCCAAAAATAATTTACGAGCTCACTTCGAGTGAAATGAATCTTCTTTTCTGGCTAATGCCGTTTTTAGGGTTGGTGGATTTAAAATTTTAGGTAAACCCTCGTTAAAAAATTTGACGCCATGCACTAATGGGTAAAATAGCTTCAGCCTCCTAGCTTAATAGGGGTTAATTAAACAAAAAAAGTATGAACCTAATTATTAAATCTAGAGGGAAGCCGCAAACCGTTGATCTATCTATCTATCTATCTATCTATATATATATATATATATATATATATATATATATATATATATGTGTGTGTATTAGGTTGGTGCAAAAATAATGTCGTTTTCTCACATAGTAACTTATGTGAGAAAACGTCATTATTTTTGCACCAACCTAATATATATATGTGTGTGTGTGTGTTGTATATATATATATATATATATATATATATATATATATAGTGTGTGTGTCATTATTTTTGCACCAACCTAATATATATATATGTGTGTGTATTGTATATATATATATATATATATATATATATATATATATATATATATATATATATATATATAGTGTGTGTGTGTGTGTGCGATGGATAAATTCTTGTCTAAATTACGCAAAAAGGAAAATAACATTAGCATCTCATTATATATTTACCAAAATTGCACAAAAATACCTTGAAATACTAAAGAGTAAATTTATCCAATAAAATCACCATTTGGCTTCAACTAGAGACTTCGGAATCTCCTGCAACACTTCTGGATTGTTTCAGTGTTTAATTTGGTGAATGCTGTCATAATCTTTGACTTCAGTTCATCTTTGAAATTACAAGAAGTTTTGTTGGATCCTCATTCAACTGCGCCTCACACATAATACTCAAGGGGGTTCAGTTTGGGTAGTTAGGTGGCCAGATGTAAGGGTGATATGGTTGCAGAAATTGTCTCACAGACATGACTGGGTTCTCTTACTTGTGTGACTTGGTGCAGAGTCCTGTTTTTCAGACAGAGTCTTCAAGCAGCCACCCTCTTGACCCTAACTACCTTCTCAAGTCACTTGATAGAGGCCTCTGTGTTGAATCTTAGGTCCTGTAGGAAGATTAATGGAGGCATAACGTCACCATCACTAGTGATCACACCAAATACCATGTTGTTGACTGGATATTAGGTTTCCATACAACTTTTGGGAACACAGTAAGTCAGCAACTGTTCTGTGTGTTCACAATCTTATCCTGCCAGAATTTTTTCTCGTCTGAGAAAAATCAAGTCATGTTCTATTGGAGGGGGATGCTTGAGTTTTTTCAAACCTTCGGAGCGCGGTCTTTCCTTCATTGCTTGGAATAAAAATTGTCCCTTTCTCATTTTGTATAAAAGATACCGAATGACTTCATGCATTACGTACCTGATAAGAAACTCAAACACTCCTATGAAACTGATTGAGGGGTTGTTGTCAATCATAGACTGGATCTCGCTACAAATTCGGGAGTTCTTTTCTTAGCAGAACGACCTGAGTGAGTTATCAGAGCTTCCCTACCTTCAAAATCACCATTAGCCTCGTTCAGCTCTTTCCGAATCCTCTGCACTGTCCTTAGATTGATACCCAAACACTGAAATGTTTGTATTGGAGCTTTCGGAGCGAATGCCAAGCAGTACAGTATACCGTTTCCAAATTTCTGGCAGAGTGAATTGGCCATGATGCTCTTATTCTCACGGTGTCCAACAGACCCTACTATACTGTAAGGTAAAGAAAATCAAAAATAAACAACACCCTATCGCGAAATTAAAAATGTAAAATGACAATAATTTGACAGAAGTGAAAAATGTTTTTCATGTGACGTGTTTCGTCATTTAGGACTTCATCAGACAAAATTTATGTTAATTTGATGCGAATCCACACGCGCTCCAACAAAAGAGACACGCTGAGAATTTTAAATTTAATTTTTTTTAATGAGTTTTGGTTATATAATCTAGCTGATTTCATTTAAATTCTTTTTCTTTTTTGTTTATATTTCCAGTAATTTTGCTATTAAGTAACCCATATTTTGATAACAGAAGATCTGCAAAAAAAGCTGAAACGGCGTAATTTACTGTCAAGGATCTAGAAATTAAAGCACTTTCTAAACATTTTTTACAACCTTTCACCATTCTTAGTAGAATGTGGGATATTCAATAACAAAACTGATGGAAACATAAAAAGAATCTAAATGAAATTGTCTAGATTACAGAGCCAAAAGCGATAGTAAAAATTATTTAAAATTTGAATTTCTCAGCGTTTCTGTCTCGTTCGTGCGCAGGCGTAGTCGTATCAACGTAAATATAAACTTGGTCCGATCAAGTCCTAAAGAAGTGGTTCCTAACGTTAATTTCAATATTAAACCTTAATTACTGGGTGGCAGTTTCATCCCCAGTCGATGTTTGGTGTCGCGATAGAATCATATTTAAAAACAAAAAAAAAAAGAATTATAATCTAGGCTCTACTTCTGTATCGAGCAGTGTGTTTTATTAAATAAAAACAAAATTATTAAAGAACTTCGGATCACCAATCTAACAGTTATTTTCTATTATATCAATGCACGCACATACACACGCATACACACACACACACACACACACATATATATATATATATATATATATATATATATATATATATGCATGTATACTGATTCGCTAAGTGTATCTTAGATATGGCATCTCTCTCTTTCTGTCTCTCTGTCTGTATATATATATATATATATATATATATATATATATATATATATATATATATATATATATATATATATATATAAGAGAGAGAGAGACAGGCAGGCAGACAAACACAGAGAGACAAACACAGAGAGACCGAAAGATAAATAGCGGGAGAGTGTGCAATAAGCTGACATAGATAGATAGATAGATAGATAGATAGATAGATAGATAGATAGATAGATAGATGTGCATGTTCTGTAATTTCAATATTTATACAGCTTCGCTTTGTTTAATCCAATATAATTTTATTCTTTCGGAAGATCATATATTGCACAATTCAAGAGGATTTCTCTTGAAACTTATCTCGTGAAATTCTGTTTTGTAAGTTGGAAACAAGTGTCATCAAGTAGAGACGTCGAGAAATGCTCATTTAGTTTGATGAGTAAACTGATGAGATTCTTTTCCTCTGCCAAAGTAACTCAACTTTTCCCGTTTCTCATCAGACATTTCTCATATCATTCGAAATCATTCCATCACGATATAAAAACCTCATTTTCTATCAATTCTTCTTTCTCTGATGAAAACACTTCGCTATTTTATTTCCCTAAACATTTCGGAATGCATTCCATATATTGGTGGTTGGGGACGAGTATTGACGTATTTCATTATAAAAAGGATAATGATTTTAATATTTCCTAGTAATACTCAATGGAGGCAGATAAATGTGGGGATATTGCAAGGCCTTAATTGTTCAAGCTGGAAAGGTTTTTTTACCTCGAAAATCAGCATTCATCATCCTTATTTTAGACCTGAACAACGACGTCCGTCACCACTATGAAATACGCCACAGTTCTAATCCCGAAACATACACTCACACGCGACATATCAGCGCCATGTCACTGCAGATTTCCTTTCCTGTTGTAATGCGATATTGAAACGAGCCAATTACTCAGCTTCTCGGAAGTTTCAATAAAGAATTCGCATTGAATCCCACTACAACTATTTATCTAACCGATTCAGTTTTGGTTGAAATATTTTGGATCTGATGACAGTTTTTCTTGTTTGGATTCTTGTAAGCAATACATTATTTCATTGTCACTGTTATTATCAAAATCACTTTTTCCGATGTCGAGCTGAAGAAGAAAAAATATTAATGGAGTCGAACAATAGGAACTCCTACCAGAAATAATTCATTTTCAATATTTTTCATGTTACTATAGATTACTCACTCTAGATTACTCACTCTAGATCACAAATATAAAAAAAAATTATTAAATTTCATAAAAGTTAATAGTGGGTCAGGGTTTCTATGTAAATTGATATCCCCTTGCGGGGACTAAAACAAAATATGCTCATGCCACGTGATTTAAAAAAGAAAACTTCATAATCTGGAATTCTATTTTTCATATATTAATATCGATTAAGCACTTCAGATTACGAATTCCAAAATGATTTCTTTTGTACGTTTTAAAAGTCACGTGGTATGAGCATATTTTATTTTGGCTTCCGTAGGAGGATCAATTTAAATGAATTTATACAGCAAACTGAAACCCACCTTATCTTTTATCAAATTTAAAGAAAAAAAAAATTCTTTTTGATATTCGTGAGCTGGATATTTTTAATCTATAGCAATATGAAAAAAAAAAAAAATTAACTATAATGCTTATTTCTTATGAGAATATTCCTTGTACAACTCGACAAAAACAAAAAAAGAATTAGTTGCTGACCGATGTTCGTTTTGGGGATTGCATGAGGAATCCATTTTCTAAGTTTTATAACTTTTTCGAAATCTTATAAACTACAGACCAACAGTTAACACAGGTTAAACGCGCAATTACGAACTGAATAAACTTCAAAGGCACTTCTAAGATTTCCCTAAAATTTTGTCTGTGGTAGAAACATTTATAGCAACCAGAGAGAGTGAGAGATGGAGAATGAGAGGGAGAGGCAGAGAGAGGCAGAGAGAGCGAGAGATAGAGAATGAGAGGGGGAGAGAGCGAGAGATGGAGAATAAGAGGGCGGGGAGAGAGAGAGAGACATACAGTAAATTATGATTATATGTCATAATATTAATTATTTTTAAGGACGCTTGCTTGAAAGTCGATACGTCGTTTCAAGTTTTCTGATTAAAACAAACAAAAAAAAAAGTGAAATTCAAAGAGAAGAATTCATGATTTAGGAAATAAAACTTGAAGGAAGGCAAAAATTTATGACGAATATGGGGGAACCGTTGGGAAATTAATTTTTTTGCCAAGTCAGCCGTGACCAAAGTCGACCTTAATTTGCCCACACCCTCGCCCCCTGCACCGATGTCTGAAAAAAAAATTGATAACCTCGTCCAGTGGTTTATCCAAGAGAGTTTTTACGTTAGGGTTTGTGTCGGGGTAGTGACTGCTTAAGGATCTATTTAAACCGCACCTACCATACTCGGGATTAAGACGGCTTCAGAATATGTTACTTTTTGCATTCACCTACCCCCTCCCCCCCAAAAAAATATTAAACAACTGATTTAAGCAAGTCAGGTTCTTGAATATCTAGTAATTTTCTGGCATTTTTTGTGTGTTTGGGTGTGCTTATGTGCGTTTGTGTTTGAACGTTAATGACGACTTTTTGTACGTGTGTTTGTGTGAGGGCGTATATTTGTTTGTGTGTGTGTATGTATGCATGTGCATTGCGTATGTTTGTGTGTGTAAGCATTTGTGCATCTTTGTGTGCGTTTTAGGTGGTATTTGTTGGATGATAGTGTGTGCGTATGTGTGTTTGCGCGCGTGTGTTTGTCAGAGTGTGTATATTTTGTTTGCATGTTTATGTATGTACCCTCTGTGTGTGTGTGTGTGTGTGTGTGGTGGTCGTAAATATTAGCTTAGAATATTCTTAGTACAGCCTAAATGCAAAACAGTAAAGTTTTCCGTGACAACGAAACTCACTAAACTGCAAAAACACGCGCTCTTTGGGCGACACTCACTATTTACTGCACTACAGCAGGTGCCTTTGAAAAGTAATTAATACTTCTGACACAATTAACCCACTTCAATCTGGAGAAAACGCTCTCCTACGAAGGGGTCCGGAAAAAGGCCGACCTTGAAGTGGATGTTCAAGTGAACGTATCGTTACCGATAGTCTCAGAAAAAAAAATATTTTTAAATCATAATTTTCTTCTAATTTGTTCTAGAGTCCATTTTATCGGTTTTCTTTCTTTCTTTCTTTTTTTCTTTCTTTCTTTATTTATTTATTTATTTATTTATTTACTTATTCATCAGTACAAATCTACTTTACGGTTTTATCAGCCTATTCCTAAACAGGTTTGTTTTTTAGGTACCGCCAAAATAAGCAATAATACCTAAAATTTAAAATACATTTTAGAAATGAAAAATCTTTCTTAAACTTTGATTGTAGTTTTTATTCCAAGTTAATACTCCCAGCGAGATTTTTTTGTTTGTTTTATTTCAAACCGAATTGAAATTGGAATCTCTTTTCTCTCTTTATTAGTAAAAAAAACTATAAATTCATACCTGTCAACTAGGTAATCCACTTTTGCGCTGAATAAACAGGAGTATGATGAAAAAAAGGCTCAAACTTAATAAAAACAAAGTTTTATTGTGAAAATCATAGAAAATGTTTCTCATTATTAAAAGGAAAAACCAATGTATATTTTATTATTTCATTAAAAGTTTTAATCTTTTTTAGCACGTGCGAAATTTTGCGTAAAAATCTTTTCTTTGTTGCGTCAGCGGTCGACGTTAACATTAAGGTTTTTGCGCTTTTTTCCGGGGAAAAACACATTGATTTGGAAATTCTTGCAAAAATCAAATAATTGTTGGATTTTAATGAAACTTTCTGGACTTATTTACAAATGAAGGAAATTATTGAAATTATCATTTTTTTTAGAAAATCTTGGTAAAAATATAAATATATATTTTTATACATGTTACCGCCAACCCCAACCACCACTTAATTAATTTCATTAAATTTTGCGAAATTAAATTTTCATTAGAAAAAAAATTTATTAGTTAAAAGCTTTGGAGAATGTAAATTAACGTTTTTTTTTTTTCAAACTACAACTCATTTCCCGAAAATTTACACCGAATAGTAAAATAAAAAGGCAATAAAACTAAGACATTATTTAATTAGAAAAGCTTTTAATTGTTTTTATAAATAAGATGTATTAAGGACATTATTGTCTCAAAAATTTTGTTTGTTTCTTTTTTTTTTTTTTTTTGTTGAATAATGAATTTTTACAAGAATTATTTTCATTTTTTTAAAATTTTAATTAAAATATTTTATAACATTATACATTTTGAAATTCTGCATCACTTTCATCCGGTGCGGTGATATTGTTATAAAGTGAAAAATATATTTACTGATCAAAAATTGAAAAGATTAATACAACATATTGTGCTCCAAGATTTTAAAAATAATTTTTAATGTTTTTAATTGTGTATAAAATATTACGTAACGTGTTCCTCTTTGAAAGTATGATCCACCATACGCGATGTTATCAGAAAATAAGAACGCAGACTATAGTAAATTTAAAGTCAACATTTCTAAAATTAGATTCCGGAGAATATTTTCCAACATTTTTAAGATTACTGAGTACTTAAAAATTACATAAAAAGACGCTCATCCGCCATTTTCTTAAATTATAATTTTACAGATAAAATCTCTGTAGAACAAAAATAAATGTGTCAACACTTTTATCAGCATTTGTTAAGTGATTTGCCAGATGTGGCAAGCCCCTAATCACAGCTACTGTTTGTTTTAAAAATTCATTTCATCATTATTGTAAACATAAAGTAAGTAATATTTTTTAAAAACAGGTTAATTATACTTTAAATCAGCTAATATTCCTCAAATAAAATTTCAGAGTATATTTTATTTTCAGAAAATTTTTAAAACTGAAAGAACTTTTTGTGAATTTTTATCTTAATTTTTTACGTTAAAAATAAAATTGAAGTAAAATCAGATGCGTTTTCAGAATTTAATTCTCTTTCATTTCTGAAATGAAAAAAAAAAACAACAAAAAAACTCTGTATAAACAGCAAAAAAAGACCTGTTGTTTATGGAGATAACAATAGTACAATTCATAAATAGTTCGTTATGTCCAGTAGTAGAATTTTTGGTATAGAAAACCGAGAAAAGTTCCGGCAGATGATTACCAAATCTTAGTGCAAAATAAAAACAATTTAGTTCACATGATACGGGACATTGCAGAGATACTCCAAATATCACATCAGAACTTTGTAAGCCATTTGAAAGCAATGGATACGTGAATCGCTACAATTTTGTGGTGCCTCATGAGTTAACGGAAAACAATTTAATAAAACGCATTTCCATCCTCAATTCATTACTTAAACGCATCAAAACGTCCATTTTTTTAAAAAGAACCATTACAGGCCGAATAATGGCTTGTTTAAAACAATGTTAATTAAGTGAAAAAATATCCCAGGGCAAAAGGAAATGAGCCAACGTCAGCACCTCAAAAATCTCGTCTGCAACCGGATAAAGTGATGTTGTGTACTTGTTGGGATTGGAAAGACATTGTGTATTACAAGATCCTTCCGCAAAATCACTCCTGGAATTCAAACAAGTTCTGTTCGTAATTGGACTGATTAGAGTCACAATCGATTAAGAGTTTCCGGTAATCGTCCTCAGGCCATCAGGACAACGTCAGACTTCATGCTTCTTTTGAGTTCCAGTAGAAATTGTTTTCAATTTGGTTGGTAATTCCTTCACCGTCCACCATACATTTCCCCACTCAGTCCGGGCCCTACAAAATGTTCTTAATGAGAAGAACTTCAATGCCTGTAAAACTCACCTAATCCAGTTCATCACCAAGAAAAAAAATGATGACGCTGTAAAAAGTAGTAGAATAAAATGGCACATATGTTGTTTTTTTTTAAGCGTTTCACCCCAAGCAAGGCGGGAAGCCACTAACACTAACACGAAGAGGAGTGATAGAGGAAAGAATGAAGAGAAGGATAGGGGATAGATCAAATCATCTGGCGACATCGATTAAAATTACATTTGAATAGTTGGAGATTAAAGCTATCAAGGAAACAGTAAAAGGGGAGGGAGTTCCACAGGTGAGAGGTGCGAGATATGAAGCTATTGGAGTAGAAGAGACGGCTACATTTAACAGTTTCGACAATGAAAGTGTGTGAGCTAGATGACAGCCTAGTAATGTTGAAGAAATCTATGTACAAATATTTAAATATTGTCTTTCAAATTCATTTAAAAACGCTACGAGCTTTTGTTCCGACCCAATTGATATACAAAAAGTCTTCATATCTATCACAATTCATTCGCATAAAGCCGTCTTAAGTTGCCTCAGATGCTGTTTAAAGAGATTTTTGTTTTTAAATAGTTTAAAATTTGACTTTGAACATAGAGTATATTTCTTGGTGAATTGTAAAATCCCGAATACCCACATATCCCTCTCATTTTCTTTTGCAGGAAAATCAGTTGTCCTGTTTTGTTTTAGTTTTTTATATTAAAATTCGAACGTCCGAAGTCCCAAAAATGATAAAATAAATATAATAAAACATGGTATCATGCCTTTTAACTAGGTACCGCCACTTTTTTGTGGAAAACAGCATAGAGTAATTAAAAAGGCCACAAACTTAATAAAAATAAAGTTTTATCGTCAAAATGTTTATGTTATTATTAAGATGAAAATCCAGAGTATTTTTAATTATTTTTTGAAGATTTCAATCCTTTCTAACGCGTTAGAAATTTTGGTAAAAATCTTCTTTTGTTTACGTCATTGCGGTGGCTATATAATAACATTGACTTTTTGCGCTTTTTTTTCTGGTGAAACACATTGATTTGGACATTCTTATAAAAATTAAATAATTATCCGATTTGAATGAAATTTTCAGGACTTATTCACAAATGAATGAAATTATTTTCGAAATTTTTTTTAGAAAATTTTAGTAAAAATTTTTTTTTTTTTTTAAATATGTTACCCCTCACTTACTTAATATTGTGAAATTTCACAATAAACCTTTCTATTTCCTGATTTTTTTATTCATTAAAAGTAGGAGTCCTTGGAGAATGTAAATCGCCTAATTTTTTTTTTCAAATTGGCACTGTTCTAACCGAAAATCTGTTCTGAATTGAAAAATAATGAATGCAATAAAACTATGACATTATTTAATTAGAAAAGCTTTTAATTGCTTTCGTAAATAAGTTATATTAAGGACACAGAAGAAATAAAAATTTTCTGATGAATAATGAATTTTTACATTTTTTTTTTTAAATTTTAATTATAATAATTTATAATAGTTTAAAAATCGTGTAAAATTCTGTATTGGGCTATTTCCTGGATGTGATATAATAATTAAGTAGAAATGACCTTTACGAATCCAAAATTGAAAAGATTAATAAACATAGTTGCACTATTCTATTTTTAAAATTTATTTTTTATTTTTTTTACTTAATACGTTTTACATAATACTTAATACGTTACTTCTTTTCGGCTATGGTAGGCACGAGTTGACATTATTATGAAAAGGGTCACGTGATCTAATAGTTTTGTTTCTTTACAGATAAATTCGCTCGTTACTTTTTACGTTTCAACAGGTTCCGTTTTCCCTTCAGTTTTAAAAGTTTAAAATTAAAAGTAAGTTTTATTTTTTCAATTACTATTTCATTAAATATTTTTATTTTATATATTTAATGTGTGAGTCATACTTAAATTGAGTATATTTTTAAACTTTTTTTAAGGAGAAACAATTTTTTTTCTTCGTAATTTCTTTTTAATTTTTTCAGTTTATTCCTTTTAATGACAATTACTTTGATAAAAACGATAATTTAATTTTAAAACTAATATTTAATAAATTTAAATTATTTTAAAACTTTATTTCATTCATATTTGAAATTAGTTTTCGAAAATTTATGTTAAATCAAGTCATCCATAACTAGTTGTAATAACTTCGTCATTCAATCGTACATCAATTATAGGCTCAGTAAACAGTACCAATCATTAACAAATGCTTGCTTATTACTTTTTATGCTATAAGTAATATTTCTTTCAAATTAGATTAATTTAACTTAATTTCTTTTAATTTTACTCAAATAACGTGTCAGAAATATATATATATATATATATATATATATATATATATATATATATATATATATATATATATATATATTTGGAAGAATTTTAAAATCGACAAATTTATTTTGTTTATAAATTTAAGAAAATGGCCGCTTTTAAGAAAATTTTAAGAAATTGAAATTAAATTTGACATACCAATCAATATAATTTCTAAAATACACCAGAATATTTGACTTGTTGGAAATAATAAATTTAATCATTTAGCTTTCAATTAAAGCTAAAATGAAATCTTCAGGTATGCTTTTTTTATTTTAAAAAATTCATTTTAAACTTGAGGTATCGAAAATCTATGCCGAAATAATGGAGGTACCTACATTTAACTAAATCATCTGTATTTACAAACATATGTACATATTCAAAAGAGTTAAAAAGGTAAAAATAGTCCTTAATTGCGTTAAAGTCTTTGGCTGGTTGGTTCACAGAAAAATCTGTTGAAGAGGATTTGTTTGAAGTCACCGACATATGTTTCTTTGAAGGAGACTCTCATATATATATATATATATATATATATATATAGGTACCTCCACTAATTCGCTGAAAGAGCATATTATGATGAAAAAACTAAGTTTTGTCGTCAAAATCTTTATGATATTATTAAGAGGAAAGATCAAAGGATATTTTGATAATTTAATTATATTTTACAATCCTTTTTAGAACGATCAAAATTCATAATTCTAATCTAGAGAACATCTCATTCGGAAATCGGAAAAAATATAATAAAAGGTTAAAAAAACATTCCTTGTGAGCAGTGGTTAAACATATTGGGTGCCAAGAGACAAAGGTGGTGTTGGGGCACCCACAACTATAATGCTCTCGTTTAATTTTCACAAGGAATATATAAAATTTTTAAAAAATACAAATAAAAAAAAATATGTATTTCTTATGTATTGTATTAGGTTGGTGCAAAAATAATGACGTAATGATGTCGTTTTTTGACGTTAAAAAATACTTCACTGGACTGGCGATGAGGTCTCATCAATTTACAGTTAAATTAGCTGGATGTAACCGTAAGTTCTATCCTAGAAGTTTCTTTTCTCGCATTTTTCGCTTTTGAAACTCTGTTCTGGTTTCATGCTTTCCAGTCAACTTTCATCTTTAAAAATTTAAATGCGATGCAAATCACTGGCTACTGTCCTGACAACGTTTCTATTGGCCTCGCCACTTATGTTTTTGTTTTCAAAATCTTCCACACCCAGTAGCCTTTTGTATCTTAGTGGGTTTACTGCTTTACTTAGAGTGAACTCGATTAAAAAGCAACAAAAAAAAAAAAAAAAAATTAAATAAAAACGAAAAAAAACCAAGCAGTTCTCAAGATTTTAAAAATGGATAAAAACGTTCTGCTACTCAGAAATACTAACACACAACTAATTTGTGCATTGCATATTCGTTGTATTCACAATGAGAAACGAGTGCATTGTTTATACTTCATTTACGTGCAAAATGTGCGAGATGATGGTGACGTAACAATGCAGCTGATGGCGACCCCGAATTAGGATTTTACAGTCTTTTTTATAAGTGGAAGACACTTTGTGAAGTTTAATATTAGGTTGGTGCAAAAATAATGTCGTTTTTGACGTTAAAAAAATACGTCAAAAAACGATATTATTTTTGCACCAACCTAATAATATATGTTTTGAAGAAGACAAGTTATGTTTTATTGTTATACTTAATGTTTAGATAATTAAGCGATAGACCTTTGTACACAGTAAGAAGTTGAAAGATATTTCAAGTAACGGTAGCATAAATTAAATATTGACCCAAAGAAAGTCAACCCCGAACGAATCCTTTTTGTATTCTTTACATTATGTTTTTACCAAACATTTTTCCGACTGGTGGTCAACTCGTATGCATTGTCTATTGCTTGCGTTTATGTCTATCTATCCTTTGGCCTCGGTAACTGCTACCGGCGTCTCGTTCGCCCCATTTTTTTCCTGATAGAGCCGATTACTTGTTTTATTTTAGTCTTATTTTGTTATTATTTATTTAGTTAGTTTTCCCTTCCATCTGCCTCTGTCCTCTTAGTCAAACACGCCGGTCAAACATCCGCCCTGAATAAATGCAAATACTCAGACAGTAAATTTACAGTACCCTTTCCGTTGGCCCGCTTCTAAAAAAGCTCTCTCACGCAAACAGGCACTTTATTTTACATTCCAAGGAAAACGGGTGTCTGACTCTTGTCGGGTACATTTACTTGGAATCTGGTATCGCCAACTTTTATGACAGCAATGAATTTAATCCACACTGAATGCCCCATGTAGTTTTTCTTGGGGCGTATTTAGCCAGTCTCAGTAAATATCCGCATAGTTTGCTTGGTGAATGAGATAGCTTCATATCTCACAGGTGATATCGATCAAGATTTCAGGGGCAAACAAGCTCACGCCATTGTAAAATTGACACAGTACATTCTTCTTGACACAATTTTTATCATACATCGTAATTAACTAAACTATGATAAGCAAAAGTTGCAATATTTCTATAGGTGTGTTCATCATCATCATCTGTGCTAAGTTCATTCAGGACGTGGCTGATCATAGCTCTCTACAACTTCCAACCCTTCGTGGCTTTTACTAAAGTTTGCCTTATCACCAACACTCACCAACACTGCCATCCATTTACACTAGCTCCTTAAGTAGATTACTTAATGTTTCCTTCTGTCCCTTCAATATTTCCTGCGAGTATCATATTCTCTAAGCCATCTTTCCTCGTTATGTTTCCTAGAATTCCAAATGTTTCTCATTGTAAACTAAACATAGACGTCCTTTTTTGCTTCCATATTCAGACCCAAATAAAATGCATTGAAAATTGATAATTTAAAAAAAATAACTTGTGGTTGATTCTACACAAACTTAGATGGTTTGTTAATTAGATCCAAGAACCAACCAACTGTGTGTTTGAATTGCATGAAGAGATTTAAAAAGCTTAGTCAAGCCTAATACAAGACCCCACTCGGGAGTCGCTTTGTAAAGATAAAACTTAATGAATTGTGAAAAAAGCTTATTTAAGTATCTGTCTATATTTCTGAGATGAGGTATTATGTACACTATTTATATTATTCGGACTATTGTCTCATCTTTGTCGCCATATTTATTACAACGTTTCGGCCGTTGTACGCTCCAGCCTTCTTCAGGTGGTTGGAATGTCGAACTGAACCCTTTATTTCGCTCACTGGGGTAGACTCTTTTAGTTGCACGTGCCATGTTTTAGTTATCAGTTATCTCCTGTTAATTCCCCTGTCGAAGTTCTCCACTGCCTTAACCGGGTATTGAACTCACACTCTTTGGGTCCTGTCACTGGATCTAACGAACGCCTTTATCCACTGTGCCATATGTCCTTGAGGACAATGGTGTTCTTTGTTTATGATCTCAACCTGATCTCGCAGAGAGCGGTGATCTCCCCTTTCTCTCCACATATGGTCAGCCACGCCTGATTTTTCCACTTCCCCTCGTGTTACAGCTTTCTGGTGTTCTTGAAGCCTTACCTTGAGGAGGCGACCTGTCTCCTCTTTATATTTCTTTCCGCAGCAAGGACACATAGCACAGTGGATAAAGGCGAATAAACTCCGAATTCAAAACTGTATGTAACCCTAGCGAAGCACATACTATGCATCTAAAGAAAGGCTCGTTCACATTGACTCGATGATCCTAACTAGGGTCGACTAAAATGAGATATCCCTAAACTGTGCAGCGAGAACAATCAACGTTCGTAGATTAAAGAAAGGGCTCCTTTCAAATGTCTCTGAAAGTTACTTGGATCGTCAAATACCTGAAGAAGACCGAAGATTACAACGACTGAAATGATGTGATGAGGATAATAGACCGCATTTAAATAATGTACATGACAAAGCAACAGTTGTTGCATTACACTTATTGTCGCTTTTCACTTTATAACATTCTTTACATCATTTGTTCAGAAAAAGAATTGTAAATATATTCCCAACAAGACAGGCGATGCCACATGAATGATATGCATAGATAATTGACACAGGTAATTACACATTTAGCATTTCACTGAAGATGTACAATGAACTGGACGAAGAGTCGTAGTAAAAAAAAAAAAGTAATGAAACCCATACTTGAAATGATAACAGAAGAAGGTAGTAGAATGAATAGGCCGAAGTGTTATGGTGGAAAAAGTACCCAAAAGTATTAAGTCGTCCAAAATGTATTGGCAACAATATTTGTTCTTTTCAGAATTACCAAAGGAATCTTAAACGTGGGCGAATGTGACCGACTGAAACGATCGTGACTCTCTTTAAAATTTTACAAAATGTCTTACAATATTGTTTTCAATTTCCAATGTAATTCTATACCTAATCATTTACTAAAATACAAACCCTAACACCAGAAAAGCAAAAGAGATTCTTGGCGGAAATGTACAAATCAAAATAACAAAGACACGCATCCTACTGAAAATAAGTTATAAAATAATGTGAAAACTCGCAATTTAAACATGGTGATCGCAAACAACTTAATTACGTTTCATCCATTATTACGAGACAGAAAGTAATTTAAATGATTCTGGGTGCGTATTGGTGCCAGACGGAAGGTCAGAGTATTTCAAAAACTGCTGTTCTATGAGGATATTTACGCACAGGCATATCCAGAGTTTAAATAGAGAACAAAAATCGGCAGTGAGCGGCAATTTTATAGACAGAAATCCGTTATCGATGAAAGAGATTGACGGAGAATGGCTAGACGGATTCAAGCTAATAGAGTGCATCAATAGCTCAAATAAACATACTTTACAACGGAAAATATAGTCTTGTATGATTTCCTTTGAATGCCATAACTCTTCAGGACATAGACCATCATAATTCTCCACAGAATTCTTCACTCTGTGAGAATGCGTTCTTGGAAAATATAATGAAGTGTTTTTCAGTTGCTTTCTAGACAGTTTCCTCCTCTTATAGTGGCTGCTACACCAGGTTAGAAAAGTCAGTCTTCCCCGATAATTAATCCATAGCTGGGGAGCAAAATAAGAGAAGGATTCATGCCTTTTCCAAGGGCATTTGTGTGAAAGTGAACGCAACAGACGAGCCTGGAATTTGAACTTGGCTTTCAGATTACATTTTTCACACAAATATCCGTTATGCTATTCGCAAATGTCGACTGCATTATAAAGATAAAATATTTCGTCCTATCTGTTTACTAATTGCGAATGGACGAATTCCACTTTAATTGGTCTAATTATGAACAGTACTTGTTCGAATTAATCATTTGTTTCTTTCGGGTGCTCGTCAAAATTAACAATATGCACAACATCCATTTCTTTAGTTGTTTCGTTTACCATAACTAAGATTTCTTGCGTCATACATTGTTGAAAAATCTACTCTTTTCCTCACATTTTGTCGCGAGAATTGAGCATTTTCGTTATGTAGAAACCACGCACGAAAGAGATTAATACAACAAATTTCATTAAGTGATGATATTTTTGACTATATTGTCGATTTGCCTTTTCGTATAAAATTAATTATTCTTGAGTGTAATTACTTCTTTATCGCTATCAATTCCAAGTTCAACTTGTCTGATAGACGATGTAACTACATCATTCAAAGAGAACTCTCCTGTACAAAAAGTAAAAAACAACATTTTTTCTACTTGTTCGTTTATTTTGAATACTTTCTCTACATGTTGCACAGTTTGATTTGCGTTTAAGTTGCATTTTTCTTAACTTGAAATTTTTACTTAACTTGAATTGGTTTTTTACTTAACTTGATTTTTTTTTCTTAACTTGAAATTTTTACTTAACTTGAATTGGTTTTTACTTGACTTGATTTTTTTTTACTTAACTTGAAATTTTTACGTAAATTGAATTGGTTTTTACTTAACTTGACTTTTTTTTTTACTTAACTTGAAATTTGTAAAAGCCCCACCACCTAACAATATGCTGAAAATGTTTCTTTATTGTCATCTTCGAAAACAAAAATTTGCCAATTTTCATAATTTAAAACAAAATGTTCACAAGTCCAATAAAAAGCAAACTTTTTGAATGAAGCTCGACAAAACTCATTACTGTTATCAAATGACAAAAAGTAGAACAAACATATTTCGAGACTCAAAAGAGCAGTGATACCAAAAATAAGTTTTAAATACCCTGTGCACCCTCCCTTTCTACGATACTCATGGGTCTAAATATTTACATACTGAACAGTTATGCGTCTCTGTCCATAGAAGCACAAAGAGCCGTTTACATGTTTACACCAAACTGTAGCGACAAGAGGTCGAACAAAGAAAAAACACAGTCAAAAATTCTGTTGTGTACATTCGGAGTAAGCTCTCTAGAAAGAAAAGAAGGACGAAAGGAAAGTGGAATGGAAAGAAATGTGGGAGAGGCCGTGAGAATCAAAAGGAATGACAGTAGGAAAAATGGAAGAATAAAAATGAAAGGGATTAGGTGATAAAAAGAGGGGTAAGAAGGAAAAGTTAAGAAAGAGGAAAGGAAGTAGAAGAAATAAAAAGAAATAAGAAGGCAAAACGAGACAAAAAGTGGGGAACAAAGAAAGTGCAGATAATTTATTTTATTCTCTTCTATTACGTTTGTTGCAAAATTAATGACGTAATAATGTCGTTATTTGACGTTAAAAAATACGTCAAAAAATGACATTATTACGTCATTATTTTTGCACCAACCTAATAGTTCTAGAAAGAGTGAGAAAAAAGAATCCTAAAAGAGAAAAGAAAGTAGGAAAAAGAAAGGGTAAAATGAAAAAAAAAAAAAAAAAGAAAAGAAAAAAAAAGAGATGGGCGAGTAAGAAAGAGAAGAAGAAAGTGAATTTCAGGACGAAATATTATAAGAAAGAGGGAAAAGACGGAATTAAAAAAGAGGGAAGCATAGAGAAGGACGGAGAGGAAGAAAAGAAAGAGGGGGGAAAATATATGGAAATGGGAAAGAGAAAAAAGTTATTTTAAAGGAAGAAAACAAAGCAAAGGAGAGGTAAAAAAAAAAAAAACAGAAAAGAGGAGAATAAAGAAAAGAAGGAATAAAACAAATTTGAAGAAAAGAAAAAAAGTAGGTAAAAGATGGCGAGAATAAAATAGGAAAATAGGAAGAGAAAAGAGCGAGAAAGAGTGGCTGAAAAATGAGAGAAAATAGTGAGAAAGTGAAAGAATGGGAAGAAAGATTAAAGGGAGAAGTTTAGGGATGAAGGAAGACAGGAAGGAAAAAGTAAAGTAGGGAAAAAAGGAAGAAAAAGAAGAAAAAAATAAGAAAAGACGCCGGTAACAAGTAGTAGAGTAAGAAAGAGAAATGGTGTGCGGAAGAAAAGACGGGTGACAGAAGAAACGAAGGAGAGAGAAGGAGAAGCTGAAAGGAAAAGTAGGATAAGAGAAGAGGGGGTGAATGAAAGGCGAGGAAAAGGAGGATGGGAGAAGGAAAGAGAATATTTCAAGGGGAAAGGAAAAAAGAAAAGTAAAAGAAATGGAAGATAGTAAGGAAGAGGAAATGAGTAAGGAAAGAGAAGAGAAAAAAAATAAGGGAAGGTTGGTGGGAGAAAGAGAGACGGAAAGAAAAACACAGACAGAAGGTAAGAAGAAATGAAAGGCAAAAATGAAATAAAGAAGCGGAAAGAAAGACAGGGAAGAAGTTAGAAAAAGAAAAATACGAAAACTACAGAAAAGAGGATGAGAGAAAGAGAAAGTGAAATTTGTATGAATGAAAAAAAAAAAAGAGACAGAAAGGCCGGGCATGAAGGGTTTAATGGCGACAACAATACTAAGTAGACTAACTTCGGATAAGGATTGAGATGTCAAAACATTAAGCATAAAAATAAACAAGTTTAGAAAGAAGTAAGGAACAAACGAACGAACATAGGGACGGACGAAAGAATTTGAAGGAGAGTAGATTGGTGAAAACGAAGAAAATAAGAACATATACCAAAAATGTTAGAGCGAAGAAAGAAAATGGAAAGTGACAGTTGCAAAAACAAAGAAACAAAAAAAACAAAAACAACGAAGAAACAAAGTGACTAGCATGATGAAAAATTCCCAACAAAACTTAATAAAAACAAAATTTTATCGCCGATCGTCGAATTCTTTAAGTTACTATTAGGAGGAAAGGATTTTTTTTATTATCAAATTATGTTTTTTCATCCTTTTTAGAACCTTCAAAGTTTTGGTTGAATTCTTTAAAACTTTTTTTTTGCGTAGCCATAAATTCGTACGAAAGATTTCCGTGTTTTTGCAATGCGAAACAAATTGTTAGAAATTATTGTAAAAATCAGATAATTATCGGATTTTAATGAAACTTTTTCAGGACATTCAGAAAGGAATATTCTTATTTTTGAAATGTTTCTGTTTAGAAAATCTGTGCAATCTTATTTTTAAATCTGTTACCCCCAATCATTTTGATTTTGTGAAATTTCAAGATTTTTTTTCTTTTTTGCAATGCTTAATGTTTATATTATTTAATATAAGGATAAACACTCGGAAAAATTAAAATCACGAAATCATTTTTTATCAAACAGGATTCTCAATTACAGAAAATCTGCTCTGAATCTTAAAATAAAAATTGCAATAAAACTAATAACTTATTTAATTAGAAGAGTTTTTAATTGCTTTTATCTAGGAAATATATTATGGACACTATTGTCGTGTATATATATATATATATATATATATATATATATATATATATATATATATATATATATATATATATAATTGATTGAACATTATATTTTATGTTTTATTTGTTAGTGTTGGAGTGCAATAAATTCTTTGAAAATCAAACAGTTGCTCATGAAACGTTCATCACTGCTTGATATTCAATAATGTTTTAATGTCTATCTCTGTATATGTTTGTATATATATATATATATATATATATATATATATATATATATATATATATATATATATATATTATACTAATATTTTTTGTTTAAAAATATGATTCCTTCGCTACATAAGAGTTCTCGTGTTTCAAAAACGAGAGCCGAAATCATCCAAATAATTAATAAAATTAAGTTGGATTGTGGTGTTTAGTCCCGTTTCATCTTCAAGCGAAATTTTAGGAATCTAAGCTCTACTTCTGTATGGAGCACTGTCTTCTTAAAAATAAAAACAAAAATACTAAGGAACCCCGGATTATGCACCCAACGTGTTCTTTTCTATTTTCTGCATACCTGCACAAGGATATATATATATATATATATATATATATATATATATATATATATATATATATATAGTGGACTCTCCTATTGTGAGCGATAAATGAGGGCCAGCATTGAATGGTACCTTTTGTTTTACACTTATATATGCTAGCAACGGCTATTGTGGAGAAAATCAAGGAAGGGAAAGACATATTACATTTGTGCTTTCTTAAGTGTGATACTAGCCCAGCCGCACTAACAGATGAAATTTTGATGGCGTCTCTGCTTCTGAGGTTGATGAAGCTGATCCCGGTGCTTCAGTCTACTGTCTTCAAAACCCTTTAATTTAATGAAACATTTCTTACGCCACTCCGTTCAGTTTGATGCTTGGGCTTCCCAGGTTTTCAGATCAAAGTAGAGACGTTTCAAGTTGTCTTTCAATTTGTATTTCTAACGTAAGGGTATATATATATATATATATATATATATATATATATATATATATATATATATATATATATATATATATATATATATATGTATATACACTACCAAATAAAATTAAACTTTCTGTTATCTATCTCTGTTTATATACACGAATGAAGGGACGCTTATGTTAAATCAAGAACTTTACAGTCAAATTTATTGACGGTTAGATATAATCTCAGCGAAGATCTGGAGAAACAAATAAGTGAACATTTATTTTTTTTACCATTGTTCACCAGATTTAATGCCTAAGAGTCACTCAATGTAGAGGGTTACTAGTTGATACTGCGGTAAAGGCGTAGAGAATGAGAAAGATAGTCATATTATTAGTATATGTAGGATAGATATCAGTTGACCTAAAGCTTGAACATGTTAAGATTTTTCTGATCGGGAAAAACATCCATTCGAGGGTCTTTTTAGTTAATTTAGTCAATTATTAATCATTGGATAATTTGTAGCACTTTTTCATATTTTCACGATCTTCTCATTAAAAAAGTACCCCAAATATAAGCTCGTAAGGGAGGCACTTGTGACGAGTCATAACACTGAGACATAACTGAAGGTGTCGGAAAAAAAATAACATTTTCGTTTTGTGCCTTTCCAGAGGACAGTTGAAGAAAATTTGGAAATCTGTTTTGCATCCAATTATGCATGGCGCCAAACTGTTTTTGAAGCTTTTTGCCTTTTAGAATTTCGGATAGGAAATCGTAAACATGTAGCATAATAGCCCGCGTCCAGTAATAAAGTCACAAGAAAAAGTCACAGAAGAAAGCCACAACTTGATTTTGCGAGTCATATATTTGGTATACATTATCCCATAGCAGCAATTTTTTAAACAATACTCATTACTATCAATGTTTTCCATGGCGGGAGGTGGCGAAAAAATTTTTTATTTTTTTTTTTTTACTGAATTCAAGTATTGTTGATCCACAACTGCACTGAGATCCGAAATTTCTATTATTCACGGTGTCTTCAGAGTTAGGGTTAGGGGTTAAGATTTTTTAAAAAATGTCTATTAAACTTCTAACAGTTTTCTGTATCTTTTTTCCTGTGACTTTTTAATACGACTTCTCAAAGTCACCTCCCTGCCTGATTCTAATTTCATAGCCGCCACCCGCTGCCTGATTGTAATATCATAATAACCATCCCTACCTCTGTAATATCACAGCCTCGCAGCCAGACTAAACCAAGATTATAAATTTCTCGTCATCTTCTGTTGTGATAGTCACCAATCTAATCGTGGAGGGGGTTGACTGAATATCGTCACGAATCTAATCTTGAGTCAGTCGCTCAAGTTTTGACCGACTGTTCGCTTATACTCTCTTCTTACGGACGGGAGGAGGAACCTGAAGGAGGCTGCGCCGGGCGGAGTCTCCTTCGGGGAGGTAGACCGGCCCTGAACCAGTTTATACGGGTTCAATGGGCATATTTTTGGCCGAGCCCACGGGCTCGGAGTGCCCACGTTAAAAAGAACTTGTGCCACATGACACCCTCGTGGGGGGGGGGGGCGACTGAATATCGTCACCAATCTAATCTTACTATAATAGTTATTGCTAGTGAAATTGAATAGTTTTATCATTAGATTAGAATGACTGTTGGTTAAAAGGTTATGTAGTCAAATGCGTTGCGAAGCCGTCGCGTTAAGATAGTTGTTACTTTTTTGGTTGATTTCACATGTCATATCAGCCCTTGTTGGGATATTTAATGTCGAAATCTTTCTGTATGTGGCACCTAGTGAGAATCGAACTCTTTATCGGGTAATAATAATCAAACAATAATCAAATAATAGTGTATAAATTACTCATTTTGAGTAAGTACATACTTTCTTATCATCTCTCAGTTGCGTCTCTGTCTTTGGACAGAGTGCGCCCAGGGGCTTCTCTGTCAAAGGACAGAGGGGCAACTGAGAACATTAGACTGAGAGGTGCCCTCCCATTGCACCAGAGGGAGGGATCGGTGCACGCACCGCCAGCGCAACCAACGGTTGAGGGGGCTCGGGGAATTTTTGTTCCTTGCCCCGGTGCACGCGCTCGGGCTCCCCACATTAAACTGACCTCGTGTGTGTGTAGTGGGGGGTGAGTAAATACAAAAAAAAATACAAATAATAATCAGACTTGTCTGGCTAAAAGCATTAGCTTACACGGAGGCGACTGCATTAAGATAGACATAGCGTGAAAATGGAACGCTAGTCACGCTGGAGATTTTTTTTTTTCATTGTTGATAATCTGAATCAATCGCAAAATAACATTCTGACTCTAGCGATAAAAGCAAGTGAAATTTAGATGAACAAAGTAAAATCATAATTAGTAATGTTTCATTTAAGAAATTCCAATAAAAATACTATTAATGCGACTAGCGTATAAAGTTATTTCAAATAAAGATAACTATTCATGCTAAGTACTTCTTCTGTGGTCTCATACCCCTTGAAGACGTAGGCGATAATGATTTTCAACAACTTCCCTTACTCTAAATTGCTGCCATGACTGTTCTTGGAGAAAGCAGTGGATTGTTTTTTCCCGTTGCCTATCAACCGTTTTATGAATTTAGAGATGTCCTTCTAGACTGGTAGTCCTACCAAGGTTAGAGAATCAAATTTACTGATAAATGGAGAAAAAAGACGGATTCCAGTATTTCCCAAGGGTATTAGTTAAAAATAACCTAACAATATATATATATATATATATATTTAATTAATTCAATTTAATTCAAATAATTATATTGAAGTTTTCGGCTCAAGTCAATTTAAATCAATTTTGAAATACAGGAAAGCATTTTCCTTCTTGGAAATATTACATTTTAAATCTATTAGCTTGAAATTAAAACTAAAATAAAAGCTTCAAGATTTTTCATTTTTTAAAATTTATTTTAAACATTATATATCACATTTCTTTGGGGGTACCTACATTAAACAAGCTATTTTTTCTCAAATAACATTTCAGAAAAGTATATTTTATTTTTGAAAGATGTTTTAATAAAGAGAATTATGGTATGTTGACGGATTTGTCAATACTCAATAACGATTTTATTTATTTTACTGATGATTAGAAAAAATGATTCCAATCAGTTTAAATTCTGTTTGAAATACAGTTAATATATTTTGCTTATTGGAAATATTAAATTTAATCACCTAGGAATTAAAAGTAAAAGCCTCAACAAAGACTTTTCAATATTTTTAAAATGCATTTCAAACTTTAAGTATTGCTTTTTGGGGATGGTGGCTAACTCTGTAAGAAATATATAAATGAATTCTTGTAAAATTGATTTCTCTCATGGGAAAATACTTTAATGTGGTTTATCTTTTTCTTTTTGTATAAAAATAAAACTGACTGCCCACTGTACTGGGTTCGGATCGGCCGACTGTCCGATCCGATCAGTTTCATGAGCCTACTTCAGTAGAATCATAAAGTCTATTCATCAAAATGTCCGTTCCCTTCTCACTTTCAAAATGTGACTGACCTGCTCTATTGACCCTTTCCTGACCCAGTCTACCTGCCACCTTCTACCACCGGCTTTTTTCTTTTTTCCTTTTTTTTTTGCTTTTGTTTTGTCGTGCTAGGGGCCTAGTAAGTTGAAATAGATTCTTAGAAAGGACGCCGAACAAAATCAAAGAAGGTAATAAATGTCCTGTTTAGAACTGACGGAAAATTACCGGAACAAGCATACATCCGGGTGGATTTCAGACAGTAAAACTAGTCAAATAAGATAAAAACAACAAAGATTAGGATAACAGTTTTGAAAATATCTTATAATTAGGTATGTTCGTGAGATCGCTGGAAAATGAGCATAGTATGATAAAAACGGCCTTAAACTTGACGAAAGCAAAATGTTATCGTCAAAATGATTATGTTACTATTAAAAAGGAAAGAGGAAAGTAATTTTTAATTATTTTTAAAACATTTTCTGTCTTTACTGGAACATTCTAACTTTTGATTGAAAAACTTTGTTTCTCTTTATCACCGGAACTACTAGTAAATAACATGGCGAATTTTTGTGCATTTTTTTTTTTTTTATGACAGATATTAATTTTGAAAATCTTGCAAAAATAGAAATAATTTTCAGATTTTAATGAAACTTTCAGAAACTATTCAGAAATGATGGAAATTATTATAAATATGTTACTTTTTTTAAAGTCATGATATATATATAATAATAATAAATATATATATATATATATATATATATATATATATATATATATATGTATATATATATATATGTATATATGTATATGTATATATGTATGTATATATATATATATATGTATATATATATATACGTATATATATATGTGTATATATATATATATATATATATATATATATATATATATATATATATATATATATATATATATATTACCCCCCTCATAAATAATTTAATGAAAACTCTAGAAATTCAATGTCGAAGGACGCAAGACATTATATTAGTTAAAAGCATAAGGCTTTCAGGAAAGTTAATCAAGTTTTTTTGTTTTTTAAATCCGACCTCGTCTACCTAAAGTCAGCTCTGAATTGTAACATAGAAAACTCAATAAACAAAGATATTATTTTATTTTAAATGCCTAAGTCCTTTTTTATTCTTGCCATGCTATTTTTTAATGGATCTCATGAACATACTTTTTTATAATGAATAGTTTTTCTCAATGTTCACTTGCCAAAATTGCGTATTTAATTTGATTTCCGATATTAAGTTTACAATCTTTCATTCTGTCTATCATTTTCAACAAACATTATGTTCATAACCACTGAAAACTTTTCTTTTTTTTTTATTTCACCCTTCAAGAAAATTTAAATATTTTTCATTAAGAGAATTTTTATAAAAACCAAAATAAACAGCAAATCGACATTCCCTTCGTATTCCATTAGTCAGGAAGAGGTTTTATTTATTTGTGGAATGTTTTCAATCTAGAATTAATCGTTATCTTTCTGACATATCCTAATAAACTGTAATTATTACCCCCTATCTCTTACATTCATACAACAATCTGATCAAGTAACCTCTACCTTGAGTGGCTCTTGTCTAGCGGCATCCTAATGGAATATTACAACTTTCTTTCGTAACTAATTCCAAGCTCTTTTACTTGATTGCTACATTCATTAAGTTTACCTGATGACTACTCAATTGTCCGATTCTACGGAAGGAACTCAAAAATCACCACCAGGCTTTGTTGGTATAAATTCAAGCAAACTGAAGTGGATAATCTTTGGTGATGATGTCTGGCGATAAGACAGAACACAGGGAAAAGAGAATTCATGCCTTCCCTCAAATGATTAATGTTAGGTAAATACAAGTAGTCATAAACCGAAATCGTTTTACCGATTTCATTTTCCTTGAGGATACCCGCTGCATCTTCTCCGTTTTCACTGGTGCGCTCTCCACAAGAATTTGGATGCTGATTTTCAATGTCGTAACACTATCCCTATTCTTGAAGGAGTGATACGACAAAACATTCTTAATACATGTTTTCATTTCATATTGTGGTAAACGAAGCTACTCTTTAGAATCTTAATAACCCTATCGACATTTGGTAACCTATTTGAGGATCAGAGCCTTGCAACTGATCTCTTCTCTGATTTAGCTTGAACAGTTCAATGGGAAATTATACACCTTGTAATTTTCAACATCTCAAAAATCAAGCTGATACCGTTTTCTTATTATCATTCAGATAATGAGTTTTCTCCAATCACAATAAACGCTTCCATTCTCAATGAGGCTCTGTGCTTTTGAATGTCACTTAGGCCTCGAATTCATTTCAGGCCTCGTGGAATTCAAGTATATAATCTATTGATAAAGATGCCGAAAAAATTTACAAGTGCCAGAATAGACCGAAAATTGAGCATTGTTGTCATATTTGGTATGAAGCTTCATAATCACTAATTTCCAGCCTTGATAAAGTTCAAAATCGCTTGTGGAAGAAGAATTATTTTCCACTTTGTATCCTCTTCCCCACAGATGCAATAATGCGACTCAGTTGCTTCTCTATAGATATTTGATAAGTATTCAGATGAGCTCTATTCTTGAGTTCCATCAGTTCAAACCTTTACAGTTAAGGTAAAACCATGCTACCTCCACGGTTTTGAAACAATCTCATTTCCCCTTTATTCGAACTATTAGAGAGTGGTTCCACTCAGACAACTGTTCCCCTAAACTGTCAATCTGTAGCGCATACTCCTACTTGGGTGCTTTCTCAAAACTTCAGTTTTGCCCTCTCCAAGTCAAGAGTCGATCAACATCTTGTCTTCATAATCCTTTCTTCCATTCATCTTTTATTTTGACAGTGAGCTACCTTGAGTGGCTCACGAACTTGTATTGATTGAAATTTAGTAAACAAAAAAGAAATTACAAATATATTGTCTGTAACTTTGTGAAACATTATTAAGATTGCTCGAATGCTAACATCTAATTTTTGTATATTTGCTATGGCAAATAGCAAGATTCGATGGTCCATTCTTCTGTCTTCGTCAGGTGTAATCTGTGAAGAAAATAAATTTTAATCTAATTTTGTATAAATATAGCCTGATTATTAAAATGAAATAAAATATTTTTACAACAATTCACATGTATGCGTCCTCCGTTGACAACTTAATATGGGAGAATTGTAAGTTAACTGGTTGAAAATTAATATGGGAAAATGCAGAAAAATAAGAGAAAAATATAAAGAGAAATAATAATTTAAATATTTCTGAATTGCCGAAGAGCTTGATTTCTTTTCATTTAATGGAATGGGGAAGGGGGTAGTTTACAACAGAAATTAATAGAACCAAGAAAACAAAAATAATGATCATTTATTTCTTCACGAAAAGCAAATAATACATACATACGTATATATATATATATATACGTATGTATATATATATATATATATATATATATATATATATATATATATATATATATATATATATATATATATATATTCCCGTATCATTTCCATTGAATTGACCAATTAAATAGGTCAGTGTCTGATCCTTACCCACTCCTCCCTCAATATAAACTATTATAATAAAAAGAAACATAAAAATACATTTTAAAACTCTCCCTTCCCTCTCTAAACACGACCATGTCTCTCATACCATCCCTCATCACGTTCTATGTCAACTTATATAAGCTTAATACTACCCGTCAAAAGTGTAAATTTTAAATTCATTTTTCGTTTCACCTTTTTCAAGTGAAGTCTGAAGATCCAGAAAAAAATTCTCTGGTGAAATAAATTATTGCAAATGGAGCCTTAAAGCGGTCTGTTTTTCTTTAAATTAAATTATTCGGTCTGGCTTAGCATTGAGCTCTCAGGATTTCATCCTCCTTGGGATTATCCATACGGATTACCAAGATTTTCGTTACTTAACTATATATATATATATATATATATATATATATATTGTATGTATTTAGGCAGCATTTTTTCATTCATACATGTTTCATTAAATAATATAGACAAGTATTGTCTATTTATTTTATGTAAATTCTTTTCATGACGTCTGATAAGCTTAATAACATCATCATTAAACAAAGAAAGAAAATCACAATTTTGATTGATATTTTGCAATCCACTCTCCATAAATATTCTTAAATGTCTATAATTGGTGACAGAAGCCATTGATTTATACCAACGGCTTCCTATACTTAATACTTCTCGAATTCACTCTCGCGTGGTCATGTGTGACGTCATGAGCAGCGGTGCGATTTTCGCTTCCAGTGTCTTATATGCATGCGTTTATCGTTGCTTGGAAATCATCCATGTAAATAGAAACAGACTATCATCACATTCTTGTCCGTGTATTGCTTAATATATTGTACTGTAATTGTCATCTTTGATAATGGCTTATGTAAGCCGAAAGCTTAGATTGGATTAAAAAATATGTATCAATATTGTGATTTTCTTTCTTCGTTTAATGATAATGTTATTAAGCTTAGACGTTATGAAAATAATTTACATAAAATAAATAGACAACATTTGTCTATATTATTTAATGAAACATGTATGAATATATATATATATATATATATATATATATATATATATATATATATATATATATACTTGTAATTTTGGGTAATTCTCGTCGCCAAAATGTTGCAGGGAAGGTTACTGAAATTACTGAATAGAATAATCACACAAAGGTTGGTAATGAACGATAATATTTAGGACAAGAACAACACATATAAGATTCGCCAGCGGTGCATAGAAGTAGTAGTCAACTGATAGGAGTGAGTCAAGTGAATTCCATAATGAATCTCCGACTGCAGACCAACATACAGTATTTCATTTAGTAAGATTTAAATAATTTTTATTAATTTTATAGATATTATTAGTACTAATAATTAGTGCCTTTTGTTTCAAATAATAACGGATTGAGATCCTTGTGATTTTCGGGCATATTTGAAATTGGACCAGGAAATCTGCTATTTTCGTGAATACAGGAAGTTAAATTGAACGAAGAAACAGGATCTGTCTATACTCTCTGAAACTGTTTTAATCGTTTTAAATGTGTCGATTTTCTTCTTTTCTAATTTGCATCTCTCTTCAGGACGTTAACGATCATGGCTTTCCACAATTTCCTGTATTTCTAGCTCATAGTAAATTTCGTCTTTTTGTTAATCTTCTCCTAAACCTTGTTCTGCGAACCATTTACAGAAGCTCGTTAGTTGGGTGATGCGCTCTTTTCCTCTGTCGTTCTTGGCTTCAAATTGAAGGCAAGAGGGACAAAGTGAAACAGCTAGAAACCTACCTAACGAGCTTCTGTAAATAGCAAAAGTGGGAGGGATAGTAAAAAGGTAGACATTGCTAAGAGCTACAAAATATTGGAAGTTGTGGAGAGACATAATCGTCCATGTCCTGAAGGGATATGGAACATAGATGAAGAATATACACGTAGAAAATCAATGAAATAAAAATGAACCATTATCTTATGCAATTATTTATCTTTGTATCTTCTCATTTTCTCCCTTATCCTTTCCAATCGTCTTTACCTCACAATGTTTTTAGTTAAATTTTATACAAACATGAACTCGTTTCATATGAGAGAAAAGAATAAAGAATACACAAATATTTTCGACTACGTCCTCTCGGTTATCTTTCTTCAGCTCTGTCTCAACATATAGTATTTTAATGTATCGCAATTTTATGCTTCTCTATTCCCACTCAGTCTTTTTCTCCTTGTTTATTGATTTTCTATTAGAAAGTTGGCCTCTCTCTGTCTTTTAATCTCTCTCTCTCTCTTCCACCTCTCTCTGTATATACTTATTTTCCTTTTCACATAGTTTTCTTTATGTCTTTCTTCAAGTTCTTATCTTCCACTTTTTCTTCTTTACACCATTTTCCTCCATCTTCTTCAATTTTCCAATTCATTCTAAATATAGGTTTCTCAATCCAAAATCGTTATTGATTCCATTTTAGAAGGGTCAAGGATCAGACAGGTACTACACTCTAATCCGAAGTCGAATACTGTAAAGGTTGTATTTACAAACCGACAGAAAAACAGATATCTTGTATATTAAAATGAATAAGCTAATCGACTCTGCGTTAAGGATACCTGTTCGGACATCGAAAAATGTAATTGTAATTTCAAATGAAGCTGCTTTACTTCACTTTCTACTGTAGTTCTTGGGAAAGGCATAAATCTACTTTTCCCTGTCCTCTATCCAATTGCCATATACCTTGACACGAGATTACTCGTCTATGGCAGGTCTGTGTGTGTGAAAACAAAGTGGGTCAATGAGCAATAGCGAAATTCGCTCTCCCATAACTATCACCCAGGAAGTACTTTTAGGTGCCTCATAGAAGGGGGACGCGTTTATTTTATATTTCTGATGCGATTTTTCAACACTCTGCGAGCTTATTAAGACCACAACGTTTAAGAATTTTGCATTGTTTAAACCTGATTTTTATCCCCTATTAAAACCCCACTGCTTATTGCGTATTGATAACCACCTCCAAAAATTATTAAAACATCCTCCTTGTATTAGACACCTAAGAGTAATAGTAAGACAAGGCTGACATTAACAGGGGAAATAATAATAATAATAATAATAATAATAATAATAATAATGAGAAGAAGAAATAAGAAAATACAGAGGTACCAAGATATGGCTGAACAAATCAGAGAAATATACCAAGCAGCAACTCAACTCAAATTTTCTCATTTGTGGTTAGCTCATGAAACTTTCTGCGACGCCGAACGCCTGGGGGAGAGTTCCTGGCATCATTTGAGCGTCCGTAAAAGGCAGCACTGCTTAGAGCTGTTCATGTACTGAGGAAAGTTTTGTGTCTCTAAGGTGAGTATAAGAGCTAAGATATAATCATCATCACCCGACAGAAACATCTCAGAGCGGGATACCAAATAATAATAATAATAATAATAATAATAATAATAATAATAACAAATAGTAAGTGAATACGGTAGAGTTAGGGTTAGACGGAGACCTGATAATATAACCCGTATTGTACACTGAATGCTATGTGGGGTAAAATACAAACTGGAGAAAATGGAAAAGAATATGAGGACAAATCACTTGCAGTAGGCGAAAATGACAGTGTAAAGTCGCAGTGTGATAATGTAATTGAAGCAAGAAAGTCAAATACCATTATAGAGCAGAAGAAAAGCATAAATTGTTGGATCATCGATATGGCAGTATCAAGAGACGTATGAGTAATTGAGAAAGAAAATGAGAAGAAAAGGTATTAAGATTCAAAACATGAAATAGCACACACTTGTGGAGTGAGAAGTTAAGAAAAGTGAGAAGTTGTCACTGTTGAGGGCGTGTTTGGAACTTTACCAAAGTCCAAAAATTGTTGGATATAACTGGGACTGGGACTGTGACTCGAACTGAGACGCTTCAGAAAACGGCACTACATAGGATAGACAGAATTTTGAAATATTATTTGAATAATCGTTAAATTATGCTTGACGTAAAGAAATAATAACTATTTAAGCAAGAAGTGAGATTCAGTATCGTCAAAAATATTCTGAACATGATGAAAATCATCGAAATATTCACCTACCAAATTCTCCAATATTCTTATCTATAAGTTTAATGATGATTTCCTGCAAAGATGTTCTTCGGAGTTACATTTATCTGAGATCATAAAATTATCACTCATTTATTTTCTTTACTTTCGAGTCTAACTTCCTTTATGTCAAAACTATTTTCTAGAGGCTTATGACAAAATCCCGTCTCCTGGAAGATAACAGAAGTGTCAACAAAATAATCCTGGCCGCTGTGGAAATTGGCCATCATTATAATTTACTTTGACACACTCAAATAGCTACAAAAAAATCGCGCTTCATGTCCAACACCTGAGAACGAGTTGAGTCGAAGGGAGATATTTGACTGTCTCTAAATGACACTCTGTAAATTCGGATTTGAAGAGGAAAACCTGGTAACCATTCTTTCAGGTGAGAAGATTTAACACCTTGATTGTCTTGATTACGAGGCGCAGGTGTCATTTGTAGTGTAGGTGAGCACATTATTACGTTCACCTGTCACATAACGATTTTGACAAATTAAGTAGATTCAGCACACGCACGTGCACACACACACACACACACATCGTAACACACGTGCACGCACACTCATACATGTATACAAACCCTAAAAATAGAGACAGATATATACGCTGATAGAGAAAAGTTGACACACTGAACAAAATCGGAACGCGACACAATTATTAACTGAGTTTTTTATTTGAAAGATTCACTATATAATGCTCTACTTATGGGATTAAGAAAGGCCTGTAGGATTAAGTGCAGTGACAAAGAAATAGATCCGGTTGAAAATAAATATTTGGTGTGTAAAATAAATGATTTAATCATTAGGCTACTTACTGACGGAAAGTGATAAATGCGATAGTGTGTGCACGCACGCACGCACGCACGCAAGCAAGCAAGCAAGCACACACACACACACACACACACACACACACACACACACACACACATATATATATATATATATATATATATATATATATATATATATATATATATATATGTATAGTCTCTATATTTATATCGTGCAGTGTCCCTAAACTAAACTAATGCTAAGCTAAGGAAATAATTATATCGACATACCCCCCTCCCCACTCACTCTCTCTCTCTCACTCACACACACACTATATATATATATATATATATATATATATATATATATATATCGTTGTTCCTTACCATAAAATCCTACTCAAAGTTTTCACTCGCGTTGTAATTTTGACTATATTCTTTTAAATATATATCTTGGCTCTTTACTTCCAACACTCAACACTAGACGCAAACCGGTAATAGCACGCTGACGGACCACCGATGGCAACGCCAGCGGTCCTCTGGTGACAGCCACCGGTGGGCCTCTAGCTGTCCGCCAGTGGTAACATTACTGAGACGAACACCTCGGCGGCCCGACTATATTCGTTGAGAAAAAGTGCTCAGTATTGGAGACAGACCATTTTATAGATATAGTTCGTGTGATATGGACATAGACACAGCATGGATAATCTCCGTTTCACGCTTGAAGCGATCTTCAGATCATGTGTCACTACTACTTTCGTGGGCCTCATATATAGGACATTGGAGGATTAAGGTAACTGCGAGAAAGAGGAAACTGGTCTATCCCATTTCTTTTGTTTTATTAATGTTTAGGCTATTTATAGTCATGGCCTTTACGTACTCTGGCAAAATTATGGAATAAGAACCCTTAAATTATATTCATCTCGGCTTTTATTTAGCAGTAAATAAACTAACAACAAATAAAATATAGAATATTTTTATCTAATAGCCAAAAATTTAGGATTTATAAAATATAACATAAACTAGATTAGTATAATTTATATTAAATCACGTAGAAAATGTTTTGGAATGGTCGTATGTTGAGAAAAACTATGGAATGTATCTGTCTATATTTCCTCGAGGACACATAGCACAGTGGATAAAGGCATTAGTTAGATCCAGTGACAGGACCCAAAAAGTGTGAGTTCAATACCCGGCTAAGGCAGTGGGGAACTTTCAGAGGGAAATTAACAGAAGATAACTGATAACTGACATCCATTAAACATGGTACGTGGAACTAGACAAGTCTACCACAGTGTGCAAAATAAAGGGTTCAGTTCAACATTCCAACCACCTGAAGAAGGCCAGAGCGCACAACGGCCGAAACGTTGTAATAGATATGGCGACAAAGATGAGGACAATAGTCCGAATAATGTAATTAATGAGCTATAGAATGATTTTGAAATTAACATTCCTAAACCAAATACATGCAGAAATCTAGATATGCAAATCTGTATTCAATTAAAGAGCTCTTGTATACGTTAACAAGTGATTGGGTTCAACAAAATAATTGTCAATTGGAACAATAGAAAAGATTGTAAAATTTCTTCAAGAGTACGGCGAAAGACGTTGGATTATCCCAGTTATCTGTTTCTAAAACCTGGAGCAAATATAAAAGAAATAAAAAAGCCAAACGAAAACTAACACTGACACACAGACAGACAAAAAATGAAGTTAAATGGGTTTAAAGAAAAACAATTATGAAATGTGGCCGATTAGATGAAAGTGACATTCATTGATGGATCGAGCCACAAGGATAGAACTGGCCTGGTGCCATTCAAATGAAACAATATAAAGATGAGTACCTGAAGAAAACAAGTCATTCCTTATATAGGGTTGCATGACACTTAAAGTAACCATGGAAGATGGCGATCATTATTTGGGCAATCAATGCACGTTGAAAATCAATGCACGTTGAAATCCTGGATAATTTTCTCAGTTCATCGAGAGACAAAATTGGTTTGCTGACGATAAAGATATTTTCAGGATAATAATGCATTTTGTCACAGAACAAAGGGAATTAAACTTTTCTTTCGTGAAAATTATATGGAATCAAAGACACGGTCATCGAACAGTCCGAATCTAAATCCAATTGAAAATTTATGGCGGAAATGAAAAATAAATGGTGCATGAGAAGTCTCCATCCACCAAAGATTTATTATACGCCGTTCGGAAAAGTTGGAATCACTTTGATGAAGAATATTACTTTAACTTAGTGAACTCCATTCGTAAAAGAATGAAGGCATCACAAAAGCTGAATAAAAAGAGTTAAAGATTAATTCGAATATTTTTATAAAAGAATTCCATTTTTTTTCATCAATATTGTGTTATTTCTTAATATTTTCTTGACATGGTCTGGGAAAATTATGTTATTAATTTAAATAATTTAATTTAATTTAAGTTAAATTTTAAGAATGCTTAACCATTAAATGAAAATATTTTTTCGCCTTGTCTGTTTTTAGTTCATTTACTCATAAAGAAAAAAAAGTCTGAACATCCACTGAGAATACATATTTCTTAATGTTTTGCCAGGAGTTGTAGCTTAGTTATTTTATTTATTTCTTCATTTATTTAGATTGCCACGCCCATGTATCTATCGATTTACCTCTAACCCACTCTCTCTCTCTCTCTCTCTCTCACTCTCTCTCACTCTCACTCTCACTCTCTCTCACACTCTCTATCTCTCTCTCTCTCTTCATATATATATACGGGCGCGTGGTTAGAAAGTTCGCTTTCTGACCATGAGACCCGGGTTCAAATCTCACGACGGTTGATTTGTCACAAAGGAGACTTCCTGATGTTATCGGTCTGGAGGGGGCGATCCCAGCGTGCGGCAACTTTGGAAACCATACCACGGGTTGACCCAAGCCTTGTGAGTGAAATTGGGTAGAAAATTGGGAACAATTTGGGAACCATCGATAGTTGTGCTAGCACGAAGTCTAGATAACACGCTCTCTCCCAGAAACTGTAACTAAGGTCTGCTCAGCTTAGTTGCAGTGTAAACCACTCGTTGGCTCTGTGAGTGTTGAACAAACACAAATGTGCCTGAGCGAGCGTCTGCAATAGGGATTCGCTAGCCGCCCTAATAGACGGGTATCCTCGAATATGAGTAACCAGCTATTATTATTATTAGTATTGTTATTGTTATTATATATTTATATACCGGGCATAACAGCAAAATTGACCAAATTGTATAATAGCCTAAATGTCCAGCCCACAAAATGGTTAAAAATCAAAAACTAAAAAACAAAAAGCATTAAAGTAACTGAGTTTCTTTTTTACAGGCTTTCAGATAAAACGTTTAGCCATCTTGACACTATTTGTCGTTAGAATCATGGAAAAACCCTTTGAGTTATTTAGCTCGAAAGGGAACAGATTACAATCGTTTTGTGTTAGACCTACTGTTTTCCCAAATGAGCAATGGTGAAAGGAAAAAGATCATTCGGGCCTTCAATAATGGTACCATCTTTAGATCAATTAGAAAACATCCAACTCAATCCATACGACGTTTGGCACGTGAGAGAGTAGTTTCAGCGATGTCAGTCCAAAAAGCGGTGGAAAAAAAGACTTGAAAATGAAATCGTACGAGAAAAAACTGAGGTAACTTGTTACTTCATTCAGGATAGAATATTAAAAAGTTATAAGCAGGAGAAGATAAACTTGAATAAGTCGGAAATCATCAGACCATGTGTCTGACAATTGCGTTTAAGCATGAAACACACTGTCGCCGCTGGATATTGACCTCAATGTCCACTTTTATATTTACACACGCTCTATTCCTGATATCGAGTAGTTTAACTCATAAATATAGCATACCTTATAAATATATTTTCATAATACATACATACACATATATATATATATATATATATGTTTGATAACCTAAATACTGAGGTGGACAATTCTCATTCCCCTACAATTGTCTTCGTGTCCCACTGTGTGCTTATGTACAAATGTCAGTAGTTTAGTTGCATAATAGCATTTGGTGGATGGATTAATAAAGCTATAACCGAACAAGCTTAAATTTTCACTGTATAATGTTCGATCTATGGTGAAAAATATTCATCAAGTGCATCGGCAAAGAATGAAATTATATTAAAATAAGCATCATGCGCAAAGTAATTGATCCTTCGTATTAACCTACGGACTTATTGATTTACCTGCTATGTAGTATATGTATGCCACTGGTTGTGTGTTAACTAACATTCTTTGTGGCCGTTAATGTTTCCGTGCCCGTAATATATGTGTGAAGTACTTGAGTCATTGTCGATATGAATCTCTGTGGGGGAATAAGAATGTGTGTGTGTATGGGGGGGGGGAATTTCGCAAACGCATACGATGACTACAATGAGTGAATATCTCTGGCGAGTCGACTTCCGGTGATAAAATTCAGGTAAAGGCCAGTTTTATTTTAAAATGCCAAAATCCCTGATAGGTTCATACGACCCCAGAATTTGTTTGTTATATTTATTTTTATTGAATATTATATGAACTTTGGCAAATTTGCCGATGACCTTCAAGAACTACTTTTGAAAATTAAAAAAAAATTAATTAAAAATTCAATAAACAGAACTTGTCGATATTATTTAATCACACTTGTTTTAAAAAATGATTGCTTCCGAAATACGCCTCATATATATATATATATATATATATATATATATATATATATATGTGTGTGTGTGTGTGTGTGTGTGTGTGTGTGTGTTCGATAAATTATAGGACGAAACACGTCGCTAAAGATAATTTTTCCTTTTGTCTTTATTCATATTCTCTTTTTTCAGATATATTTTATTTATAACTGAATTTCTACACACACACACACACACACACACACACACACACACATATATATATATATATATATATATATATAATAAAGCGGAAAGGTTTTTTTGTGACTCGTTTCGTCCTGTAGAACATCATTGGACTAAATCTGTTATTTGGTGCGACTACACATGCGCACGAATGAGGGTCGCTGGGAATTTTAAATTCAATTTTTTCTGTTTTTTTAATCTAGCCGATTTCATTTAGATTATTTTCTTTTTCTTTCCTCACTTTTTTATTAGTAGCTATCCCACACTGTGATAATAAAAGTTCTGCCAGGAATTTGAAATGTAAGAGCCAGGGCATAAGTTTACTGTAGATGACTTTGAGATCAAGGCACTCTCTCGACATTTTCGTCATAGTAAATTGTTTTATCCTTTGATCAGAGTAGCATTTGTTGTCAAAGTTGTGCTCTTTTATTGCGATTGGCAACCAAGGCATTTGATGCATTATTTTGTAAAATGCCTCTTTTGTGTTCATATAGTGTTTTATTTAGATTCCTTGAGGTTTCCTCTATGTATTTTTGTGACAATTATTACTGGCGATCGAGTAAATTCCTCCTTGAAGTTTTAGCTTTTTGTTTTCTTTAGTATTAACTAAGTCTTTTATTGTTTAAGATGTAGTAGTAACAAATTTTAAGTTTAGTTTAGATAGATTCTTCCCAATTGTAGATGTGATAGAGTTGGTAGGACAATATATTTTTGGATTCATTAGGTTTGTCAGGAGGGTCCGTGTTTTCTATTTCAGAATATTTTATGAGCCTTTTGTTTCGCATTGAATATAAAATAATTAGCTTACCGAAGAACCTTGAAAGTGCTTTCCCTATATTATTCCTCTTCATGTAAATATTGAGGGCTGCAAATTCTTAGTGCTCTTAAGAATAATCCGATGATTATGCCGAATTTTATTTTGTTGTTATGATGAGGTTAGAAATTTATTAGATCTTTCTTGTTGGTTGATTTCCAGTGAACAACAGGTTTTAAATTGTTATTAGAAAAGGTAATGAACTGTATTCTTCCATTGCGTATGTAAATTCTATTGTATGTTCGACTTTGTTTAGTTTATCTACTAGGTCAGATAAATCAATCTCACGAGGATATATAAGTAGAGCATCATCGATATATCGGAAGTATGTTGATTTTTTGGTAAAATATTTGGGAAAGGACCAGATTCGAGAAATTCTAAGACGATACATGTCATCACTCCACTTAAAGGTGATCCCATTGGTAATCCAAATTTTAGTTTGTAAAAATAATTACACCAACGTCCCAGTTGAATTTGCCCAAATCTAAAAAAAAAAAAAAAATCTAACACAATGAAAGGCAAAGTTTTCCCTACCAACAGCTAAAATAATCGAAACGTGATAAAAGGTAATAGGCGTTAAATTAAGAGAATACGGTTGGTGTGCTACATCTTCTCAATAAAGCTCTTGAATAGCATTTTTGGTCAGATAGCGACGTCGGTCGCGCTGTTGAAGAAGCTTATATTTGTCCATCCCATCGAAATGTGCCAGAAAAGAAGTAAAATTCAATCAAATTAAAAAGAAGAGAGAAACAAAAGTTGTTGTGGAAGAATCAGGCTACAAAAAACATAAAATACGACAGTAAAAATATTTTGTGTGTTAATGCAAATACGATTGAAATAAACAAATGAATGAATCTCTATCTGACAACGTATAAACGATTAACTACCCTAAATGATTTGAAAGAGATCACCAGTGACTGCGCCCTATTTGACAAAAAACATTGAAAAGTAGGTCTTTTACAATTAAAGCCTTTTTATTCATCTCAAATAATCTTAATTGATTACTTTTGTACTTGCCTCCCACAACGTTCCGGTTAAAGATTATCTGTAATAATTTATACAGGGAACACTGGAAAGGCCGTTATTAATTTAAAAACAATCACCTTCAATAAAAACAAAGAAATAAATTAAGTGGAGTTTGTCCTACTTTGCACTTTAAGCGTGGGTGTTTCGTGTAGGAATTAGAATTAGAGTTCAACAAATAACAACAAATCTTATATAAGATTTAAGGAATTGGAACAAAGGCCAAACATATGGAAGGTGATCAGAATATTATGCAAGTTGGGGTTTTTTTTGTTTTTTTTCTTTGTAGAGAAAATGAATCGAAGCATTTATGAGAATCCTTATTGTTATGGGAACTTACCCATAATAATAATAATGAAGTATTCCTGACTTAATAAATACTGCGCCTCTCAAAAGGTATGAGGGATATTGTAAGACGAGGAGAGATAATTGAGAGCATATTGTAAGAACATTGGAATAGTGATACTTGTCGAGACAACATAGTTCACTCTAACCAAATCTGATAGTCATTTCTAATACTTCTACTTCTTTGTATTATATTTTTGTTGTAATATATCTTTGTATTCTATACCTGTGTTCGTGTTATTCTTTCATTGGTTCTAACCTTGGACCATCACCGTGGTACAAGAAACTTGGACCAGAACAAGTGGCGACGAAGAAACTCTAAAAAAAAACTAAAAAAACGATCTCTCTACGCGGAGGACAAATCTTTTTGCTATCTGTCGCACATAACAGTGTCGACGAGAAAACTGAAGAAACAAGTTCTACGTGGAGATTCTAAAAAACAAGTTCTACGTAAAGATTTCTAAAAAAAAACAAGTTCTACGTGAACATATATATAAAAAAAAAGGAAAAATTTTTTTTGGACATCTACTTTACTGTGGTAACAAAGACACAAGTTCTACACGGATTTTTTTTTGGCGTACACAGGTTCCAGAATATCAGGCTACACTAAAGGAAAATACTTACACAAAATTACGTTATCATGGAAGATTTTAAGTTAACCATTGTGGAACTTATGAAAATCCAATTTAAACAGCCACAGAAAAACGAACAGCGACGTCGTGAATTACAAGAATTATTGCTACGTGTAATGTCAAATAAAGGGCAAAATTACGAAAATTAAACAGTTCTCTCACAAGACGCTATTTGGAGCACTATCGAAGATTTCACGTATGCACCCAACGAAGACAAAACCTTTGCAACTTACTTCCGAAGGTACGAAGATCTATATGAATTTGACTGCAGAAATTGGTCAGACGCAAGAAAAGTACTACTACTAAGAAAATTAGGCACATGCGAATATACCAAATTCGTAGATTATATCCTACCGAGGAAAACAAATGAGTTAACTTTCAAAGAAGCCATAAAACTGTTAACAGAACTTTTCAGCCCTAATGCCTCACTATTCCACAAAAGATGGAAATGTCTGAATCTAACAAAAAAGGAGAGCGAAGATTACATAACTTTCGCTTCCATTGTAAACAAATATTGTGATGATTTCAAGTTATCGGAACTCAGCCCGGACAATTTCAAATGTTTACTATACGTCCAAGGCCTGGTTTCAACCAAAGACGCGGAAATTAGACGCAGGATCCTTACAAAATTGGAGGGTGAACAAGATTTGACACTTCAAAAACTGGCCGAAGACTGCCAGAGATGCATAAGTGTAAAGAAAGACTCAAAAGATATAGAAGAAGCTGGCATCGCGCACATATGCAAAGTACGAAGACAAACCAACTTTCCTTCCTCACAAACAAACCAAACCAATTTTCCCTCCTCAAAAACAGGTCAAACAAATTTTTCTACTTCAAAAAGTCAATATCAGAAAAAAACTACCACCCAGTCGATGCTATCGCTGTGGGACTTGTCATTGGTATAAAGACTGTCCATACCGTTTTAAAATTTGTCTATCATGCAAAAAAGTAGGACATAAAAGTTCTCATTGTTGGACTAGAAGAGAAAGCAAAAGTAGAATAAGACTCATGAGGACTAACTAAGCGGATGAGACTAACATAAGAAAATACGTGCAAGTAGAAATGCAAAACAGAAAAGTCAGACTAGAGTTGGATTCCGGGTCGAACTTAACTATTATTAACGTACAAACATGGAGAAAGCTGAACAAACCTACCATGTTAAGAACCGATAAAATTGCTAGATCGGTAACTGGGAGAAAAATAACATTTGAGGGGGAAGTGATTACAAATGTGACATTCAATGGAATGACCAAAAAATTGAAAATGTATATGCTAAGAAATACAGAAAACTTATTCGGTACGGACTGGATACAAAAATTCGAACTTTGGGATTTACCAATAAGTACGTATTGTCAAAATGTAAAAAGTTTATCGACTGAGGCAGATAAATTAAAAGAAAAACTAAAAGAGAAGTTCCCCGAAGTATTTTCAGCAGGTTTCGGAAGATGTAAGAAAATGGCAGTAAATATAGAAATAAAAGAAAATGTTCAAGCTATCTTCAAGAAAAAAAGGAGCATCAATAGAAAAAATAGATCAAGAATTGGTTAGACTCGAAAACACCGGCATATTGACAAAAGTAGAATACAGTCAATGGTGAGACACTATTTAGGGTTGCGAGAAAGAAAGAAAAAAAAGAAAAGGCGAGAATTAAATTTAGGTTATAAGAAGCCATCACGAAAAGGAAACTAAGCGATGCTATTTTTTCTAACAAAAAAAGTGGTAAGATTTCATTTTCATTATCGAGGAAGTAAGACACTGGATTTAATTTGATTTATGACGACGCACCGAATAAAAGATAGCCGTCTGCCATGGCAATGGTGAAAATTTCAGGTCGGTGGGGTGGCCTGCGGGCCAGAATACTGGGAGATAAAATTAACTGGGTCGCGAAAGAAAATGTCCTCTGGACCACCCAGAGTACAAAGAAGGACAGATTAAACCCTTAACTATCTGCGGAGGTATCATTTGAGAAAAGCACCTGTTTTGTGTCGGAGCTGGCCATGATAAAAAAAATTATTTTATCAGAACGAATAATTGGCTGTAGCGTCCAGGTCGCCAGATGACCACCCACTTGATGCTGGCGAAAAGTCTCAATTGATAAAGTCCAGGTGACATTCGGTTAAGATAAGAGTCTAAGGATTTGTTGTCGGGCAGGAGAAAAGAAAGAAAAGAAAAAGAAAAAAAAAAGGAAGATAATTTTTTTTCTTTGAGCAAGATTTTTTAAACCGAGGCCAGTCTGGCCACACCCACACTGCTGGGCGTCCATTGGCTGAATGGTGGCGTGAGCGGTAGGCGAAGGTAATCATGTGAAGAAGGAAGGGAGGCCTGTTGACGCCCCCTGAAGGGATCGGTGTGAGATGCCACTGTAAGAGAGAGGAGAAACCCGTTTACACCCTCTGAGGGTATGGGTGAGATACCAATATGAGAAAGGAAGAATTTGGGAGGACGAAAGACTTCCAAAAGTGGAAATTAATAATTCTTCCTGACCAAGAACAAATAAAAACCCTTAATGCGGATTTAGAATTATCAAGGAACCTCAAACTCCGACAGGCCCACCCCGGTTTTTGTCGGCGTCCATATAAGCAGAGTCGCAACGAGTTGCGGCAGTTGAATTAAGGAGTTCGCAGCTGAGCAGTTGGGGTTAGACAGACAGGCAAGCAGTTGCAGTGAGCTGAGAGCTCGCAGACGCCTCGCAGAAAGCTGACTAAGATTCACGCAATTCCGAACTCAACTTCTAACTAAGAATAATTTATTTTTGAAGAACGACTTAGACTCACACCACCAAAACAAGTTTTACGAATATCACCTGACGATACACCAAAAACCAGTTTCCTGAAAAACAATTTAAGATGTTAAGACTCGCCTAACAAACACAAAGTGTCACGAATCCATATAAGCGGGTTGGTAGAAAGACACAGTCCTGTATTCAGCAACCAGATATAAAATATTGTTATTCCTTTTTAACACATTTGAACTTTTCGAGTTGTTACTTTATTTTCTTTTACATATACTTGTGCGGACTCGACTTGCATTACGGCCCGGCGACTGATTGATTTCGTCTACCTAAGAACAAATCACAAATCACAACGTGGGTAAGGTTAGACTAGAAATCAAAACAGTTACTTCGGTAACCAGACGCTGGAGGCGAGCTGGGAACGACTGATACCGAATCTAACCAGATTCCCATCCGAATCAGCAAAAGGTTAGAACGTCACATTTGGTGCCGCGACCAATACCAAGTTACATTGGTCGTCACAGGACAGGATAGGACGGCGACGGCGCGGAGACAGACGGGGTGACGTCACAACTGGCGCCGCGACCTGGATAGCACGGCGGGCGCAGCCAGGCAGACGTCACATTTGGCGCAGCGACACCGGGGGACGTCACAATGGGTCGCACCCACGGTTTACGTAGAAAAAAAAAACTCAGGGGAGATTCGAGTATGCGCTGATTTCTCAACGGTTTTGAACGCAGCGATGAAAGACTACCACTATCTTCTACCCAGTCCAGAAGAAGTATTCACGAAAATCACCCAGAAAAAGGAAGTTCACAGAACCTTTGGTAATACATCCAAAGAGAAAAAAATATTAAAAACCCTGCTACGCAAAAGCTTCGGAAGGTGGGTGTTATGGGAACTTACCCATAATAATAATGGACTATTCCTGACATTATAAATACTGCGCCTCTCAAGAGGTATGAGGATATTGTAAGACGTGGAGGGATAATTGAGAGCATATTGTAAGGACATTGGAATAGTGATACTTGTCGAGACAACATAGTTCACTCTAACCAAATCTGATAGTCATTACTAATACTTCTACTTCTTTGTATTATATTTTTCTTGTAATATATCTTTGTATTCAATACCTGTGTTTGTGTTATTCTTTCATTGGTTCTACCGTTGGACCATCACCGTGGTACTTGGACCAGAACACTTTTACGGTTTATCCTAATGTGATATGGCTATTCATATTTGTGATTCTGATAAAGCATGCATCTTAAATGCCATAAAATTATTATAAAGTTTTCCTAAATTTTAATTTTCTCCATCTTGTAATCAATGTGATTTATATGTCAGTAATTAGTAGTTAATGTTTCTGCTAAGATTTCTCTCAATTTAATATAACATACCACATTTGTTAATCTTGTAAAGCATGTGTCTTATACAACAGTAAATATCAAATGCAGTGTTTTTACTCTAACCAAATCTGATAGTCATTACTAATACTTCTACTTCTTTGTATTATATTTCTGTTGTAATATATCTTTGTATTCCATACCTGTGTTCGTGTTATTCTTTCATTGGTTCTAATCTTGGACCATCACCGTGCTACAAGGAACTTGGACCAGAACACTTATAAAAACAGTTTGGTGTTTGGTGCAAACTTAGCGTCCACCATAGTTTGCATAGTTTAGTTCACAGAATATTTTAGAGTGTTCTCTAGTTCGTAACTTGTAAACTTAAAATACAGGTTACTAAATAAAATTTCAACACTTGGTTTCATAAAGAAACGAAACGCGTTGGCAAAAAAGTATTTCGTCTTGTCTTTTCTTTTCTCAATATTGTCTTTATAGATATATTTTGTCTATATCTGAATTTTTACACACACAAACATATATATATATATATATATATATATATATATATATATATATATATATATATATATATATATAGTGAGAGTTAGAGAGAGAGAGAGAGATACGTAGCTAATACGTCAGGTTTAAAATTCGTTTTTTAAAAATGAAAAAAACATTCTGGAAGATTTTTAGTTGGAACTTCAAGCTAATACATTAAGTTTTATATTTCCAATAAGCAAAATACTTTGCTTTATTTCAAAACGAATTTAAATTAGTTGAATGACTTTATTTTAAGTCGCTAAAATATCTAAAATCGTCTATATTGACAAATCTGTCAGCACATCGTAATCCTCTTTATTAGAAATCTTTCAAAAATAAAAGGTATGTTTCTGAAAATTTATTCGAGGAATATTCGCAGATTTAAAGTTTAATTAATCAGATTTTAAACAAATATTACTTGCTTTTAGTTAAATATGAGTTTTGTGTTTTTTTATGTGATGTTAACAACTCTCTCGATATACTTATGCTTGGAAAAACTTACGAAATATGGTAATTACTGTAACAACTACTTGACAAAAACAACATAAACAATTTTTGTATATATTATATATATATCTATATTTTTATATAAACTTTTCCATTTATCGTTAATAAATATAGTTTTTACTTAATAACAATATCACCTAACCGTTACAGATTAATAGAGAATATTGAAAGATATAAAATTATTCCAATTAGAATTTTTTAAAAATGTAAACAATTCTTGTAAAAATTCATTATTTATTGAATTTTTTTAAAAGTCAACAGTGTTCATGATGTATCTTATTCATAATAGGAATTTTAAAGCTTTTCTAATTAAAAAATGTTTTAGCTTTATTGCACTTTTTTATTTAATGATTCAGAGTATATTTTCTGTAATTGGGCGTCCTGTTTTGCAAAAAGAATTGATGATTTCAATTCTTTAAGGATAATGCATACAACTAATTTAGCTCAACAAATGAAATAAAAATAATTTCTCGACATTTCATAAAATTAAATAAGTTGAAGGTAACAGATTAAAAAAAATATATTTCTAAAATGATTTTCTAAAAAAAATACATTTTAAAATAATTTCAGTCGTTTGTGAATAAATCCTGAAAGTTTTATTAAAATCCAACTATTATTTGATTTTTGCAACAATTTCCAAATCAATTTTTTGTTTTTTTCACCCCCAAAATACGCTAAATTTTCCCATAATTATTTATGCACCCCTGCTTTGAAGAAAATGAAACATTTTAATCTAGAATTTTGAAAGTACTAAAAATGATTTTAAAATATAATTTAACAATGTAGAATACTTTGGTCTTTTCTCTTGATAATAACATAATTATTTTGACGATTAAATTTTGTTTTTATTAAGTTTTAAGTATTTATCCATCAAGTATGCTCATGTTTAGCGAATCTTTGGAGAGACATTTATCTATCTATCTATCTATCTATCTATCTATCTATCTATCTATCTATCTATCTATCTAATTTTAGTGTGAACGGGAAAAACTGTTAAAACCAGAATATGGTTTTGTTTTAAATTGTATAACTTATAGACAGGACGATAAAAAAAGTTCTTAAAGGCACCCAAAATATAATCGGCTTATGTTAATTTAGAAGCTTCCTTCCCTACAGGCGCAGGTTATCAATAACTGCATATATATTGTTGAAGAGAGCTTCGCTGTAAAGTACTGTAAAGTAATAGCTAGCAAGATGCTCTAGCCAACTATTACTACGATGTGATAAGTTTGATCTTCATAGTATGTGGGATATCTAGCTAAGTTTAGGAAACGAAGATGCATTATTTAAAATTTATCTTATCCAAAGTGAAAAGTGCAGCTTACAAGTAAACAAATAAAATTCCTTGTATGTGTTTTAAAATGGGCTAATTTGGGATCAAATAGGAAGAAATTGATGGTGAAAGATTGTATTGTGTTCTTCTCTCAGGTGAATATCTTCGCATTTTATGAATATGACTACATTTTATGAGAATATTTAAATTAGGAATAATTAGATAGATATAGCTAGATAGATATGAACAGACTGAGATAGATAGATAGATAGATAGATAGATAGATAGATAGATAGATAGATAGATAGATAGATAGATAGATAATGAACAGACTGAGATAGATAGATAGATAGATAGATAGATAGATAGATAGATAGATAATGAACAGACTGAGATAGATAGATAGATAGATAGATAGATAGATAGATAGATAGATAGATAATGAACAGACTGAGATAGATAGATAGATAGATAGATAGATAGATAGATAGATAGATAATGAACAGACTGAGATAGATAGATAGATAGATAGATAGATAGATAGATAGATAGATAGATAGATAGATAGATAGATCAGTCAATTACGTGGCATGCGTGATACACGCTTAGGCGATCAATAATCTTTCGATACATCAGAGGCGGATTTATTCCCGCAGTAAGTTGCCATTTCTTTCTGCGGTAGACCAGTTGCTATCCAAGTCTATAGAACCCGGACTATGCTGCTATTTACCCATAGATGTGGGGGGGGAGGTGAGAAGAGGATTCATATCTTTTCCCAAGGGTATTAGAACGTAAGTGAATGTAATGGATTCGACTGGAACTCGAACTCAACTCACCGATTTCTCAATTCGAGCCGCTATCCGTTAGAAAGTAAGAGAAAGGAGATAGATAGATAGATAGATAGATAGATAGATAGATAGATAGATAGATACCATAATTACTGTGACACTTAAGGAACAGAATAATATGACCAAACGAGTTTGCCAACCATCACTGTCTGGTAGTTTGTGAAATCACCGTCAGCAAGCACACAATATTTTTGAAAAAAAATTAATACTTATTTAGAAACATTTAATACCATCTCCGTGGCTCCTACCGCGTCGCATGTTTACTGCTTTCCCTGGGCTTCATTGCTGATCAGGAGGGCCATGAACGGAGATTTGCAGGAAGCATTTATGCAATTCATTTTCGCAGAACGCATGACAAGGGAATGCTTCTTAATAGTTTGTTCAGTATTTTAACCAAAAACTGTCAAAAAAAAAAAAAAAAAAAAAATGCGTGTTTTGCTTATAAAAGAAAAAATTAGTTTGAGGGTACCCAGTCTGTCAATGAGCTCATGAGGTTGGAATATTTAAAAAAAAAAACAAAACAAAAAAAACTTTTCATCTTCTCTTTTTGCTCTGGTATGTAGTAATGATAACACAAAACTTTTTCTCTTCGGGAAGACAACTCCCGGCAGTTCGACTAGTTACTTTCAAACAAACCACGTGGCCATCACACGCGCACGCACATTCATACACGCACGCGCATATAAGCACACTACGGTTAAGCGCAATAATGTTCTTTTTTTCCGTTTTCTAAACTGTATACACGTAAATATATTTTTCTTTCTCTTCTTTCATGAGTGATAGTTCTATAAAAATTATTTATATAAAACTTCTTCAGCGGAAGAGCTATATTCATACCTTTTAAAACGTATTTGCGCGTAAGTGAGAATTGGAACTCAGTTCTCTAATTATCAATTCCGAGCAATTATACCACCCGTACATCCAAGTTTAGAGAACCTGGTTTTTACAAGCAGTCACCTATCTAGGTACTGACCAGGCTCGACGTTACTTAACTACGGCGATCGTACGAGAACAGATGTTTCAAAGTGATGCGGTAGTAAGCCCTGCATATTCTTACAATTAGAAACTATTTATTTTTATATTTAGAGCTGTATGATACATATAAATAAATTTAAGTCTTTGAAGCTTCATTTTTCATTCAATTTTCAATTACCAGTTTAAATAAATTTCGTTTATTTGTGAGTGTCTGCGCACGCGCACGCACATAGCCATTATTAGTGATAAGTTTTTATGATTTTTATAAATATAATAGAATTTTATAAATATAATTGAATTTTAATAAAACAATTTCTATTGACCTAGCATAATCCGAAGAAAACCTTAATATTCACCCCAGATTAATGCGTACTCTTCACCGGGGCAACGTTAAGCCCGAGACCTATCTTAAAGTGGCCAGAAAATTCGGTAACGGAAGATTCGTTAATTTTGACAAGGTAGGAAAATTTAGTAAGAAGATACAAGAATTTAACTTTAATTTGGATAAATCGATTTTATTTGTTTGAAAACAATAGAGTATACTAATTAAATAAATACTGATTTAAAAATTTTTATTTAAATTTAATGGAGAAGGATTAACCCCCTACACCCTCATCCAGAAAGTACGGCCCTGCTATTGTTGTAGTGGAGTTTTATCTAGACCCCCATAGTTAATAATACTTTTTAAAAATTATTGGGGATACCCCGCAAACATCGTTCTGAAAGTACGGCATTGGCATTGTTGTAGTGGGGCTTTATCTGGATCCCACGATTTTCAGATATTTAAAAATATAGGAGGGGTAGTAATATGGAGGGTAATATTTATTTTCTTCAAAAAATTATTGCTGGTAATAATTATTCCTCAAAACTTTATTACTGGTATTAAAACCTATTTTTACACTTTCATTGTGTTTTGATCACAGTTTTTTTTTTTTGGGGGGGGGGGTGGAGGGGTTAACTATTTGCCCCTAGCTGGGACTCTAACAGGTGCTACCACTCCGGGTCAGGGTGGGCCTGGGAACATCAGCAATTAAGACGTGGTTCCACTCTCCCCAAGCCTCCTGATCAGAAGCTTTGCTGTGAGATGTAGTTTAACGTCTTACGCAGAACGTGGATATAGATTATCGTCATATCCAGGACGAGTTAAATATTGTAAGTGACGTGACGCAATTCCTCATTACATTAAGTGAAGGGGGGGTCATGTATCACACTAACGTTTTTCGTGTGTAGCTTGCAGCCCTGCACTTTATTTTCGTCTACTCATTCGTTCTTTTTTTTAATCATTTCACGTGGAGCAAGGCGATAAAGCCACTGAGACCCAAGAGCTTACTCAGAGTGAAAGAAAATAAAAAAAATAGCGAGGAGAAAGTGCAATAAGAAACATTATTCAAAAAGACCGAAGATAGCGATTGACCTTACATTTCAATTTTTGAAGGCCGTAGTATACAGGGAAGGAGGAGACCGGAGGATGAATTTGATCTTACATCTTATATACTCTCATGAGGACGCAAATAAAATTCTAACTGTAGCTCTATCAGTGCCTGGACAATTCTTCACCGGATAGTTTGTCGTTAGGTAATTTATTTGGGGGACAATTTATTGATGGAGCGGTTCTACTTTGGTAACTGCAATAATTGGTTGGTTGGTTCAAGCAATACTCTTGGGAGAGTTTTGAAGCAACTATTTAGGAACCTATCATCATATATCAATTTTTTTTAGCAAATTTGAATTTAGACGACGACTTCCCCCACCAACGATACATTTATGCATGAATACAACACCTCAATAAGTTAATGCACGCACACACAGAGAGAGAGAGAGAGAGAGAGACACACACAACGACACACACAGTACTGAGTGGGTATACGTATCAACTGTCTGTTCCATTCTTAAATGCAATCAGACCACACGCACACACACACACACACACACATATATATATATATATACAAATGAGAGAAAAACAGATGGAGTAAGAATCCACAGTTCGTAGCATTTATTTTTTCAAAAGTACTCAATACAAATAGGGCAAAATATTATTTTAATTATAATAAATTCCAATAAAAACATTTTATGTCGCTACATAGAAACTTTCATGTTTCAGTACTAAGATTGTACTTCTTCAGGCGATGGTAAGTAACTAAATGATTAGTTATCTACTATCGCATGAAGAAGTACCATCTTAGTACTGAAACATGAAATAATGTTTTATTGGAATTTATTATAATAAAAAAGTTATAGTATATATATATATATATATATATATATATATATATATATATATATATATATACTATAAATTTCTTATTATAATAAATTCCAATAAAAATATTTTATATCGCTACACAAAAACTTTCATGTTTCAGTACTAAGATTATATATATATATATATATATATATATATATATATATATATATGTATGTGTGTGTGTGTGTGCAAATATGAAGCAGCTCACCAAAAGTAACCGAAATGGAATTATCAACATAACGTAAATACCAAAATAGTCAATGCACGGAAAGACTAAAAATCCTACAAGCTGTCACCCACATTAAATAAAATATTTGTTACTATAGAAATCGGTATCTTGAAATTCATATAGATATTTAATATCTATCTATCTATCTCTCTCTCTAATTTTGTATATATTGCGGGGTTTTTGGTTGATTTTAACCTTTTAAAACTCTTTATTCTACATTCAACAACATCACTTGAGAAGACACCAGTAGTGTTGAAACAAAATGGCTAATTTTGTAGTGATGTTATAACATCTTTCTGTTATAATTTTTGAATAAGTATTAGGTTGGTGCAAAAATAATGTCGTTTTCTCACATAATAACATATGTGAGAAAACGACATTATTTTTGCACCAACCTAATAATATATGCTCTACTCTGTATTGAGCACTCCTTTTTTTAAGAATATCGCTTTTGGTTACTGGAATTTTATTTCGTCTACACCAATCCTATACTTGTGTATATATATATATATATATATATATATATATATATATATCCAACATAGCTTGACTTCACAAACCGGGATGTAGAAGGATTTTCCACAGATACTACAGTCTAAGTAGAATATCCTCCAGATTTGTGTTATTGATGTTTTATGGTGAAATGTTGTAGGCCTGAAGGCATCGTTGTCAAAGGTTTTCGGTTGATGTTTCCTTCCTTTAAATAGTGAAGCCATTTGTGAGGAACTGACATCTTTCTAAATGTCATAAAATTGTGGCGGGATTACTGACATCTGTTTATTATTAGCTTTTAACTTAGTAAAAGTCTCACAATCCCTTACCAATACAATGCTCCTTTGTCAGTTTTTCCAACGTTAAAAATTATGTGACAATTTAGAGTTATTCCAAAGAGTTCGTTTTGTAGCTTGAAAAATTAGACAAGATATTTCACGTAATTATTTTAAACACAATTTGTTTTTTCAAAATTCTTCATCAATTTGGGGAAAAACGGGATTTCCCGCAAAACTTAAAGATTGTCCCATTTTGGGTTTCTTTATAAGCAAACAATGAAGTTTAATTTAATTCCGTTTTTTTCCACTAGATACTTATGCAGTCCATAAAACTAAAGCTACAAAATATAGTAATTTGGGAACACATTAAGACACCTTTGTTATTATCCTACCTTCGAACGAGGCCCCTTGCTACGGCTCTACCTTCGAACATGAGCTCAAATGTCAAATGAGCCTCCAATGTCTTCTAAGCTCAGTAAAATCATATTTTCCCAGGTGTGTATGCAGATATATTGTTTCGTCGTTTGTGTTGAACCTTAATGCAAGCATGGGATACATTTGAAGCTGATTAGGTTCAAGTCGTGACTTGGTCATCAAAAATGATTATTGGCCTTGTTTACGTGCTGTATTTCTGGTTCATTCTCATCCTTTTGTAAAAAAAACTTTTAAGAATCCCAATCCTTTAACAAACTCCGTTCACATTCCGTTTCTGTTACTTTTGTCCCAAGTATAAATTCGGACAGTAAACATGGATTATGTTGCGCCAAACTTTCTAGAAAAGAGGTTTTGTCATCTTGAATGGAAATCGACCAAGTTTAGTAAATGATCATAGAATAATATTGAGATAGATAGAAAGAGAGAACTGAATGAGATAGATAGATAGATAGAGATAGATAGAACTTAATGAGATAGGTAGATAGAGAGAACTGAATGAGATAGATAGATAGATAGATAGATAGATAGATAATGCTTTGAAAGAAAGTTTGTTTAGTGTAGAGGTTCAAACAATGACCATGTCTTGTGCAGCAGTTTTTAGACAAGACTAACGTTATCTGCTTCGACAACTACTATACTCCCCAGATTTCGCACCTTGCGAATTTTTCCTCTTTAAAAATCAAATCCCTGTTGAAAGGACCCTAGATTTCAAGACATCGAGGAAATCCAAATGTATGTGAAAAGCCAAGTGCTCGCTTTCCCAATAAATGAGTTCATAGGAATGCTTCCATCATTGAAAACGTAGCTGGATAAAATCTATGGCTGGATAAAGTCTATGGCTTCAGTAGGGGACTAATTTAAAGAAGCTTAAAAGCTGAATTGATATGTGTTGTAGTTTTGTTTTTATAGCACAAGTCCCGATAATTTTCGATCAAATCGTGTATACTTTACTACAGAAATAACGAAGTTGTTTGTTAATATTTTTTATTTAATAAAGAACTCTTGTTGATCAGTTATAAATCATATGTCAAATTGCCGCCTGAAACATTTAATATACACATATAAAGTGTGTTTCATTAAGACGCATCAAAGTCAGCACTGAATAAATCAGTGTTAATGGTGAAAATTTATTTATTTCTTTATTGGATCATGTTATTTAAGTGATGGCAATTATGTGTGAAAAATAATATCGCCCAAATGTCTGTCATATCTGAAAGAAAAAGAAAAAATCATGAGACGCTTAAAATTAATTCACATTTAAAATCAGTCCAAGTTATTGGAACATCCTTTATATGTGTGTGCGCGCATAATTAAACCGTGAATGAGTACAAAAGCATTTTCAAATGTAACATACTTTTCTATTGGTTTCATAACATGATCTGAAACTAAAATTCCAAAATTTCCGACGAAGCTAAATATTTAACGAAACATGGTGAGTTTATGAAGGTTTCTCTATATTTTTCTTAATTAATCATTTCGACGGATTTATATTTCCAACGTGATTGCCTGATTATTGCGTTTAAGTATGAAAGACTGTCGCCGCTGATGTTGATCTCAGTGTCCAATTTTATGTTTTTAAACACACACACACACACACATACACCGCCCCCACCCACCCCCATATATATATATATATGACACTTCAAGAAATGGCTCATGAAAACACATTCTGATATTTAGTTTCTATCAACCATTTGTTGACGTTTCCTTACATACACACACACACACACACACATATATATATGAATGATACGATAGGAAATGTTCATCAATCTAACATGTTTCATTTTTATTAAAGCTTCATCACAGAATGAGAATAAATTCTGGTCAGACAGATAAACTTTTCTGTTTATTCGTTACATATCATTCTCTCGGATTCTTATCCATATTTGATCCCAACTCATATATATATATATATATATATATATATATATATATATATATATATATAGATAGATAGATAGATAATTTTAAATAATTAATGAACTTGCTTTTAATGCAACATATTTATAGCTTAATATTTTTTCGTGTATACCTGTATCTGAATAGACGCCGCGTTTATTTCAGGTCGGTAGACGTAATACACACTTTTTAAAAAGAAAACCAAAAAGGGCGTCATCTCAAATACGGTTATCCGTTTAAAAAAAAATGTTTGAATTCATAATAAAAAATGTGTGTGTGTGTGTTACAATTTTAATTAAAGACTACAGACGAGGAGATGTTTAATTCCTAGTCTTGACTTCTTACTTGCAGTACAAGAAGCCGCGTGGCTGGACCGAAATGTTTATTGATCGAGCGCTTTATTCTATCTTTTTGTCAATCAACACTATTTTTAGATATTACCAATTTTCTTAATTTTAAGATTTTTGGTACAATAATTACATTCACTGGATACATATAGTGATTTACTAAACGTAGATTAGTCATAGCACAAGGCCGAAAACATGGAGCACCCAGTAAGGATTAAACTCACTACTCAGTCGTAATTGATCGAACGTGACAAACTGGTTAACTATTACGACACGTCAAAATGCCCCTGACTATATACATGCATTCTTTGGTACTTAAAGAAAAAGAGTTAACTTTAAAAACAAAAATCTTTTCTGCTGTCGTTAATCAAATTTGTAATAATGAATGACGACTGCAAGCCATATGCATATTGTTCATTGAATTTGCTAGCATCTAAGATTCTTGCCGTCTTTTCCGATAAAAATATTCCCTGGTCTTATGTAAAGTTAAGGATTATGGTGGGTTAATGTTTACCCAGACGCATTAGACTAAAAGTACTTATACTACGCCTAACTACATATCATTTTTATAACATGTCACTTCATGACGTTAGCGTTCATAGCTGGCTATCAACAGATTGACGTTCTTTATCATCTGTGAACTGCGATGACATTTCTAGAAAAGACTGTGGAGCGGTTTCTCATGACCTACGCTTCTGAATTCAGAGTAGTCTTTCTCCTAGACTGGTGGCCACTCAAGACTATAGAGTGGAGTCTACTCTGCTATTCAAGTCATTATCGCCGATAGAATAGAGGCATTCATGGATAAATCTGAAGGTTATTGGGGAGAAACTGAACGCAACAGATTAAGTAGGCTCATTGATTCGATTGTTCGAGCTGCTAACTGTTAGATTATAGCGCATTCACACACACACACACACACATATATATATATATATATATATATATATATATATGCGTATGTGTAGATGCGTTATATATATATATATATATATATATATATATATATATAGAGAGAGAGAGAGAGAGAGAGAGAGGTAGCTTAGAAAATTCTTTACAAAGCGAATTTAAATTGATTAGAATTATTTTTTTTAAATCACTAAAATTCGCCATATTCACAGATCTGTCAACACGACATAATGCTGTTTATTAAAAAAGTTAAATATACTTTTCTGATACTTTGGAAAAATGAAATATACTTTCTGAAACCATATTTGGGAAAAATTAACTAATTTAAAGTTTAATTAATCTGAATTAAAACAAATATTACTTACTTTTAGTTTTAAATATTGCACAGAAGAATTTTTTTAAATAGGGAGACAGGTGTTTGTATTATTATGTCTTGATAAATTTATCGATAGCTTGACTGTTGACATTTTTAAGTAGAGGGCATTTAACTGTAAAAATTAATTGACGAATACAACGTGAATCTTGATCTCAAGATAATTTTTAACTATCTCGTAATCTTTAAAACTTAGGAAATATTCTAAGTAATCTAATATTTTATTGTATTCTAGGTACTTTGTCTTTATAGTCTTACTTACAAAGAGGCTTGTTGGGGAAATGTTAGCAAATTACCAATAAATTTTAAATTTACTATAGTTACCTGTCTTATTTTCGAATAATATCGTGAATGGATTCTCTCTCTCTCTCACACACACACACACTTCAAAATTCATTTTTAAAATAAATTTTTCTATTTATGATTAAATTGTTTTTAGTAAATATGACCTTTAAAACTTTATTATTATAATTAATATTTTAAAAAATGAAAACAATTGTAAATATTTTCTTAAAACAGTAGTGTTCGTAAAATCTACATAATGTCTTAGTTTTACTGCATTTTTATTTTACAATTTAGAGCAGATTTATTGTAACTGGACCGTAATGTTTATTGATGATTTAAATTCTCCAATGACTTGTGCTTATAACTAGTGTGAACATTAAGCTCTACAAAAATTAATTTCTCGAAATTTCTTAAAATTAAATAAGTTGTATGGGTAACGGATGTAAAAAAAATAATTTACAAAGATTTTCTAAAGAAAGAAATATGTCTAAAATAGTTTCAGTCAATTGTGAATTAATCCTGAAACTTTCATTAAACTCCGACGATTATTTGATTTTTGCAATAATTTCCAAATCAATGTGTTTTTCACAGCAAAAAGACGCTAAAATTTCCCAGACTAATTTATGGTCACCTGTTACCGTGAGAGAAACAAAGATTTTAACCAGAATTTCGAAGGTTTTGAAAAGGATCAAAAAGTATAATTTAATCAAAAAATTTTTTGGTCTTTTCTCTTAATAATAACAAAGATTTTGACGATAGAACTTTCTTCGGGGTATTTTTCATAAAGTATGCTTATGTTTTTTTTTTTAGTGAAACTTTGGAGGTACCTAAACAAACATACACACAAACATATACCTTCTACATATTTCTACATCCGAACATCTCTAAATTGTTAACGACAGGTAAAAAGAATACACACAAAGATACAACTCGCTCATACACACATGCTCGACATGTTTCGTAGTTTGAAAGCACACCTCAGTACACCTTCATCGGGATATAAATTTCTTCAGCTTTCCTTCCCCCACCCTCCCCTCTGTTCCTACCCATTACTTACGTCTCCACCCACTTCCACACACCTATTTACTTCTTTTTTTTTCTTTCTCCCTCCTCCATCAGCGCTACAATTTTATACCTCACCTCGGACATGACCGGCCCGGCAGACAGACAGACAGACAACATATTAGCAGGCGCCAGTCAGATTAATAGCAACAAACACACACGCGCATATATATATATATATATATATATATATATATATATATATATATATATTTGTATCGTAGTTTTAAAGTTTACTTACTTTTATGCTCAGCAACTGCTACCACCACTGAGCCTACGATAAAACCTCCGACTACAACTATTTCTCATAAGATTACCGTTATTACTGCTGCTACTAGTATTCCTATAAATATAAGTCTTCCTCTCCCTCCTGCTTTCTTTCTCGTTTCAAATTATTATGTAGACGAGAAGCGAGGAAAGTGCTACGCTTACTGATTCTACCTCTGCCCTCTACTCTTATTACTGCGACTGCTGCTGCTGTTATTAACTCCTACTATATAATACATCCATCCTCCTCCTCGAAGTCCGGATTTTTTTTTTTATTAAATAAAGAAAAAGAAAAAGAAAAAAAAAAGGCACCCCCATTAGAGCTTCCTCTTTCGCCCGGTCTTTCCCTTCATCCCTCTCATTCTGAAGTCAGTCAGTCGGTCGGTCGGACGTTCGTCCGTACACTCTAAACAGGCACACATACACAAGGCGAACCGACCTTAACCCAACAACAACTACACAAACGCTTTCCTCAAATCAAACACATATCTACGATTGCGAGCAGTTCATATGGATTTTCGCTATGTTCTTTTAAATTGTTTATTTTCAGACATTTTTATTATGAACAAAAGTAAAACAAAATACTTACTTTTCGACCATTACATTTGGACTGGAATTACTCTCACTACTTAATTTGGTGTTTCATCACCAAAAAACCTTTCTCCAGGTATATATATATATATATATATATAAAGAACGAAATCTATATTCACATTTCTGGATTTTTTTTACAACTGAATCACACATGCTCGGATCTAACCTGAAGTTAAACTGACTATGAACGGTTTCACAAATGGGTGGAAATTGTCCCCACCTTGCTCCTTGTTCTATTGTTTTGACAGTCCTCCAACTGTCGCCGAGGTATGTCCTTTCTTTTTATTCACCGTCAAGCCATCAACTTCAACAAAGTTTAGTAATGACGACTACTGCTCTGTTTCGACAATAAGGAGATACCATGATAGACTGAAAGTAAATGCTCTTCCAGACAGAGCGGAGAAAATACACATGTAGGCAGCAAAAGTGAAAAGAAAACTAGCCTTCAACAATATAGAAACACAATCTATCATGAGTTGATTTACTAAAAGAGGGATGTCGATTAATTTTATGGTGAAAAGTTTGTACTATTTATCTTATACGCAAACGAATTTGTCCTTTCAGGCTCATACAGTGAGTTCGAACCTTACTGTGCGCTACCCAACAGTATTATTCTATAATCACACTCCATTTCTAAACCTAGTAAATCTCTGAGAGGGAGGTGCCCAAGGCATTTGCAAAAATTCCCTGGTTCCCTAAAAGAAAAAAAAAAAAAACATAAAAATTCAAATAAATGCACACCATTTCACACATGCTATGAGTTCGAACCTAACTGTTTTCTTTTACAACTGTAGCCTTGTTCTATATCCAAAACAGACACGTTAATGAATTATGTATATCTGCTTCTAAATATCCTGCTTTGACGTACAATAGAAGATTATTTCCTGTATAATATTTTTCTAATAGTTCGGCGAAAATATATTTGGGGGGTAAACATATGTTATTTAATGTTGTAAGTTGTTAAAGCGATAAATTTGTCATCGGATAACCAGGGCATGCTTTGAAATTTTATTTAAATATTGAAGAATTTTAAAGTTTAATCGTAATTAAATTTTAAAAATGAACAGTTCTTACGAAACTATTAATGAGGTGGCCACAATACCCGTTGGCCTTGTCCTAGCATCTCGCACAAATCGGATGCCCAGTCAGATTGCTACCACCAGTGGAATCCCTGGTCAGCTCAGTAACTTTGGAATTGTTTCCGGCTCTGCTGCGTCCGTCTTATACGGCCCTCAGGCCATTAACGATGTCCTCATGATTTCTCCTGGTAACCAAACTACCCAGTCAGTTCACATCGCCACTCTAGCAGTGTGCAACGTCCTTATTGGCATTGTCGTGTTGATGGGCTGTGTAGGGAACGGGGCTGTTATTGTCCAGGTGATAACAAACTGGAACGCTCGTTACGGGTTTGCACCTCTCATCCTAAACCTTGCTGTTTCCGACTTTCTTATCTGCTCGTGTCTCTCTCCAGTCTTTCTCATTTTCCTCTTCCGTTCGCCACCCACCCCCAACATTTTCTGCGGACTATTCATCTTCATGGGGACGATATGCACATTGTCTTCTCTACTAACAATGACAGCCATAGCTCTGCACCGATATAGACTCATGTCCAGTTCGGCTGGTCAGCGTTATCTCAGCATCCCTATTTCGCTGCTGACCTTGGCCTTCATCTGGGCATTGGGCTTCTCTGTAGCCCTGGCCGGAATCTTATACGTCAGCAGTAACTGGAACGACCCTTTCCAAAAATGTGAGCTAATAAAAGTGACAAACAACGAACGTGGCGACCTTTCTGATTTTGCTATCTCCTTTCTAGCTCCTGTATGTGCATTGGGATTCATCTGCACAGCAACCTCTTGTCTTGTTATGTTGTGGGTCGCTCGACTCCCCACCTGTTGGAAAAATGCTTGCGAGTTCTACAATGCAGAAGCAGCAAAGTCGGATCAAAAACCGAAGATATCAGAAGTCATTTCGAATAGCTTCAAACAGCTGATTGGTTGTTTTTCTATGGTTGACAAGGAAACAAGAATATTGTATTTGGTTGCGATCTTAGTAGCGTCCTTCTGTTGGGCTCCTATTTTAATTGCCCACATCCTTACCCTATCCACAGGCGAGTCCCTGGTCCTGTACCAGCTGAAACTTTGTGGTATTGCTCTTGTCTTTTTGAACAGTGCTCTCCATCCATACATTTACACGGAGCATGGTTGGAGACTTAAGCATCGATACAGGGTTTGCTTACACGCGGCTTTTGACTGTCACCGAATGTCACCAGCTGATCAGTGGTCATTAGGCGGTGTTGTAGCAGCAAACAGTACAAACGTAACAGGCCCAACCGTTCAGCAGCCGTCAGTTGTGTCCGTGGGAACGGTTAATGATGATCTTGACACGATCAGTCTGGACACTGCTATTCGGACCATGACGACAATGACAGTTACCGGTGGTGTTGTAGAAACAAGGATTTGCGACTGTAACAAAAACGTTATATGTAACAGGAGTCACGGAGATCTCACCGTCAACGCAAGCATTAACAAAAATATTGTTAATGACGGCGATCAAAATAGTAACGAATTGGATGCTGCGTTTGCCGGCGAGATCGAAGATAACGACACACTTGATAGCGGTATCGATCGGGATGCACTAAGTGAGGTCGAAGATATGGATAATGAGGTTGACGGCGCAGGCGATTCGGCTAGCAAACAGAGTTCTACTAATCGACAAATATTCCTGGCCAAGAAGAGTGACGAAGATGAACTGCAGAATTATGTGGGGTCACTTGATAGTCTCATCCTGACCGACGGTTCGTCAGAATCTTCGTTATATTGCGCCGATGCGGCCGAAAACCTTACCGTTGCGCTGCCTCCGCGAAATTCAACCCCTACAGTGCCAGCGACGGTAGCCGTTGGGAGCCGTAGAAAATCAGGTGGCGCCATCATCGCTAGACATTCGCCCTTGTCATCCTGGTCGGCCGCGCCGCTCCACCGTCATCCACCAGCCCCGCCCACCTCTCCGACACAACAAAGACATCTGTACCATTATCACCATCTCCACCATCATCATCATGTGATATTATTTCCTAACAATGGTGACTGTGTTGGAGCGGCCGACACTGCTACCCTTCACCGACAGTCTTGCCACGCGGCCGGTTGTCGGGAGTACGAACCTGTGAAAAAAGACGCAGAGGTGAAGGAGGAAGAGCAGCAGCAACTTCAAGAAGATGTAAAATCTGAGGTAACGAAAGAAAATAACACTTTCTGTGGCCACCGAAACTGTGATGAGGCTTTTCGACAAGAGGTGGCCGTTGCCTCAGCTTCAGGCAACAAAGCTGCTGAAGTTCTTCTTCGGCTTCTGAATATCGGAGAAAGGTCCTCGTCATCATTACCGGCTTCCCATCCATCATCATCTATCCAACCACCCCGATCATCTCCCCGACACCAGATCGCTTCCCGCTCCCCTCCACCTTGCACTTGTCCATCTCGGTTGGCTTCTCCTTTATCGGCTGCAATTATCAATGACCCAGAGGAGGACTGCCCGGCCCAGATACCGCTCATTTCTTATTGTCCCCAACATCGTGAATGCTCAAAGGAAGGCCCCCACTCTACGATACATCATATAAAAGGGTCGGAATACTGGTACCCTAGTCATGATGACGGCGTTTTTGTTACTGAACACTCTTACCCGGATCCTCAACACACGGTCCTCCAACCAAATCAAACTCCTTATCATCACGATCAATGTAAATTCTATCCACAAAAACAAACATACACTTATAGCCATCACAAAGCACCCCACGAACATACGCAAACAGAGTTACCCTCACGACAAAAAACTCACAAGCACAATCGAAGCAGACCAAACCGGTAGATAATCTGAAAATAAATAAATGAAACGAAAATGTCCCTTTGTTTGGACTAAAAAACAAAACAGCTGCAAATTATTTGGTGATATAACCCCAACTCCCAAAGATAAAAAACATTTTATCAGTACGAAGGTCACACAAAGTTCGGGTCAAATAATTAATTTACTATTCGTTGATCCAGTTTTTCGGCCTCCTGTGGATGGTCAAAAAAATCGAGTAATATTCCTTGACCAGGTTCTGTTTCTATGGTAAAAGCACCCATTTCCTTCTTACACACAAATTCCGTTAAAAATTCGATGAACAAAAAGTTTTATCCTTGGAGTTATTCGCATCGGATATTTGAGAATCAGGAAAATAAGTGTAAGTGAGACGGGGCGGAAAAAAAGGTAAAAACCCTAGAAAATCGATGTTTCAAAATTTCGCTAACTTAAATTCCAAGAGTGGATCAATAAGTCCGTAGCCTGACACGTTTGTCAACTAACTTTTGATTTCAAATTCTCTTTCTATATGTGATTAACTGAAAAGTGTTCGGTTTAAGAGCATTGAAAAGAAATGAGCTGATGTTGGAAAAAAAAAAAAAAAAAAAAAAACTCGAGATAAAATAAAAATGCTTAATTATTTTATCTTCAGGCTACAGACTTATTAATTTACCTACGTAAAATTATGTAATTAAACATAACTTATTGTGTGCCAGGAACTCTTAAAAGACAGGAATCATTTTTTAATATTTAAAAAAGAAATCCGCTGAAAAATATGCAGGAAAAGAAACGTTGGTTTGTAAAGGAAACAACAGTTGGTTGGTCATCGGTGACTTTATCTTTTCTCAATAAGATGATCTACAATTTATAAAGTATAAAAATTGCAGTGGAAAATATTACAAATGAACCTCACTCTCGTCTCAACTCTTAGCAATCATATTTCCCGCGAACCAATTGAGACTTGTTTTTGCATGAGATTTATTTCTATGGATATTGTTTTTTCTGGAAATGGCAATTTCAACATCAGGTGATTTCCAGCCTTTTTCTTTTCTATATCCTTTTCTTCACCCTCTTCTTTTCTATATCCTTTTCATCCTTTTCTCTTCTATATCCTTTTCTTCACCCTCTTCTTTTCTATGTCCTTTTCTTCATCTTTTTCTTATTTCTTTTCTTTCTTTTTTTGTATAAATGATATTTGTAAAAGTCTTGGCAGTTCCACAAAAGATATTTATTTATTTAAAGTTTTGAAGCGTCTGTTTTGTACAATTTTCTAAAAACAACAACAAAAAAAAAACTGTCTCTAAAACAATTTATTCAAAATGGATGATTTAAAAAAAAAAAAAAAAAAAAAAAGAATTCTAGAAGAGAAACTGATGAAATTTAAAATATAAATTACAATCCAGAATTTGTTGTTCCGATGTCTTTTTTTTACGTTTTCTCTATTTTTTATGAGACCGTGTCTCCGCATAGGAAATACGGTCAGGGAAAAAAACATTTATTTTTTTCCAGGAAATGTTTTATAACAAAATTTGGTGGGTGAAAAATCGATTCTTATCCTAAGTTAATCAATTTGTCTGATTCGGTGATTGATAGCGAAAAATTGAAAATTAAAAAAAAAAAAAACTTAAAAATCAAGGGAAGCATTTTTGACTTTTGTTGAAGTGGGGTCAGTAGATTTTTGTTCCGTTTATGGGTTTTACTTTTAGTTGTATAACACTCGTAAAAATGACAGGATTGTAAATTGTAATACATCGATTTAATTCTCAGGCCAAGGTGCTATTTCTTACGAAGGACCATTCTAATGAAGTAGTGCCCAAAGTGTCTCCATTCAGTAATTTAAGCTAGAATGTGCACTGCGAAAATTGTTACGCAAACTCATGTATGTCGTGATAGAACTTCTTTTTTTTTTTTTTTTTTTTTTTTTTTTTTTTTAATTATTATTGGCCAAATTTTGGCGTGGAGTCAATGCTTCATTTGATCACTTTTGTTTTCAGTCTCTGTCGAAATGCCTCTCTAAAAATAGAATTATTCGACATTATTAAAAAAAAAAGGTTGAAAAAACAAGATGTTGTACAATAGTCACTGCGATCAGAAATAGTCAATTTTTTCTCAGTTTATTAATATAAAAATAAAATAGGGTTCCGCGAAAAACGGTGATAAAAACGATAATAATTTTTTTAAAAATTTTATATTTAATTTTATACACGGCATATTGTAAAATCCTTGGCTTCAACATCGTATATTATTTAAAATTATATAATAATTTATATGCTGTGGTTGCCTGTGTCATGAAAACTATTTTTCAAGTGCCCCATTTAGGGTTTAACTTAAGGTTGAGAAAAGAAGCTGCTGTGAACGCTCCAACGACTACTAACAAAGAATAGTTTTATAAAATTTAATAGTGGGCTCCAGATTTCTATGATATTTCAGTTTAAATTGATTTTTATTTTTTACCCTATAGAATCCTAAAGAAATATGGCCATATAACATAATTTCCTAAATAAAAAAAAAAATTGTTGTTTGATCGATACTAGCATGAAAGAAGCATGTCATATTGCTAATTAGAATTTTTAAAAATGTATCTTTTACATTTTAAGAAGTCACGTCATATGAGTTAATGAGTATATTTGCTTAGGCTTTTTGGGTGGTGGAGGTCAATTTACATAGTAAACTGGACCCCACTTTCTCTCTCTCTATATTTTTTCGCAAACTGAACTCTCTCCACTATCAGCTTCCTTACTATAATTGTCTCTCGCTATACAAGTTTCATTAAAAATCAGTGTTCCTGATCAATCCAAATTCATAATTATATTGGATATGCAACAACATGCCTAACAAGAAGACGCACTTTGCATCTTTCTGACCATAGCTCAATTTAAGTCCCATTTAAATACACATGGTGACCTACCAAATTCTATCCGTAACATACTCGTTGATAATACAAATTAAAAATATATCATCATCCACATGTACAAAAGGCTAAAAATAATTGAAGAAAAAGGCAACACACAGTATCAAGTATGAAAATAAAACATTTTTAATCTCTAGATACATAACACAATCCATACATTCAGTTAAAAGTAAAAATATAAAATCATCCTTGATAATGGCTAAAAAAGTATAGACAAAAGCGCTCGGACATACAAAACATTCAGACAATTTTTAATTTACGCCCCCAAAAAGATTATAAGAACACAAGAAAAATGAGATAAAAAAAAAACTTAACCACAGTCGTCAGTCGTTTTTAATGAAAGTTCTATAAAAGAAGGACTGCTGCCCAAATCCACAATTTTTATATTCGTGAAAAAATCGAAAAAGAAAATTATTGTCGCTGTACTTATTGTGCAACTCTACCTGAGAATTAAGGATTGTTTCTGGAAGTAGAGATGATACAAAAAAATAAATAAATAAATAAATAAATATCACCCGAAGAAATTACAGACGTCATTTGGTATATAAGGAACTGGTTCGTGACGTTGCTAGATATAAAGAATTTTTTTTTCTTTTTGACTATGCAACAAATCAATCACCGACGATCAGGTCTGTTTTTTTATTTTATTGCGTGCTTGTTTAATGTTTAGTAGACTTAAAGATAAATATGGCGCGTATATTACGAAAGATTTTTACATCTCTTAAAAACTCGGCTAAAATCCTTTTTTCTTTCTTTCTTTTTTTTTTTTTTTACTTTAAGGTATTTTTCTTTATTTATTATCATTTGTATATTAATTATATTGATGAACTTTAAGCCGATATTTGCTCCCCGCAAAAATATCGTACGAATTCACTGACAATCTTGTAAAATTGGGAAATCTCATGTTTTAGTTTTAAAATAACTAAATAATAATACGACCAATAATAATAATAATACACTATTTACATTATTTCAGACTATCGTCATCATCATTGTCGCCATATTTATCACAACGTTTCGGCCGTAGTACGCTCCGGCTTTCTTCAGGTGGTTAGAATGTCGAACTGAACCTTTTATTTCGCTCTCTGGGGTAGACTGTTCTAGTTCCATGTGCCATGTCTAATGGATGTCACTTCAGTTTTTATCTCCTGTTAATTCCCCTCTCCAAGTTCTCCTCCAGGTATTGAACTAACATACTTTGGGTCCTGTCACTGAAACTAAAACGCCTTTATCCACTGTGCCATCATCTCAGAAATATAGACAGATAATAATAAGTTTATTTATTTTGATTTGCATATGCACCATCATTTACTTTAGTTTCAACTTTCAACTAAGAAAACCTAAGTTAACTGTTAAATGAAGGATTTTTTTTAAGAAGTTAACGTTTCTATGTAGCATAGTTCTTGTCGGTTTGACACTTGTTTTGTTTTAAGCTAAGTGTTGATTGAGGTGAACAACCATTTTGAATTATCCGCGGGTGGTGCATAATGTTTAAAGGGGAACAGTACCAGTAAAAACATTCTTTTTCCATTATTAATAACTGAGTTTACGACGGTTTTTTAACAATTCACCCCAAGCAAGACAATAATAGAGGTACTGGAATTAAGAGGATGAAAAGACTTTTTAGAAGGAACCGGTAACCAACTCCTAACCAGAGAACATGTGATAAACCTTTACTCCTGTTTAAAAGACATTAGGAGGTTAAATGACAACAGGTCTCTTTAATATTTCAACACTATTCTTCACGCTTAAATTTTGGAGTTGCTTTCAATAACGCTAGATAATCCTAATGCTTTACAATAATTTCCAGTTGCTTTAGTTTATTATTATTAGTGTTCTACACATTGAATTTTCAAATATTCAGCAAATCTCCTCAATATTCCAGGACACTCCTCGTTACATTATTATCCTAGTTACATTTTAACTAAGTTTTAATGCTGGAATGTCTTGGTCCTTCACAAGATTTCTAGTCTCTGGGCTCTTAGACAGTTGCTAAGTCCCCGACCATGATTGGCATTATTATTGCCATTATATACCATATTTTCTCTATTATTATTATTATTATTATTATTATTATTTGAGTATTTTTCAGACAGCATCTAAATTTCTGGTAAGGCTACACTCAGCAGCCTTTTTAAATTTAAGTATCATGCAATTTTCTTGTTTCCATCGCTTTTTGGATTATTCTTGATCTTGCCATTCCGAAGAGGCTTCCGTTTTTATCACACATCAACTGGGCAATCAATGCCTATTTTCTTTATCGATAATTAATAATTCCATTCTGTCCCGTTTTTCTTCTCATATTGTTATTTAGTGTTTCTTCCCCTATTGATGTCATTTAAACAATTCTTGGCACGCAAAGACGCGTTGTCTATGAATTATTAGGTTGGTGCAAAAATAATGACGTAATAATGTCGTTTTTTGACGTTAAAAATACGTCAAAAAACGACATTATTACGTCATTATTTTTGCACCAACCTAATATAATTTTTCGGCTTTTATTATGACACACAGGCAATGTCTTATTTTAGGTCATTTAAAAAACCAAAAAAAAAAAAAAAAATATAAATTATAAAAATACAGACTTTGTATCTTCCCACTCCCAATATAAAAAAATGCGAAACCATACCAAAAAGGACAAAAGGTTCAAGTAAATTTTACATACTTGAACATTCTACGAGATCAATATTTCCTATGAAGTAATGGTTAACAAGCAAGCTGAGTTCGATCTTCAGTGAATGACCAATATTCGTTTCCATGTATCAGATAACAAAAATATCCGAGAGCCTCACCATTTAAGCAGCAAACCATTACTGCTATGATAAATTCTAGTTTTGGTGACCCCTGGGCCCTAATTGTGGATGCGTGCTATATATACTAACTTGCAAAAATACCAGATTGGACTTTTCTTTTTTTTCTTTTTTTTTAATTGGTGATACAATATTTTAATAATCGACAAAAAACAATTTGGAGAAAATACAGAATCCTTCAATGACAATGATCTTAAAGATTTGATGTAGTCTATTTTAGCGTTTCAAATGATTTTTACACATTACCAAATATAGATTTACCTCCCTTATATAACGTGATATTTTAAAATTGTTTTTTATATTCTGATCCTTCCTTTAAACTTGAAAAAACATCAATTATTTGAAATAAAGCAAAATGTCTGAATAATACAATTTATTTAAACTATTTTTTCGTAACTAAAAAACCGAAATTGAATTCAACAATTTTTTTACCAATAAAACTAAAATTAAATTAAAAACGTAAATCAATAAGATAAAATAAAAATGTCGAAACTATCAGCCAAAAAAACGCAACAAAATTCATTTTTGTTTCTTATTTGAGAAAATGACAAATGTCAAGCAAGATGTTCCAGAAAGAAACCTGGCTATCTTAGACAAGAGTCACAAGACTAAAGAGTAAGACATGGTCAGAATTTTGAAAATTGGCGTTCTCACTAGAGATTACTTATCTTAAATTCTAAAATTTATTTGTCAGAATTGTTTTATTTTTTTTTTTTTAATTTGATTATTGCCTCTTTTTTTGAATTCATGACTTTTCTCATGTGAAAAGCGGGTCTCAGAATACAAGTCATTTTCAAGACATTTACGTGAGATGTAAGGGAGATAATTCAATGTTGGCAAAAATCATTTGCAAAGCGAAAATAAACTATACTCAGCTTGTTTATCTTTTTTTATTTAAAAAAAAAAAACTGATTAAAATAAAATTTTACTCTTTGCTATGTAAGAAAAAAGCTTCAAACATTTCCATTAACCAAAGTACAGTAAACTTGGATTTGTGATTTAAAAAAAAAAAAAATGTCTTTTTATTAAGGACTTGGCTACAGATTACCTGGCACCTAGCAAGTATACAGGGCCTGCGCTAAGATCTGCCCCCACCCCGAAGTTTTGATACGCCCCTCCTCTCGACTACATGTTGATTTTCCTGGGGTCAACAAACCATCGAAGGAAAATTGTGGTGAATATGCAGTGCTTTTTTTTTTTTTTTTTTTTTTTTTTTTTTTAAATTACCAAAAATCAGGGAATTATCCAATTTTAATGAAAATTTCAGTACATATTCAGTAAATTCATTATTGACTTTCATTAAATAGGCTTTTCTTTTTAAAGAAAATCTGAGAAAAATGTTTCTTTTTGTAATAAACATCAATATTTTCATGATTAAATTTTACTCGAAAAAAATGTTTAAGTCGCAAATTTTTCGCCTACATATCTCCACCGAAAAAAAAGTTTTACAAAGAACACAACACAAAAAGGGATTGTCTTCAAAATTTATTTTAAAAAAACAGTATTTCAGTTTTCGGGAATTGTGTTGAAATCTTTAAACATATTTTTATTTTTTTAATTGATCATTTTCTCGGTTTTATCTTTCTAGAAATGTAAAAAAATTGGGACTAGAGAAATTTTATTTTAACTACTAGACGTGGAATTCTGGTTAGTGTTATTAAGTACTATTTAATTATAATAAAAAAAAAAATCAGAGATCATCCTTAGTGGATAATCTCGGAATAATAAAAAATGTTTTTTTACCGAGATTACCTTACCATCTTAATTGATTTAAATTAAAAATAAATAAATAAATAAACGCTACTGTAACTAGAACTTCTGTCTCCCACTTCCTCCCCAGTTGGCATGGGGCCCCCCACGCGGTTGAGAGGTTCGGGGTAGTAAGCACAGGACCTGTCGATTATTATAGTTGATATACTTAACTTGACAATATAACTTTGGTAAAAAAAAAAAAAAAAGTAAAAAGTACAAAATCAAATAGTAGAAAAATAAAAACGTTGCTGAAATTATCCGTTTTGGATACCCCCCCCCCCACTCCTCGTTGGGGATTCCTGCGTAGTACGTCCCGTAACACCGATGCAGATACACGATGTATTTAGTTGATGACTGACAATGTAATGTCAGTTTAAAAATAATTAAAGAAATGGCGGATGGTCATGAATGGAAACAGCTGAAAAAAAATGGCAGAGGCCACAACGAAACCCCACCAAAAAAAAAAAAATGCTCCCTGCCCGATGGGAGGTTTCGGGGGATAACACTCGTCAGTCCTACAAGTAGATGACAATCTGAATAAAATAGCTGACTAAATGTAATTGACAAAAATATTATAATAGTGAAGAATGGATTCAATGAAATCAAATAATTTTAATAGGACGATTTCGCCTATTCTTGTGCTAGATCCGCCCCCACCCCATAAGCAATTCAACCTAATTAGAATTAATGATGAATAAAGTCGTAAGATTAATTCGATTGTTCAATGAGGAGTGCCTGACAAAATATTTTGATGAGAATGCATCACTTTGTTTCTGTATTTGTTTCTTTTAGAAAACGAATCTATTGACAAGTGCGTTCACAAAATGTCATGCGACAGTCAATGTGTTCCGCAGCCTCCTTTGTGCTGTGCAAATTCGCGCGGTTTGAATTTTTTTTTTTCCCTCATACCATTAATCATTTCATTTTTAAAATTTTTAATTGTATGTAGGGTGTTTGTGTGAGTCAATATATATTGCAATAATTGTTAAATTGTTCCCAGTCGACCCTGATGAGCTTGGGAACGAAACCAGTTGGTCTGTTCTGTAAGTGTTTTCATCTATTATTTTTTATTTTTCATAATTCCTTTGGGAAATAATTTGTATCTATTCCTTGCAATATTACGGTTCTGTACCTCCAACAATTTATTAAATTTATATAATATTATAAATTAATGGATTTAAAATATGTTTTTCTGAATACGAAAACACCCCTGTCTACTAAAAGTGAATTAATCTGTAACCTTGGAAACATGAATTATGATTTTAGCTGTGTCTTTAAAACCAAGTAATTTTAAAAGTTATTCCAAAATTCGCTTGTGGATGAAATGGAACTAATGTCTTTAATTTAATTACAAAATAAATTTCGGACCTACCATTTTAGAAACATGGTTAGAACTATGTAGCGGAAAAACCAATATTTTAAATCAATTTATAATATTAATGCTCTGTAAATTTACATTGAGCACTATTTTGTAAAATCTATCAGA